>JAWWLR010000054.1:74414616-74425889 GCA_035041075.1 Acraspis erinacei | reverse complement strand
ATTTCCCAAAGACTTCAAAGATTTCAATGATTTCCCTAAGATTTCAAAGATTTCGCAATAATTTAAAGAATTTCACAAATAATACCAAATATTTAAAATATATTTCACAGACTTCGGTTAGGTTTCAAAAATTTCACAAAGACATACGTGATTTCCCAGAGATTTCAATAATTTCACAAAAATTTCAATTACTTCCCAAACATTTAAAATATTTCGCAAAGACTTAATCAATTTCACAAATATCATCAATTATTTTTAATATTTGTTCTAAAGATTTCACAAAGATTTTAAATGTTTCGCAAATAAATCGGATAGTTTAAAAAGATTTTACAAAGACTTCAATGATTTCCCAAATACTTGCAAATATTTTAAATATTTCGCAAAGATTTCGAATAGATTTAAAAGATTTCACAGACTTCAATGATTTCTCCAAAATTTAAACAATTTCACAATGATTTTTCAAGAATTCAAAAAGATTTCATAAAGATTTTGCTAAGATTTCACAAAGATTTCAATGATTTTTTAAAGATTTCAGAGATTTAAAATATTTCTTAAAAACTTCAGATAGACTTAAAAGATTTCAATGATTCTCTAATGATTTCGAAAAGATTTAAAATATTACACACAGAGTTTTAGAGGATTTACAAAGATTTCACCAAGATTTTACAAAGATTTCACAAGGATTTCAAAAATTTCTGATAGACTTCACAAAGAATTCTATTATTATGCAAAGATTTTAGATGGATTTCAAAATTTAATAAAAATTTCCTAATGACTTGACAAAGATTTAAAATATTCCGCAAAGTTTTCTAGATAATTCACAAAGATTTTACTAAGATTTCAATTATTTTACAAAGATTTAAGAAATTTAATATATTTCGCAAAAGCTACAGATAGATTTTAAAGATTGAACAAAGATTTCATTGATTCTCTAATGATTTCGCAAAGCTTTAAAATATTTTGCAAAGCTTTTTAGAGAATTCACAAAGATTTCACCATGATTTTACAAAGATTTCAAAAATATTTCAAATATTTCGCAAAGATTTCAGATACACTTCACAATGACTTCTATATTATACAAAGGTTTCAGATCGATTTCAAAATTGAACAAAAATTTCAATGATTTCACAAAGATTAAAAATATTCCGCAAAGTTTTCTAGAGAATTCACAAAGATTTTACTAAGATTTTACAAAGATTTCAATTGATTTTGCAAAGATTCCAGAAATTTTCACAAAGATTAAAATAATGTCACAAATATTACCAAATATTTTGAAAAGAGTTCCAAAGATTTCACAAAGATTTCAAATATTTCGCAAAGATTTCAGAGAGATTTTTTAAAGATTTTACAAAGAATACTATTATTTCACAAGGTATTCAATGATCTCCTAAAGATTTCAAAATACTTCGATAATATTTTTAATGAATCCTAAAGATTTCACAAAGATCTAAAAGATTTTAATGATTTCACAAAGATTAAAATAATGTCAAAAATATTACCAAATATTTTGAAAAGATTTCCAAAGATTTCAAAGATTTCAGAGAGATTTGAAAGATTTCACAAAGAATACTATTATTTCACAAAGTCTTGCAGGATTTTCCAAAGATTTCAAAAATTTCACAAATATTACCAAATACGTCAAAAATATTTCAAATTTGAACTGAACTGAATTCAGAAGGTTTAAAATTATTTCACACAGATTTCAGATAAATTACAAAGAGATAAAGATTTCAACGACTTCCCAAAGATTTTACAAATATTTTCCAAGGATTCAAAAAACGCATAAATAATTCTACAAATATTAGAAAATATTTCGCGAAGATTTCCAAAGTTTGACCATGGTTGGAATAATATCTGAAAGATTTTATAAAGATTTTACAACAATTTTCGAAAAATTGAATTTTCAAATCCATACACCGAACAGAAAATATTATATCGTATCATTTTTATTTATTTAAACAAAAAAATTGTCTTTTTTCTGGGTGAATTTTCAACCAAATAGTTTAAGGTTCAACGCAAAAATAGTTCGAATTATACAGGATCAATTTTCCACTAAAAGTGAAATAGGTATATTTTTAGACCAAAAATTAATTTTTCAACTGAAAAAAACAACAAAAAACGAATATTCTACCAAAACATATGAATTTTAAAATAAAAAGATGAATTTTTAACTAGAAAAGAAAAATTTTCAATTTAAAAAATTAATTTTAAACAAAAAATGGAATAGATACATTTTCAGATAAAAAATCATTTTTAACACAAAAAAAACGAATCTTCTACAAAAGACATGAATTTTCAACATAGGTGTTAAATTTTAAAGCCAAAAAGACCAAGTATGTGCGAAACAGTTAAATTTTTATCCCGAAAATATTTTCAACCAAATAGTAAAATTTTTTTAACAAATTATTGAATTTTCTAACAAAAACTTGCATTTTCAACTAGAAAAGATTAAATTTCAATTTTAAAAATCATGTTTTAGCAAAAAATGGAACAGTTACATTTTTAAACAAAAAATAATAATTTACAACAACAAAAAAACAAGTTTTAACAAAAGATATGAATTTTAAACCCAATTGTTGAATGTTGAAGCCAAAAAGACGAAATACCTACAACGGAGTTAAATTTTCAACTCGAAAATATGTTCAACCAAATTGTTGAATTTTCAACCAAAAAGTAATAATTTTCAGCCAAAAATATTAATTTTATTCCAAAAAAATATGAATTTTTAAACCACAAATAGAAATGAATTTTCAACTAAAATATTGAATTTTCAACCACAAAAATTCAGCTAAAGAGTTCAACCAAATAGTTTGTTTTTTTTAAACAAAATATTGATTTTTAACCCAGAAGATTAATTTTCTTCCCAAAAAGACGATTTTTTAACAAAATAAGTAAATTTTCAGTTAAACAGTATACTTTTGAGCCAAAAATATAATATTAGACTTTTCACCAAAAGAATAAACTTTTACCGAAAAAAATGCATTTTCTTTTTTATTCCTATTAATTCAATTTGTATTTAATCGAAAAAGGGAAAAATCGTGAAAATAGGTGAAAAAGGAAAACTTCTTCCAAAAAAGGGAAAAAAGTAAAATTTAAAAGAAAATAGGAATTCAGTTCGAATTTATGCGAAAAAGGGAATATTTAGACCTGGAAATTTCAAAAAGATAGGGAATTTTAAATTATTTATCTGGTAAATACAGAGATCAACTCAAACAATTTATTAAAATTTATTAAATTTTTAACCAGAAAAATTAATTTTCTACCAAAAACAGATGAATTTTCAAACAAAAATTTGAAAGTAGGTAAAAAAAGAAAATTTCTTCAAAAAAAGGGAAAAAAGTAGAATTCAAAAACAAAAAAAAAACAAAAAAAGGAGAAAATCTTAAAAATCTTGATCTGGAATCTGAAAAAGACAGGGAATTTAAAATTATTTATCAGGTACATATTCTGATCATTTGAAACAATTTATTCAAATTTATTAAATTTTTAACCAGAAATTTAATTTTTTACCAAAAACGGATGAATTTTCAAACAAAAATTTTAAAATAGGTGGAGAAACAAAATTTTTCAAAAAAGTCAAAAAAGTGGAATTTAAAATAAAATAGGATTTCAGTTCGAATTTTAACAAAAAAAGGGGAAAATCTGGATCTGAAATGTAAAAAATACAGGGAATTTAAAATTATTTATCTGGTAAATACTCTGATCAACTCAAAGAATTAATTAAAATTGATTAATTAATTAAATTAAGATAATTGAAATAGGTAATCTTTATTTTAGAAAATTTGAGAACTTTTTAAAAGTTTTTTTTACAGGTAATTTAAAAAAAATTGTTTTAATTGTGAGAGAATCTATCTTGTTAGGCTGAAGAGATTACAGGTTTCGACGGTTACACCCATCAGGAAGCGTGCGAAATTTATGGAAATTTCTTTTTTCTTTGCTTGTCACGCTTTGTAGACAACGGACACCGACGCTCACTGAGCATACATTATTTATAACGTCCTCGACCTACGGGAAACCGAAGGGGGTGAAAATATATCTATTTCCGGTTCCCCTTGGCTCCGATTTATGGGAATTTCAATAAATCCCAAACTCCCACGACCTAAATTAATTTAATGCAGAATTTAATTAGAAAAGTGTGGGAAGTTTCTATTCAAATTTTTAATCTGTTCTATTTAATATTCATTGCATTTAAAATTTTTAAAAAATAGATTAATTTTTAAATTGATAAGTGTCATTTTTAATTTTACAAATTGGGAACCTTCATCAAGATTTGCGGTAATAAATCGGTGCCAAGTACAAATAACAAAATTAAAAATATCGAAAATCTATTTCCTTGACTCAAGTTTTATTTAATTGATGGTGCAATTATTATACTTGAGCTGATGCAGTCAAAACTGTCAAATTTCAACTTTGAAAAATAATTTAAAAAGTCGAATTTTGCACCAGATATTTTAGGAAATAGTATGTATAGAAATGTATGGGACTTTACTAATATTTAAAAAGAAAAGAAAACATCCAATTGCCTAAAAAATTAAAGTTCTGACAAGTATCTAAAATAATTAACATATTTTACAGATTGTACAACATTATTTAAATAACAATGTTCACCTCAAAATAGATATTGGTATAATTTATAAACTTAAAGAGTGAACATAAAATTTTATTATTTTATTTTATTTATTTATAATTTTAAAACAAAAAGGTGAATTTTCAATTTAAAAAATTAATTTCCAACAAGAAATGGAATTGATCAATTTTCTGATGAAAAATCATTTTTAACCCAAAAAAACGAAGCTTCTACAAAAGAAATGAATTTTCAACATAGATGTTACATTTTAAAGGCAAAAAGAAAAAGTATTTACGAAACAGTTGAATTTTTATCCCGAAAATATTTTGAACCAAATAGTGCAATTTTTTACCGAATTGTTGAATTTTCTACCAAAAACTTGAATTTGCAACTAGGAAAGATTAAATTTCATTTTGAAAAACCAAATTTTAACAAAAAATGGAATAGTTACATTTTCAGACAAAAAAAAATAATTTTCAACAAAAAAGGAAGTTTTAACGAAATACATGAATTTTAAACCCAGTAGTTGAATTTTGAAGCCAAAAAGACGAAATACCTAAAACAGAATTGAATTTTTAACTCGAAAATATGTTTTATTATTTCGTTCGAAATTCAAAAATTTTCTTAAAAACAAAAAAGGAAAATTGAACTATTTGGTCGAGAGTTTAAATATTTTGTTGAAAATTGGAGTTTTTGTTATAAAAATTCCAAATTTTGGATTTCAATTTTTTTCCTATACTGACTGCAAAATCTTTTTTGATTGAAGATTTGTATTTTTGATTTAAAAATTCTTCTTTTCTCGCAGAAATTGCCTATTTTTTATGATAAAAATGCCACTTCATATATTACATCTTTTCAAAAATGTATTTTTTAACTGAAAATATAACTATTCCATTTTTGGTTGAAAAGTTTTTTTTTAAGTTCGAAATTAATGTATTTTTTTAAAATTAATTTCCTTGGTGGCAAATTTAACTTTTTTGTTGAAATTTTTAAACTGAAAATATAACTTATCCATTTTTTATTTGAATTTCATTTTTTCGTTAAAAATACAACTATTTTTTTTCAATGTAATTATTTTGTCAAATATTCATGCTTTTTGTTAAAAATTTCTCTATATTGGTAAAAAATAATTTTTTTTTTCGCTAAACATTCATTTTTTTGGTAGGATTTAATTGGATAAATTCAACTGGTTGAAGATTTTTTTTTTAATTAATTTTTTAACTGGAAATTTAACTATTCTAGTTTTGTTCAAAAATAATCTTTTTTAGTTGAAAATTCAACTTTTTGAATAAAGAATAGTTCAACTTTCAACCAAGAAGTTCAATTTTCTACTAAAAAAAAAATTATTTTAGAACCAAATAGTTAAATTTTTAACCAAATAGATTAATTTTCTAGTAAGAAGATTAAATGTTCTATGCAAAAAACATAAGTTTTCAACAAAGTATATTAATTTTCAAGTAAAATGCATTAATTTTTTAAAACATTGTTGAATTTTTAAGGAAAAAGGGCGAATTATCTGCAAAACGATTAAAATTTCAAACAAAAAACATGATTTTTTAAGAAAAAAATTAACTTTGGACCAAAAAGTTCAATTTTCATAAAAATATTTTAATTTTTAACAAAAAAGTTCATTTTCAACCAAAATAAATGTTGAATAGTTGATAAATTTATATGGATGAATTTTGAAACCAAAAGAATAAGTTTCGACCAAAAAAATACGATTTTTTTTAAAACAAAATACATGAATTTTTATCTCGAAAAGATCAAGTTTCAATTAAAAAGATAAATTTTTACCCAAAAATGGAATAGTGACATTATTATTTTAAAAAATTAATTCTCAATAACAAAAAAAATGAATTTCCAACAAAAGAGATGTACTTTCACCAAAGGAGGTTAATTAAAAAATATAGTTTTTAACAAACTAGTTCAGCTTTCAACTAAGAAGTTTAATTTTTAACTAATTAAGATGAATTGTTAAGCAAATAGTTAAATTTTTAACCAATAAGATTAATTTTCTAGCAGAAAATTCAAATATTTACCAAAACACATTAATTTTCAACAACATTTTTAAATTTTAAAGTCAAAAAGACTAAAAAAACGATTTTTTAAAAAAATGCATGAATTTTCATCTATAAAAGATCAATTTTTAATTAAAAATATACATTTTCACCCGAAAATGGAATAGTTTCATTATTACTTGAGAAAAGTAATTCTAAAAAAAAAAGAATCTTGAACAAAGGAGATGTATTTTGAACTAAAATGAAAAAGAATACGTTTTTGACAAAATATTTCAACCTAAAATACGATTTTTTAACTTGGAAGATTTTTTTCAATGGAATATTCAACCGAGGAGGTGAATTAAAAAAATGTAACAAACTTGCTCAGCTTTGAATCAAGTATTTGCATTTTCAATTAAAAAAAAAAATGTTTGAAACAAAATAGTTCCAACTTTCAACCGAAAAAATTAATTTTCTATAGCAAGAATTGAAATGTTTAACAAAAAACACAAGTTTTCAAGAAAAAACATTAATTTTCACCAACATTGTTGTATTTTAAGGATGTACATTACGTAAAATCAATGTATAAAGTTGCCTATCTTTAAAATGATTTATAAATAAATAATCGAGAAATCATACAGTTATTATTGTTAAAAACAATCATACTTTAAATTTTGATTAACACCATCCAAATTGAATTGTAGAGAATCCTTCAAAGAATAAAATGAGGCCTTGATCATTGGGAATAAATAAAAATTGTGACCGTTCCCTAAAGAGAAAGCAAAAACTAAAACTCTAAATAACTAATGTTAAATAAACAATTTTAACCTGAATTATTTTTTCTAAAGAACACTTAGAAGCTTGCGTCAAAATTTCCGGAAATCAATAATACATCTACTTTTTTTAATTTTATCAATCGTTTTAAAGATTGGCGACTTTTGAGATTGACTGTACGTAGTGTACATCCTTAAAGGCAAAAGAACAAATTAATTGCAAAAAGTTTAATTTTGAACTTAAAAACATTTGTTTTAAAGAAAAAAATTTATTTCTTAAGATAAAGTAAAATTTTCAACTTAAAATACGACTTTTTTACCCGGAAATTCAACGAAATAACTTTTCAATAAAAAAAATGAAAGTATTTGATTTTTCTGGAATTCAAAAGAATTCTTTAAAATGTATCATCACAGGAAAGGTGCTAAATGTTATCTAAGTTCGTAGCGTTACTTCCGTTGACTCTCCCCCACCACCGTCACCAACCGTAGTTTTTAGCGTGAACCCCTCCCCCCTCAAAATTGCTAACGTAATTTATGAAGGACCCCTGAGTCAAAAAACAGGGACGATTTTTTTTTCTATCCCTGTCTCATTAGACCGTCACGCCAGAACTTCAAGTTTCGTCGTTAAACGTGAAATTCGCCTCTCCAGGGGGGGTGTCCGTAATGAATGGAGACGTTAAACGCACGAAGATGGCACGCGCGATAAGCAGAGAAAATTTCTGGCCAGATACTATATAGCACGGCGCAATCAGAGGAGGGAGTCTCGGATGAAAAAAGAATGACGGGGCAAAGTTGGCTCGCATTGTCCCTCTTTTTAGCATTGCCCATTGCCCATTCTCAATTCTCATTGCGGCATTGTGGCGAGCCGCTCGCCCATGAAACGTCCACGAAGGGGTTGCTGGCCGACACCGGATAAATGGAAACAGATGGCCGATCCCGGAAAATCGATTTCGAGCGATCAAAATCTCTTCTGGGCACCCTCTGATCATCATCGTTATCGACTGGCGACCATTGACTCGACACGTGACGAGATCGCGAGATAAAAATTTTGCCAGGCAAACAGAAATTTTCGTAGGCAGCTGCTGTCTCGTCGCTCATTTCCTCCTCGATGATTTTCACTTTTCTTCTCAACGAGCAGGGCAGTTATAGATATTGAATCACGGAATTTGACGGTTTTTTTGCTAAAAAATTTCAAAACATTTCCAATGCTTCAAGCCGATTGTTATGGGAAACGTGGAAAATTTGCAGCTGTACTTTTCGAATTTTCATCAGGGCCCTTCAATTAACCGTTTTAGCAAAAACAACAAAATAGCTTTACCTACTGAGAAAACGCTGTTCCTACATAATTTTATTCTACACAAAATATATTGTACACAAGTATACTGATCATATTTTTCCTACACCAAATTTTTTCTAGACAAAATATTTTCTACACATAATTTAAGACTCTTATATTTTTCCTACAAAGAATTTGATAATGTTGAATACTTTTATTTTTATCCTACACAAAATATTTCCTACTCATAATTTAAGACTCTTATATTTTTCCTACACAGAACTTATTCTACACCAAATTGTTCGTACAAAAAATTTAATACTGTTATATTTTTCCTACACAACATTTTTTCTACACAAAATATTACCTACGCAGAATTTTATATTGTTTAATAATATTATTTCTTTCTTACACAAAATATTTTCTACACAGAATTTAAGACTGTTATATTTTTCCTACACAGAATTTAATAATGTTGAATACTTTTATTTTTGTCCTACACAAAACATTTCCTACGCAGAATTTAATACTGTTATATTTTTCCTACACAAAACTCGTTCTACAAAAAATTTTTCCTACAAAAAATTTAATACTGTTATATTTTTCCTGTACAACAATTTTTCTAGACAAAATATTTTCTACACAAAATATTTCCTACGCAGAATTTTACATTGTTTAATACTATTATTTCTTTCCTACACAAAATATTTTCTGCATATAATTTCAGACTTTTATATTTTTCTTACACAAAACTTGTTCTACACCAAATTTTTCCTACAAAAAATGTAATACTGTTATATTTTTCTGGTACAAAAATTTTTCTACACAAAATATTTTCTACACATAATTTAAGACTGTTATATTTTTCCTACACAGAATTTAATAGTGTTGAATACTTTTATTTTTTTCCTATACAAAATATTTGCTACGCAGAATTTTATATTGTTTAATACTATTATTTCTTTCCTATACACAAAATATTTTCTACACAAAATATTTCATACGAAGAATCTAATACTGTTATATTTTTCCTACCCAAAACTTCTTCTACACAAAATTTTTCCTACACAAAATTTCATAGTGTTATATTTTTCCTACACAAAATTTTGTCTGCGCAGAAGATTTCCGACGAAGAATTTTATATTATTTAATACTATTATTTCTTTCATACACAAAATATTTTTTACACATAATTTATAAGACTGTTATATTTATCCTACACAAAACTTGTTCTAAACAAAATTTTTCCTACAAAAAATCTGATACTGTTATATTTTTCCTACACAAAACTTGTTCTACAAAAAATTTTTCCTACAAAAAATGTTTTCTACACAAAATATTTCCTACACATTATTTAATACTGTTACATTTTGCTTACACGAACCTTTTTCTACACAAAATTTTGCCTACACAGAATTTAATTATGTTAAGTAATTTTATTTTTTCCCTACACAAAATGTTTTCTATGAAATTATTTAAATAATTATTTATCACCTATTTTCAAAATTTCTAAAAATTGAACTATAGATATCAACTTTCTTTTTAAAATAATAGTATTAAACAATATAAAATTCTGTGTAGGAGATCTTCTGTCTAGAAAAAATGTTGTGTAGGAAAAAATATAATAGTATTAAATTTTTTGTAGGAAATATTTTGCGTGGGAAAAAAATAAATATATTTCAAATATTAAATTCTGTGTATAAAAAATTGTGTGTAGAAAAATTTTTGGGTAGAAAAAGTATAATATAAAAATGTGATCAGTATACTTGTGTACAATATATTTTGTGTAGAATAAAACTGTCTAGGAACAAGTGTAACCCTTTTTCCCAAGCCCAAAAACGAAGGAATTTTTTTTCAATTTTCATACAAAATGATGCACTGTCGTTGAATATCATTTTATTTTGCAAAAAATCACATTTTATGTTGTCTGTTTTACAGGATCCCAAAAACCCCCATAAGTGAGCTAATTATGATTTATTTGTTGTCTTTTTATAGCAATTTTATCATCGAATAAAACTAGAAATTTTCGTTTTATCCGAATTTTTAAACGTTTTTTAAACTTTTAAGTTAGTGAGAGAGAGGCAACAATAAATTAAATTAAACAAAAAGAATGGCTAAATTATTTATTATTATTTAAAACAATACTCTCTTAGAGATGTGATAGAAAGTTGCAGTTTTTCCTCAAATTTTCCACTTTCTGTCCAAATTTCAATTATACTGAGAAGATAATTAATTCAAGTTTACTTCAAACAGAATATTATTAAAAATAATAATAAATTGATTAAACAATTATATTTTTTAAAGTTTACTATTTATTACCACAGTCTAAGTAAGAATTATACAAAAATTTGAAAATGTCAGAAAAAACCGCAAGTTTCTAACAATATTCAAAGAGATATTATTAGAGATATGAATAAAATTAATAATAAATTGCTAAAACTATTATTTTGGTTGACTAAAATTAATTATTACCTGGCTATAATTGAAAAGTAGACCAAAATTGGAAATTCTACAAAAACCTGCAATTATCTAGCCTTATTCTAAGAGAATCCTATTATAAATAATAAATTAAGTTTAAAAATATAGAAAAAATCGCGACTTTTTATCTCTACTCCCAAACCATCTCAACCAATTTTTTCACTCCTGTCAAGCGGTGCTTA
>JAWWLR010000054.1:74390228-74403574 GCA_035041075.1 Acraspis erinacei | reverse complement strand
TATTATTCCCTTTTAAAATCTTAAAATACAATTTAAGGATTTAGATGTCTCAGCATTTCCATTAAGGAAAAATATCAAATTCTTCTAAGAGTTTTGCCTAAAGAAAAATGTAGTGGAAATTTCATACCTGAAAAAATAGGAAAACTTTGTTAGTTCCTAAAGGTCTAAAGTTTTATTGTATACGACGGCCCCCATCCGATTCAAACTAAGCAGGCGTTGCTTAAATTTGATAATCGAGCGAGAAGTGTTAAACAATTTCATATATCCAAACGGATAATATTTAATAACAATTTTTTTTACTAAAAGAAATCAAATTTATTATTTTTTTAAAACAACCAAATTTATATAATAATACAGATTCTTCTTCGTAATATTAAATCAAAAATGCCATACAAATATTGAACTAGAATGAATCAATTTTCTTTTGTTTATGTATTCGATTTCTACGATTTTTACTCAGAATTAAAAAAATTGCATTTCTAAGAAGGAATAATTTTATACAAATCAGCAATTTGTTTATTTATTATTTTAAACGTTATAAACAATTAAAATACATAAAAGGAAAATGTTTGCATGGGAGCATCCACACGTGACGTTATTTTTAGTAATTTTGACTCTCTCTTGCCTCTTGTGACAATTTTTAAAATTAACACTGATTAGCATTAAAAATTATATTTTTCATAAACAAATTAAATGAGTACGCTCACAATTTTTTCAATTTCGTATAGAAAAAGATTGATTTTTGTACTTTTCCTGTAAAGAAGTTTTATAAAACAAAATTAAATTATAAATTTAATAGTTTGATACGAAAATTTTTTACAACAAAGATTATTCTTAACATTTTATACAGTTCTGTGTACTAACAATCATTTAAAAAAAATTTCTACCAACAAATTCCAAAATTTTACATTGATTTATCTCATTTGTTTATAAAAATATTAATTTTTATATTTTAATTAATTAATTTAGCAATTTTTTATCTTTCGCATTTTACCTTAAATCTGAAATACCTCAAGATTATAAATTTTTGCACAGAAATTATTTATAAAAATGTTTAATTTTAACCAATTCTTTTATAATTTTTAAAATATTTGTTTATAACATTTTAAATATACTTTATTTTAAGGAAAAACAATTGAATTTTAAATAAAAACAAAATTTTTCCATCAAAAACATGAATTTTTAACCATGGAAATTAATTTTCTATCAAAAAAGACGACTTTTGACCAAATTTCATGAATTTCCAATCAAGTATTTAAATTATTGTCTAAAAATATAAATTTTTAGCCAAATAATTAAATTTTCAAAGAATAAAGATAAATTTTTAACCAAGAATGAAATAGTTATATTTTCAGTGAAAGAAATTAATTTTTAATCATAAAAACGAATATTTAAAAAAATAGTTACATTTTCGAACAAAAAATAACTTATTATAAAAGAAGTTTAATTTTTCACTAAGAAAATTAATTTTGTACCACACAAGAGGAATTTTTTTTAGAAAAAAAAACCAAATAGTTGAGTTTTCACCTGAAGTACATGTTATTTTAACCGAACAAAGAATAGTCCAATTTTCAGTTCAAAAATTCATTAAAAAGAAATTAAATTCCGAAGAATAGTTCAAGTTTGAATTAATGAAATTAATTTTCACTAAAAACGGAACACTTAAATTTTTAGCTAAAATTCCCCAAATTGATCAATTGTACAATAATCTATTTCGAAGACAACAGTTGTATTTAAAATGTATTTAAAATCGTTTTCAACCCAAGAAATACATTTTTAACTAAAATGAATAATCTTCGACTAAAATAATAATTGTTTTAACAAAATAGTTCAATCTTCGACCAAATAGTAGCATTTTCCATGAAATTGATAAATTTTTAACAAAGTAGTTTAATTTTCAACCAAAAATATCGAATTTTTTATTTTTAAGAAGTTTTTTGAATGTTAAAAAAAAATAAAATTTTATGTGCATTCCCTAAATTTATAAATTATACAAATATCTCTTTCAAGTTCAAAATTCATATTTAAAAATAAATTTATAAATGTAATAAATGTAAAATTGTATGTTCATTTCGTAATATTGTAAATTATAAAATATCTTTTTCGAGATCAAAAATTTTATTTAAATAATTTATAAAAATCATAACAGTATGTCAATTATTTTTACTACTTTTCAGAACTTTCAATTCTTTATTCAATTCGATCTTTTCTTTTCTTTTTAAATATTAGTATACAATTTCACAAACGTCAAACTTTTAATTTTGAATTTATGAACAAAATTAGAAGCTTTTTAATAATTATGAAAGGTTTGAGAAGAAATGGTTTAGGTTTTATTTTAAAAGGATAATTTTAAGTATTGAAGATTTAAAAATTAGTGATAAAAGAATGCAGAAGACTTTGAGACAATATTTTTAATTTTCCAGGATTTACACATTTTCTAGATAAATTGAATTTTGTCAGAGTGTACAGAAATTGAAAAAAAGTTCTTGGGATTCATGAGAAATTTTTGAATTATTTTTTTGTAAAGAATTTCAAGAGAAAATTGAAAAAAGGTTACAAAACATTTTGAATTACTTCCTAACATTTAAAAAAAAAAGTGTAAAAGATTTTACAGCAAAATTTTGAAATTTGGTCATATTAAATAACTTCAGAAAAAATTTGAGTAAGTTTGACATATTGAAAAGTATTGAAACGAATAAATAATAATTAAAACTTGTAAAGATTTTTTAGGAATTTTGTAAAGTTTCACGAAAATGAAAAATATTTTTTCAGGTTCCTAGGAAAAATTAAAATAATATATTATTTTGAAAAATTAATTAATAAGTTTATTTTTAAATTAGGAGATTTTATAGCAATTTTTTAATTTTGCAGAAAACATTTAAATAATTTTATGAGATTAGAAAGATTAGAAGGTATGACAAGATTAACAAATATACTTTTCCTTATATTCGTGAGAAAATTTTTAATATTTTTTTATTTTCAAAAATGAACTTAAGAAGAAATTAATGCAGATTTTGAATATCATCAATTTACAATAGCGACAATATGCCTTTAAAAAATTTTAAAACAAAAAAAAATCACGAAAAGTTGCTTCTGCTCTTTTTTAGATAATATTAATTTTTATAGCATGAACAAGGGCCATATTTGTGTTGTTTTTTTTTTTATAAATAATGTCAAATGATTTCCTGAAACTTCGAAAAAGAGTTTAAAAGATTTTGAAGCAAAATGTTTCAATTTGGTATTTAAAAAAAATAAAAACACATAAACAATTGAGTAAATCCAAGAAATATTTAACAGAATTGAAGAGATTCGAAAATAATTTTGAACTTTAATAGATCTTTAGAAATGCTGATTTTTGAATATTTAAAAACTGGACTTTAGGAGCTTTCAAATAATTTAGAAAGTCTTCAAGAGGAGTTTTAATTGGGAAGATTGAAAAATCCCGAAAAATAAAATTCCCGACACTCTAAAATTCCCGAATAATAAGATTCCTAACAGAAAATTGCCCAATTATAAAATATTCGAATTGAAAAATTCCTGCATTAAAAAAACTACAATTTTTTATTACAAATACAATAATAAAATGTTATTATTTTCACTCAGAAATATTTGATTTGAAATTATTGTTATTTTAAATTCAGGTAATTAGAAACCTCCCTCTGTGTCGAAAAAGCAATATACTACAAGTTGGAAAAAGAAAAGTCACAACCGAAAAATAAATCTTTGCAAATTGCAGGTAATTCAGAAGCCCGGTCTCTGTCGATCTCGCGAAGCAAATAATTTCTCCTGCAATTAGCTTCCGCTTGACCCTGAAGCGAGGTCTCACCCCACAAACCGTTTCTCTTCGTCTCTAAAGACTAAAGTGCTTAAACTCATTTTGCAGAACACAGAACACTTTTATTGCAAGTGGGAAAATTTATGTTCCGTAAAACTGCACTGCAACTGCAACTCCTCGAGGTGTTCGCGCCAATTTTGTTTTCCGTTGGCCCTACGACCGGAAGTGCCAACGACGTTCGACAGAATCCTTCGAAAGCTAGCTTCCTGTTCAAAAATTCAAGGTGCTATCGCTTCCGCATTAAGGGCATTATATGGTAAAAAGACCCGATCGAATGGCACGCGTGGGTCTCTTGTTTGGTTTCACTCGAAAAGATCGAACAATAAGGAGTCTAGAATTCTAGATCCGGAAATGGGACACTCGATGTCAGGACTGTATTTTCCTTCTTTCTTCTCCTTCACGAGACTAGACCTACCTTTTCAAACTCCTCTTTTCCCTCCAGAGAAAGGTCATACCATGTCAAACAATATCGACTATATATTGAGACTATTCAATGCTCTTAATATACAATTCAAGATTCGAGTATTATCTCAAACAAGAATGTTATGTCAGAATTGGAGAACAAGGCAAATATACTCCAGAGGCGAGAGACGGTTGTGATTCTCACTTCCGAATGGGCGCAGTACGCGAGTACTCAGTCGAGTATATTGCGCAATATTGTGCATTTCAATCGCTGAGATCGTCCATAAACTACGTTAACAATTTGAGGAGGGAAAGGGGCCACGCTAAAAACGACTTGTTTTAACTGAACTTAGAGAGCGTTTACATATTTCGTAACATTAAAAAGATTCTGCGCCATCAATTTTGTATATCGAAATTTCTCAATAAATAATTTTACTTTATTATAAAATTTATTTTTAAATCCTTCTTAACATTATTGATAGAAAAGAAAATTAAATTATGGGCAAAAGCTTATTTTGAAGAATTAGAAAAAAAATAGAAACTTTTTAATGAGAATGAAAGATTTGAGATTACATTTTTTAAAGGTTTATAGAAAAATGATAAATGGTTTAGGTTTTATTTTAAAAGAATGATTTTCAGTTTTGAAGATTTTAAAATGCGTGGAAAAAGAATATGGAAGACTTTGAGGCAGTTTTTTTAATTTTTCAGGATTTGAAAACTTTTTTAGACAAACTAAATTTTGCAAGGTGTCAAATTTTAAATGATTGTTTTGTAATAAATTCTAATAGAAAAATAAAAATTATTACAAAATTTTTGAAATTATTGCCTCAAAATTTTAAAAAACGTTTAAAAGACTTTAAAGCAAAATGTTTCAATTTTGCCATATTACATCAAATTAAACCATTCGATCGACAATTAAACTGTTTTTATTTAAATTTAAGTTTTTGGTAGAAAATTAACTTGAAAAAAAATCATATTTCAGTGTTAAAATTTTAACTATTTCGTAAATAATTTTTCCTCTTGGGTTTAAAATTCAACAATTTCGTTGAAAATTAATGTATTTTGTTAAAAATTGGTCTATTTGGTAGAGTACTAACCTTTTTGCTCGAAAAATATAATTTTTGGTAAAAAATTTATTATTTAGTTAAAAATTGATCTTTTTAGTTGAAAATTCAACTGTTTGATTGAAACTTGAACTAGTTTGTTAAAAATTTATGTTTTTTTGAAGATTCACACCTTTGATTGAAAATTTAACTATTTTGTTAAAAATTCGTTTTTTCATTAATTTTTTCATCTGCATATTGCACTATTCCACTTATGGTCAGAAATTTATCCTTTATGTATTGAAAATTCAACTTTCAATCAAGTACATAGTTTGAAGTAAAAAAAAAAACTCCGCAAAAAGATTATTTTTCAACTAAAACAAAAGTTGAATTTTAAATTAAAAAACAATTATTAATTTTTTTTAGACAAAATAGTAAAATTTTCGATTTATTTTAAACCGATTTTAAACGATTTTATTTTAAATTTTAATTATTAATTTTAAACAAAAAAGTAGAATTCTTAACTAAAAAAAAATTAATTTCCAACTAAACTAATGAATTTTCAACTTGAATAATTAATCATTAACCAAAACCATGCATTTTTACCCGAAAAAAATTAACACTCAACCTACCCTATTTGAATTAAAAAAAATTAATTGTTTTGGAACTAAAAAATTAATTTTAGTCCAAATATAGTTCAATTTTTAACCAAAAAGATGAATTTTAAACTCCAGTGGTGAATTATTAACAAAAAGAATGAATTTTGAACAAAAGTAGTACAACCATGTAGTAAAATTTTTATTACAAAAAAAAATTAATTTTGATCAAAAATGTAATAGTTGATATTTCAACTAAAAAAGATTTTAATTTTATATAGAAAGAAACAGTGGAATTCAAAAACAACTACAAAAAAATGTTCAACAAAATAGTTGATTTCACAGCCGAACTTTTTAGATAAAATTTCATTATTTAATTGAAAATATAATTATTTTGTTGAACATTACAAAATTTTATTAGAAACTAAATTTTTGGTTTGAGAATTCGTATTTGCAGGTTCAAAAATTTACTATTTTGTAGACAATTAGTTATTCTGGCTTAAAAATACAACAATGTAATTGCATTTTTTTCTCACTTGACTGAAAAATCTTTATTGGTTGGAAACGCAACTCTTTTTTTATAAATCGTCTTTTTAGACTAAAAATTCATCGATTTGATTAAAAATTTAACAACTTAATTGAAAGTTTTCTTGAAAATTAATATTTCTGATATATGGATTCATGATTTTAGTATTTTTTCGTTAAATTTAAACTGTTTTTGATTTGAATTTAAAAAATATTTTTTCGTCCAAATGTTAACTGTAACGTTTTCTTTTAATTCGTTTCTTTAGTTAAAAATTATTTTTTTAAACTGAGAATTCAGCTACTTGGTCGAAAATCCGTCTGGTGGGTTTAAAATGAACTTTTTTAATGAATTTTTTTTCTTTATTGACTAAGAATCTTTATTGGTTGAAAATTCGATTTTTGATTAACAAATAATTTTTGCAACTAAAAATTTACTACTTGGTTGAAAATTTAACTGTTTTTCTTAAAAGTAACTGTTTTTCAGATTAAATTTTTTTACTTTCTTGACTGAAAAATCTTTCTTGTTTCAAAATTAATTTGTTCAACTGAAAATTAACTAGTTCTTTTAAATTTTAACTGTTTACTTTGAAATTAACTTTTTTGTTGAAAATGTAGCTCTTTTAATCAAAGATTTAAGTGTTTTATAAAAAATTCTCCTTTTTTGTTAAATTCAACTTTTTTTATTTGCAATCAAAATAATTTTTTTTTTTCAGTATCAACTATTACATTTTTTTGAAAATTCATTCACTGTATTAATTTATAAGAAGCAGCAGGATTTTATCAAACCCCTCCTCCCCAAAAGATGCTATTTGAATAAAAATAATAATTTCTGAAATTTTTGTATAAACTACCTTTTTTAACATGAATTTTACATAAAACTGCTACTTTGCATTTTTTGGGAATTTTCCGAGTTAGGTTTAAATTATTCATGCAAAATTCTTTAAGAAATGGCTAAACCTTAATTTACAGAAAAATAATAAACAACACTTCTTGTTTCTATTTTTAATAATACGAAGTCTAATATTTTTCACGAACTTGACTATTCCCGAATTTTCCGAACTATTGCCCAGTCCATCCCCTTTTTTCAACTCCCCCAATTTTTCCGTTTTTCACCCAGCCCAAATAATAATAATAATAATAATAATAATAGTAAATTTCCTTGTCTGAAAAAGGAACAAATTGTGGGGGATCAATCAGGAAAACTAAAGAAATAAAATTCAAACCAGTATAAATTTGGACCACCCTATTTCGGGATTGGACCCAGTCTAAATAATAACAATAATAATACTAATAATAAATTTCCTTTTCTGAAAAAGGAACAAATTTCGGGGGATCAATCAGGAAAAATAAAGAAATAAACTTTCAACCAGTATAAATTTGGACCACCCTATTGTCCATTTCGACACCCTAATCTAGACCTCTCTGCACGATATCAAATTAAATTGGTCTTTTAATATACTTTTTTGAAAGAAAGTAGTGCAGGGCCTGCTTTCTTCGAAGAATTGAGCGGTTTATGACACATAATAATAATATTTCTTTATCAAAAAGAAATATTTCTTTCCAATAAATATGAAAATTATTAAGTAAAATAAATAAATTCTTCGGACTTCTCAGTATTTGAATTTTCAACCAAAGAAAAGTGGTATTTAAAAAAAAATTGATTATAAAAAATGAACTTCAAGCAAAATAGTTCAATTTTTAAACAAGAAAATAAATTTTCAACTAAAATGATAAATTATTAAAAAAATAATTTTTTTATCAAAGCAATTCAAGTTATAGTCAAATAGTTTTACTGGGGAAAAAATTAATTTAACTTTCAACCTATCCTAATTTAATTTTTTTAAACATTTTCAATCAAAATAGTAGAATTTTAAACTTGAAAAAAAGTATTTAAAAAAATAATTGTTTTTAAACAAAAAAATTAACTGTAAGCCAAATATTTTTTTAACCAATTTTTTTTAACTATACAGATTAATTTTCAACTGCAATCGTAAATCAGTATAAAAAATAATGAATTTTTAACAAAAGCAGTTCAACCATGTAGTAAAATTTACATTAAAAAAAAAGAAAAAGAGAAAGAAAAAAAGAAAAAAAAAGAACCAAAGAAGTTTAACTCTCAATCTACCCTATTTGAATTAAAACAATTAATTGTTTTTGAAGTAAAAAATTAATTTTAGTCCAAATAGTTCAATTTTTAACTAAACAGATGAATTTTAAACTACAATGGTCAATTATTAACAAACAGAATAAATTTCGAACAAAAGTAGGTCAACCATGTAGTAAAATTTTTATATAAAAAAAATTAATTTTTATCAAAAATGTAAAAGTTGATATTTCAACGAAAAAAGTTTTAAATTTTAAATAAAAAGAAGCAGTGAAATTCAACAAAAACTACAAAAAAATTTTCAAAAAAATAGTTGATTTCTCAATAGAAGTTTTTAGATAAAAATTTTATTATTTGATTTAAAATATAATTATTTTGTTGAACATTCCACAATATTATTAGAAACTAAATTTTTTATTTGAGAATTCGTATTTGCAGTTAGATGAAATTTAATCTCTTTTCTGGAAAATTCATGTTTCTCATATAAGGATTCATGATTTTATTATTTTTTCGTGAAATTTAAACTGTTTTTGATTTGAAATTCAAAAATATTTTTTCGTTCAAATTTTAACTATAACGTTTTCTTTTAATTTGTTTCTTTAGTTAAAAATTATTTTTTCAAACTGAATTTTTTTTAAATCACTTTATATTTTTGGATATAAATTTTATTAATTGGTTGAAAATATGATTAGTTTGTTGAACATTCCACATTCATATTTACGGGTTGAAAATTTAAATATTTTGTAGAAAATTCGCCATTTTGGCTTAAAAATTTAAATATTTTGTAGAAAATTCGCCATTTTGGCTTAAAAATTCAAAAATTTAATTTCTCTTTTATTAAAAAATGGTGTTATAATAAGTTTGTCTTTCAGATTTGGAAAATCAACATTTATGATAACAATTTTTTCTTAAAAAATGTAATCTTTTTTGGTTAAAACTATAACTGTTTGGTTAAAACTTAGCTTTTTTTTACTTGAGGATTAAATTCTTCTTTTTTGATAGAAAATCAATTTTTTGTTTACAAATGTCAATTTTTCATTGAAAATTCTCCATTTTTTTAAATTCAATTTTTTTTATTTGCAATAAAAATTTTTTTTTTATTTTAATTATCAACTATTACATTTTTTGTTGGAAATTTGTCTTTTAAGGTTAAAAAATGAATGCTTTTGTTTAAAATCAAACTAATTGTTTATAACTTCGATGCTTTTGTTAAAAATTAATCTTTTTAACTGAAACTTAACTATTTGGTTGAAAATTCAATTGTTTGGTTAAAAATTAATCTGTTTTAATTGAAGATTAAATTATTCTGTTTTGGTAGAAAATTAATTATTTCGTTACACAAGAGAATTTTTCGTTGAAAATTAATGTTTTATTAAATATTTGAGTGTTTGATTGGAAATTTTCTTCTTTTTTTAATTCATATTTTTTTATTTTCAATCGAAATATTTTTTGTTTGAAATATCAACTATTTCAATTTTTTAATTGATCTTTTTGAGGTGAAAAATTCAACTCCTTTTTTAAAAATTGAACTAATTGGTTCAAAATTCGTTGTTTTGTTTGAAAATTATTTTTTTAATTTAAAATTCACAATTGTAATGAAAATTCAATTCTTTGGTTTCAAATAAACTTTATTCTTAAAAATTCAACTGTTTTGTATAGATCGATCATCTTTCTGGCTTGAAAAATTTAAGATTTTAGATTACATTTTTTTTCTTAATTGACTAAAAATCTTTATTTCTCGCAAATTTGTTGTTTTGGTTAACAATTAATTTTTCAAACCAAGAATTAACTATTTGGTTTAAAATTTAACTGTTTGACTTAAAATTAACTTTTTTGCTGAAAATGAACATTTTTTTAATAAGAATGTGACTGTTTTGTAGAAAGCTCGTCTTTCAGGATTGCAAAATCAAAATTTAAGATTAATTTTTTTTCTTACAAAATTTAATCTTTTTTTGTTAAAACCTCCACTCTTTGGTCAAAATTCTTCTTTTTTGGTAGAAAATCAAATATTTGGTTACAAATGAAAATTTCTCGTTGACAATTATACTGTTTTAATTAATGATTTGAGTCTTTCATGGAAAATTCTCCTTTTTTGTTTAATACAACTTTTTTTATTAGCAATCGAAATATTTTTTGTTTGAAAAATCAACTGCTTCATTTTTTTTGATATTATGACTGATGTCATTAAAAAAATAACATTATTTTTAATGAAAAATGTTAAAATTTACAACGAAGAAAAACATTATTTTAAACAATGTTTTGTGCAATTGAATTTTTTTCTGATTATCGCTTCTTACCAAATTTTTAAATTGATTGCATTTTAATAAATGGTAGCTTATTTTTTCCGGAAAAAAAATTCTCCACAACTCTACTGTTTCCACTTTTGAAAGTAAATTTTCCTTTGGCTGAAAAGGTCAGAACAATTTTTTTGTTAAGAAAATATTTTATAAACAAATAATTATATTTTAAGATTAGTTAATTATTTTTAAAAATGGAAACAATAGATTTGTAGAGAATTTTTGCCTAGAAAAAAAATATTTCAGCTACAAATTTAAAACATTCAGCAATATTTTTTTATTTATCAGAAACAAACAAAAATGACTTTTCTACCATAACAAAATAATTAAATTTTTGATAACATAATTGGATTTTCAACCTAGAGAGATGAATTCTCATTTAAAAAATTGTGATAATATATATTTCAAACCAAAAAAAAGTAAAGATTTTTCAGTTATTAAAGAAAAAAATTCTAAACATAAATTGTTGAACCTTCAAGACAAAAGACGAATTCTTTGTACAAAAATTAAATTTTTTACCAGACTGTCAATTTTTTGCAAAAATGTTTAACAAAATAGTTAAATTTTCAAGGAGAGATAAAATTCATTTTAAAAAATGTAATAAAGTAGTTCAACTTTTACTCAAGCACTGCAATTTTTAATTAAAAAAGAGCAGTTTTCAATTAAATAGTTCAAATTTAACCAAAGAGATGAAGATTCAACTAAAATTTCTTTTTACGAGATAATTGAATTTTCAAACAAACTGTGACATTTTTAACCCAAATGATCACTTTTTGGTTAAAAATGCAACTGTTTTTTTTTTTTTTTTTGAAAATTCAAAATATTCCGAAGCATATTGATTTTTCTCAAAATTTACATTTTGTTGATAAGGCAACTAAAATCTTTTTTGGATTTGGAAACAGATGAATTTTTAAATTAAAAAGAGAAATTTTCAAAAATATAGTTTCATTTTTATCCAAGAAAGGTTCTAGTTTCCCCTTGAACAAAATATAAATTAAACAAAAGGTAAATTTTCCTCGAAATAATTGATTCTTCAACAAAATTTTTGAATTTTTGCCCAAAAAGAATTTTTTTTAGCAAAGCTGTTAAATCTTCAAACAATTAATAAAATTTATAACTAAAAAGATAATCTTCAGGAGAAAGCAACTACAACAAAAATAATTTAAAAAAAGCATAAATATCAATATAAGAAAAATAAATTACGAAAAACTTGATTTTAAAAATTTCCTAGTATTTTCTTTATTAATTTTTCATTTCCCTTGACCATTAATAAAATTAAGTAACAGAACCTTAAACTTGTAACATTTTTAAGCTAGAATCTTTTATAAATAACGGAATAAAGAAATGTTAATTTAAATAAAAAAATTTAATTTATTTTGCTTGACAGTTATTTAAATTTATAGAAATTCTCTAACTTTTCAGATTTGTTTTCTATATCCCTGGCTTTTCCCCGACCAATAAAATTCCCTGACTATTTAAAATTAAATTTTTGTTTAATATTTTTCACATCCAGAACTAGTGACCAGACCATCCCCTTTTTCCAACTCCCCCAATTTTTCGTTTTTCGAACCAGTCTAAATAATAACAACAATAAAAATAAATTTCCTTTTCTGAAAAAGGAACAAAATGGTGGGAGGGGGGGGGTCAATCAGGAAAAATGAGAAAATAAAATAAAATGTCAACCAGTATAAATGTGGACCACCTTATTGCCCATTCCGACACCCCAAGCTAGACCTCTCTGCACGATATGAACCGAAATCGGTCTTTTAATACACTTTTTTGAAAGAAAGTAGTGCAGGGCCTGCTTTCTTCTGAGAATTGAGGGGTGATAATTGTTGGTGTAGCGAGTTCACAGTCGATCACACAGTTTAATATTGCCGGTTGGAAAATTTGTTAAGGTGGTAAATCGATTCCAAGGGTGGTTGGTGGTATGGTTATTGGTTACTGGTCGGACGCAAGAAGAAGGCCACTCTCTATTGGACTATTGGACTATTGGACTATTGTCTCGGTCACCAGGTTCCAGGTTGTCCCGGCCAGCGGGTCTTCCGGAATTAGTTCCATGCTGGGGGCACCGTGAACCATATGGTTCATATTTTCTTGATCGAGTACACGCATGCTGGTCGAATTGTGCTATCGAATTCTCGAAATTTAAGCCTCCTACGCGCGATTGGCTATCAGACCCTTGCGCAGTTCCAAGGCTTCGTGAGAATTGACATTCACCTTATGTTTCAAATTTCCTTGGGCCTTATGGCATGCGTAAGTCGTATGTCATGTCATCCCACGTGCCATCATACCACCATGTCTCTCTCATATCTCATATCTTAAGATTTACTCAGACGTTCATAAAACGTTCATAAAACTTCATCCTGATGATATTTTTATTAGTCTACTAGCACATACTTATTCATATACTATTAAAGCTTTAAAATCTCACTGTAAAAATGATCGCCTACACGGAGAAAAATGGATCACTCAAAAAAAAGTTCTGGTTAAAGTTACTAGACGCGTCTGGTTAAAAAATTTCTAGTTATTTTAATCCGAAAT
>JAWWLR010000054.1:74357282-74375103 GCA_035041075.1 Acraspis erinacei | reverse complement strand
CATTTTATGGTAGTTTTCCAAATTTGGTCATTAAATTCTTGATTTTATTTTTAGGAATTCTTCACATTAACTTCATTATTCGACGTTAAAAAGCGTTTTTAAATTTGTTTTTAATCTCATTTAAGTATCTTGAATTTTGAATTTTCTATGCAGAATGATTGTGTTATTAACAAAATAATTAAATTTTCAACTAAAATAATGAATTTTCTACAAAAAAATTTTTTTTAACGATTTAGTTCAACTTTCAACAAAGTTGTTGAATTAGTAATCAAAAAATTAATTTTTAACGGAAAATGTGATACTTGATATTTCAGTCAAAGAATAGTTGTTTTTTTAAATAAAAAAAAACAGTTGATTTAAGCCAGGAAAAAAATTATTAAAGACTTTTTCAAAGTAGTTAAATATTTTAAATTTTCTGCAATTTCTGCTGCTTTGTTTAATACAAATAATTAGTAATCGACAACCTGTATATTCCCCATGAGTATTTAAGCAATTTGTAATTGTGTAAATAAATGCAAATTATTAAAACATTAATTTTTTCGCAAAATATGTAACAAAAATCGTATTTTCTGAATGAAATGTAACACATAGTTAGCTATTGTTCGGAACAGTGATTTTTTACAATTTATGTGATTATAAAAATAATTAATGATTGTTTATTTTCAAAAAACCTAAAAATTGAGGCAGAGATGTCCACTTTTTTCTCAAGTTGGTATCATAAGCTACTTTTGGTTGAATGATTACATAATTTTGATACATTTCTTCTAATGTTTAACAAATTTCTAATTCTTAAAAAAAAATGTATTTGCCTAAGCAGTTTTCTTTCGTAAACTTTTGTAAAATAATATAATAATATATAGTATAAAAATAATATATAATAATAATTTTTAAGAGAATTTATTTCTCCTCGCAATCATTCAATATTATGTTTAATCCATAAATTATGATTTAAAAAATGTTAAAAACAAATAATCGTTTAAACAATTAAAAAATGGTTAATTAATCTTTATATACACGTTACAGTTAGAAAAATAATTGTATGTATTCTATTTTATATTATTTTTTTAAAGTAATCGAACAAAAGCTGCTTCAACAAATAAAAATGTTTAAAAACTTTGAAAATAAACAATAATTAATTGTTTATCAAATTAAATAATGTTTTTAAAAAAATGTACTACTCAAAACAATGAACAAATATTATATTTCATTAAAAAAAGACGATTATTTAAAACATTTTTTGGGAATAAATAATTGTTTAAATAATTTATATTTATTTAAGCAATTAAAAATTATGTAAAAAGTCATGGGAAATATTCAAATTGAAATATTCAATTGTGTATGCATAAAGACGACATAAATTGTTTAAAATTAACCATAATACGTAAAAACGTATTTTTTTTATTTTTTGATCATATTTGGGCCCTGAAGTTTGAGTTGAATTGTTCAAAAATAAAAAATTGTCCCATGTGAATTAAATGAGATTTTAAAGTTATGATTTATTATTTAATATAAATATACATACAATATTTGTTAATATTTGAGCTTTGTGAAAATAATTATGGATTTTATTTCTCCTGAAATGAAAATTGGGGGGGGGGGGGTGACTAGAGTGAAAAAAAAATTTAACATGCATTTTTGCAACACCATTATATACATACGTCGCGGCCACACCCGTAGGTACCAAAAATATAAAAATTAAATTTTGATTAGATTATTAATTTCTTAGCATGTTATTTGATTAAGGCACTCGAAATTTTTTAAGGAATAGTACAGTGAATTATAATTTAATTAATTATTAACTAATAATTAATTATTTGTTACATTCTGTGTGCGGCAACCAGACGGGCAATCTTGTACGTCGGGTTGCCACGTAGTCGGGGTAGTTGCAACTCGGGAATTATTTTTCTGTGTTCTGTGTTTTAAAATGTTTTTTTCTTTGTCACTCATTTTTTATATTCATTAATTTGAATAAACAAGAAGGAAACTATTTCAATCCCATATAGTTCAAAAAATTAATTTTTAACAAATTAGTACGACTTTTAACATAGTAGATGAAATTTTAACAAAAAAAGATTTCTTAATGAAAAATTCAATTTTTGAATTTTCAACTAAGAACTATCAATTTTCAGCAGAAAATGGATTCGCTAAATTTTCATTTAATTAAAAAGAAATTAATTCTGAACCAAAAATGGTATTAGCTGAGCTTTCAATTTAAAAAATTAACTTTAAATGGAAATCTATACCGGATTCTCAAAATTTAAAAATTCATCTCACCAATTTAAAAAAATTCGGAGAGTTATCGCATTTTGAATTCTTAATAGTTTTTCAATATTTTCTTTAAAGAAAAATGAAAAATTTTGATAATAAAATGTACTGTTTGACTTGTTAATCAAATTAATTCGAATTTTATAGTCCAAATCATATTTAAACAAATTTTCTTGCTTACTTTGATTCTTTTTTCAATTCTTTTTAAGAAACTTTTGACAATAAAATTTCTCATAAATGCCCGAATCGACTTGCTTCGTGTAATTTTTTTTATTCTAAAGAGACCTCTTAAAAAAATAATATGAGTAATTTAGGAAATATTTTCTTCTGATTTCTCAAAGTAACTATTTTTTTGTTAAAAACGGTATTATTATGGAAACCTTTCATTTTCCTTCAGAGAAAATATCAAATATAGAGAAAAAATTCAAAATGCGATAACTCTTAGAAAATCAATTTTTCGAAAAAAATATCTCAGGCTTTTTTCTTATTAAATGTGTAAGAAAGTTGTAAAAATTAAAAAAATTTAATTCTCAAGATTTCTCCGAATCGTGAATAGCGACTGAAAAACCTACTTTTGGTTAAAAATTTAACTACTTACTTAAAAGTAGTACTACTTTGTTAACATTGTTTCTTTTTATTTACTATTCATCATTTTATGGGACGATTTTTTTTCATGGAAAATTGAACTATTTTGTAGAAAATTCGTTTTTTCTCAATTAATTTTTTTGCTGAAATTTTCTTTGGCTTGAAAATTTTTTTTTATTAGCAGTAATTTTTTTAACTGAAAGTTTAACTATTTTATGTTTGGTTGAACATCAATCTTCTTCGTTGAAAATTCAACTATTTGTTTGAACATTTCTGTATTTTGTTGAAATTTTGTCTCTTGTGGTAGAATATTAACTTTCTTAGTGAAATTCGGTTGAAAATTCATGTATGTTGTTAAAAACTATTTTTTTGTAGAAAATTCATGTTTTGGTTGAAGTTTTATTCCAATGATTGAAAATTAGTTGTTTTTCTTAATAAAAATTCATTTCTTTAACTAACTTTCTTTTCGAGATTTTTTCTCTTGATATTTAATCTTTTTAATAAAACATTTATTTGTCGTTGGCAATTTAACTATTTCCTTTGAAAAGTTATTTTGTTTTCTTTAAAACTTATTCTTTAAATGAAAATTAAACTATTCGACTTTTTGTTGGAAACGTATCCTTTTTTATTTTAAAATGTACCTATTTTGTTGCAAATTTGTCTTTATTTGTCTCAACCTTCCATTTGTTCAATTTTTTAAATAATTATGCAATTAAAATATTATATATATATATATATATATATTTGAAATATAGGTTTGAAACTTCATTTTTGATCGGTAAAAATTCATGAGTGTCGTAGAAAAATAATTTTTTGCCGGAAAGTCATTTTTTTTGTTTGAAAATTAAATTTTTATAGAGAAAATTCCTCTTTTGGTTTAAATGTGCAACAATTTAGATACACTTTTATTTATTTCTTGAGTGAAAAATCTTTATTTGTTGAAAATCCGTCGTTTTAGTTAAAAAATTCTTTTTTTAATAAAAATTTAATTTTTTTATTGAAATATAAATTATTGCACTTTTTTGTTCGTAATTTATCCTTTTAAGTTAAAAGTTAAAACTTTTATAATTAAAATTTAATTATTCTGTTAAAAATTTTTCTTTAAAATAAATTATTAAATTAGAAATTTTTTTATTTGTATCTGAATATTAATTTCTGATCTGTTTATTTGATTCATGTACGACGTGAAACGTATTGATTAATAATATAATTAATAATAATTTAATTAATTATTAAGTAATAATTAATTATTCGTGACATCTTGTGTGCGGCAACCTGACGCTCAATTTTGTACGTCGGGTTGCCGCACACAGGATGTAACGAATAATTAATTATTATTTAATAATTAATAAAATTATGATTAATTCTATTATTAATCAAAACATTTCACGTGCATGAATAAAATAACTAGATAAGAAATTAATATTCAGATACAGATTAAAAATTTTCAAATTTAATAATTTATTTTAAAGAAAAATTATTAACAGAATATTTAAATTTTAATTATAAAAGTTTGAACTTTCAACCTAAAAGGATAAATTACGAAAAAAGTGCAATAGTTTATATTTAAATAAAAAATTAAATTTTAACAACAAAAGAATTTTTTAACTAAAAAGGCGGATTTTCAACAAATAAAGATTTTTCACTTATGAAATAAATAAAAGTGTATGTAAATTATTGTACGTTTAAGCCGCAAGATGAATTTTCTCTATAAAAATTGAATTTTCAAACAAAAAAATTACTTTTCGGCAAATAATTATTTTTCCACGAAACTCATGAATTTTTACCGATCAAAAATAAAGTTTCAAACCAAGAAAATTATTTTTTCATTAAAAAAGAGTATTTTCAACTAAAAAATATCAGCCTTAAAAAATGGAAGTTACATTTTCAGTTAAGAAATTAATTTTAAACAAACAAGGCGTTTCGGCTTAACAGTTAAATTTCTCACCAAACACATCAATAAAAAAAACGGTAACAGTTTAGTTTAACTTTTATCCAAATAGTTAGATTATCAATTAAAAAAGATCATTTTTAACAAAATAGTCAAACTTTCAACCAAACAGATGAATTTTTAATTGAAAACATAAGACTTCAACAAACAAAAAAGAAGAATAAATAGAAATTAAATAAAGAAAATAAAAGCAAAATAAGTTCTACCCAAAAAGTCGTATTTTCATTTAAAAAAATATTTTTACTAAAAAGATGAATTTTTAAATCAAAAATATAAATTTTGAAACAAATATTTAAATTTTCTGTAAAAGGAGATTTCAGTTGATTTTTAACGATCATGATATGAATTTTTAAACAGGAAATACATTTTTCTACAGAAAAAGATTTTTTTATCCAAAAAGAGGAATTTTTTACCAAAAAGGATGAATTTTTAACAAACAGTATGACTTTTTAACAAAATAGTATAATTTGTAACCAAATAGTTGCATTTTTATTTAAGGAATTATAAAATTTCTCTTAAAACAGATTATTTTTTAATTAAAAATTTTTTTTGAAATTGAAAACAAAAATATTAAATTTAAAAAAGAAGAACATTTTCTACCAAATAGTTTTTTTTTAAATAAAAAACAAAAACATGATATTTTATCAAAGATATTAAAATTCAAACAAAAAAATCATTAATTGTAACCATGTTTTAGGAATTTATTTTTTTCTGATCATCGCTTCTTTCCAATTTTTAAAAAATAATTGCATTTTCAAAGGTCATTGAAAAATTCAATTGAAAAAAACATGATTAAAATAAATGTTTTTTTTGTGAATTTTAATATTTTTAATAAAAAAATCATTTTTTTGGAATTCCATCAGTTTAAAAAAAAATACAAAAAGGTTTCAAATGATTTTTCAACACAAAAATATGAATTTTAAACAAAAAGCAAATTTTCTAGGAAACAGTTTAATTTCCAACAAAAGTTGCATTTTTACCACGAAAGAAGAAATATTTATACTGATAAAGATGAACTTTTAAATAGGAAACACAAATTTTCAGAAAAATATATTTTTCATCCCAAAAATATTTCAGTTCTAAGAAAATTGCTGAATTTTTAAACCAAAAAGACGAATTTTTAACAAAACAGTTGAATTTTTTACCAAAAAGGATGCCTTTTTAACAAGATTATTAAATTTTCAACTAAATAATAAAGTTTATAGCTAAAAAGATAATCTGTAGGAAAAAGTTTTTGCGAATTTGCAAAAATTACGTAAATGAGTACCATAAAAAATTGTAACAAATTGAAAAATATGCAAAAGCGTACCGTTGTGGGGGGCCCCAGGAACCAGGTGTGAAAAGAGTGTGAAGTCTGAATTTAGAAGTTTTATTTGTACAATAAAATCACCAATTTTAAATTTTTCAAGTGTTTAAAAAAATTGTTATTCAAAATTCATTTTTCCTGTACGATGTCACATTCTCTGTACCCCCGCCCCCACTCCTACTGACAGTATGATGTCCTTTTTGAATGGCCCCATTGGAATAACTAAAATAGTTTCATTTTCTCGTTTATTTATGAACAGATTGTCCAAAACGAAGTCGATATTTACGTTTTACTCAAATTTTTGCTATTCCTTTCATTGCCCTTAAGTGAGATGGCAGTATATTGTTATGCTGGAGAGTATCTTCGAACTAAGGTTTGAAATTGTCCTAAATTTAAGTAGCAAAATATAATTGTGAAAAAGTTAATCTCGTCTGTCCGTAGCTTAGGGGATAAGGTGATCAAACCGGAAATCTAAAAGATCTGGGTTCGGATCCCAGCGGAGCTTGAGAGCTATTTTTTCCAAAAATTTAAAAATAAAAATAGCTATTAAAAAAAATGATTTCAGAACAGTACATAGAAAACAATTAACATCAAGTTATTTAATACATTTTATCTGGTCAAAACCATATCATCAAAAAATGAAAAACATTCTAATTTTTGAAAAATTAATACTAAAAGTATAAAGAATTACGTCGTAATTCAACTTGTAGGGATTGTAAAGAAATTAATCTCGTATTTACGTAGCTTAGTAGATAAGAGAATCAAGCCGTCAATCTGAATGATCTGATTTCGGTTCCGAGCGGAGCTTGATAACAATTTTTTTATAATTTGTAAATGAAAATCAGTATTCAAAAAAATATTTATTTTAGACCACGAGACAAGAAACAATGATCATCAAATTATTAATTACATTTTATCTCGTCAAAACCATAACATAAAAAAAATATAAAACGTTCTAATGTTTGAAAAACTAATATTACAAGCATAAAGAATTACGTCGTATTTCAACTTGTAGGGATTGTGAAGAAATTAATCTCGTCTGTGCGTAGCTTAGTGGATAAGAGCATCAGACCGTCAATCTGAAACACCTGATTTCGGGTCCGAGCGGAGCTTGATAACAATTTTTGTATAATTTATAAATGAAAATCAGTATTCAAAAAAAGATTGCTTTTATGCCACTAGACAATAAACAATTATCATCAAATTATTTAATACATCTCATCTTATCAAAACCGTAACATCAAAAAAATATAAAACTTTCGAATGTTTAAAAAATTAATTTTACAAATATAAATAATTACATCGTATTTAAACTTGCAGGGACTGTGAAGAAATTAATCTCGTCTCTCTGTAGCTTAGTGGATAATAGGATCAGTCCGGGAATCTGATAGGCCTGGATTCGGATCCCAGAGGAGTTTGAGAGCAATTTTTTCACAATTTAGAAATAAAACTCAATATTCAGAAAAATATTAATTTTACACCAGTAAACAAAAAACAAATAAATATTAAACTATTCAATGAATAAGAAATGTTTAAATTTTCAATTTTAATAATTCGTGGTGAACTTTCTTTGTGTGTTTTAGAGCGAGTCAGTTCGAAATGTAACGTACGATTGTGAGTGGTATAATATGTATCCCGCCGATTCTAAGGCATTATTACTAATAATGCTTAGATCACAAAAACCAATAACACTTACTGCAGGAAAGTTTATGGACATGTCAGTTAGTAGCTATGCCAATGTAAGCAAAATTGGAATTTCTTATAATTTACAATTAACTTTTCATTTTTATTGAGAAAACTTAAAAATAAAAATTTGAATTTTGCCAGCAATTTAAAGGCAGAGGGCCAAAAAACTGTAGTAAAATCAACGAAAGGACTATTTAAATCTCATCCGATTTTTTCGGATGAGGATAAAAACATCCCTTATTGACCCACTTTCTTTGAATTATAGAATACATTTGTTCTGCATTTTTAAGATTTACAAATTTTATTTTCTGAACAGATTCTGAAAGCAGCCTTATCTTATTTATCTGTATTACGAACAGTAGGAGACAAGAAGAATTTATATTAGGATGACCTCTAAATACATAATTACCCTGGATTCTTAAAAATTACCCCGGATTGCAAAGGATTACTCTGTATTACATAAAATTTTGGTGGATTACTCCTTCTAAGCCAGATTCACGCCAATTTTCCAGCAAAAAAAGGAATAATTTAAAAAAATTATTCAGTTTTAAATTTATCAGATTATTTTTCACTAAAATAATTGAATTCTCAACGAAAAATATAAATTATCAATCAAAAAGATGAATTTACTGCTGAAAAATACGATTTTTCAACAACAAAAAAACATCAATTTTCAACGAAACAGTTAAATTTTCAATTAAAAAAAAATTTTCACCAACGATTTTTTCAAACAAAATAGTTCAATTCTCGACTTCATTTTTAAACAAGCAGATTAGTTTTCTACCCAAAAAGAAGAATTTTGATAAAATTAAATACATTTTTAACAAAAAATAAAATAGTTACATTTTCAACTTCAATTCAAAAAGTATCTTGTAACCAAAAAACGACTTGTTGAATTTTCAAGAATCCTCAAAAAAAATTTAATTTGGTATGAAATTTGAAGTTGAAAAATTTTTTTCCATAAATTAGTTAAATCGTCAACCAATAAAATAAATTGTTAACAAAATAATTCAAATTTTAACCAAGTCGCTGAATTTTTACAAAAATAGGTGAAGTTTTAATAAAACAATCGAATTTTCAACTAAAAAAGATACCTTCTCAACAAACAAAAAACCATTAATAATTAATATTCAACTGAAGTGGTTTAATTTACAATTCAAAAATAAACTTTTTAACTTAAAAGCAACGACTTTTTAACGACATAGTTCAATTTCCCACTAAAATTAATAATAATTTATTTTTAACCAAATAATTGATTTTTAAACTAAAAATGATCCATTTGCAACCAAGACAATGAAAAAAATTTCTGTGAAATTCTTAAATGATTTTTCATTTTGAAAAATTAATTTTAAGAGAATGTTTGTAAAATATTTCAGAACCAATTTTTCTGTATAAATAAAAATTGAACAATCATTCATTTGAAACAACTTGAAATAATTAAACTTCCAATTAAAACGTATTCGGTTAAAAAATAGAAACCGTCAAATTTTTAATAATTAATTAATTAATTTTTAATGATTAATTAGTATTTCATTTTTGCGTAAAATATTTTTAAATAATGTAATTTTGAAAAATTGCAAATTTATTGACTCATTCTTCAATTCAAAGCAATGAAAATGATAGTATAAATTCTTATTTTTTAACCAAATTAAATAATTTTTCATTTTTAACATTTAAAACTGAAGCATAATTTTAAATTTAAAGCAGTTATCACTAAAGAAGAACCCATTCTTTAAAATTAATATATTGAAAAACTAAAAGAAATTTGAATTGAATTTTTGGGGCAATTTTTTTTTTGCCAAAGGCCAATTTTTTTATATTTGAGAATAACTGATGAGAGCGCCACTTGTGAGATTTTTTGGGTACTAAATATGTATTTACTTTAGACTCAGAGGATCAGAGTATAAATAATAATTTGAAAAATTCTTGACCAAAAAAAATTCGAAATAGGAAATTCCCGAATGTATAAAATTGTTGACAATTTAAATTTTTCCAATAAATTCCTGATTCCCGATTAATAAAATTACCGAAATATGAAAATACTGAATTCGAAAATTCTCGGCATTAAATTGCTGAATTATAAAATGTTCGAACTAGAAAATTTCCAAATTTATAAAAGTATTATTTATTTTATAAAAATGAAATTATCAAATAATGTTATGAGAGAAAAAATTGTAATTTAAAATTTTTTTTAAATTGTTCCTTGAATTTTAAATATCAATCATTAAAAACCGATAATATCATGAAATGTAAAAAATTGTATCAATCAGGAATTTTCCAATCCGGGAAATTTAATTTATCGGCAAATTTTCTAATTTCGACAATTTTCCAGAACTTGTTGGTCAAACCAATTTAAATCAATAGTTTTCGAAATAAAATATTATTCTTTCTTTTGAAACGTTGTAAAAATAAGGAATAATTTTTATTCTCAAGCATTTGAAATTAAAAATTATTCAAATTTAATAATAATAATATTAAATTGAAAATTGAATAATTTATAATGTTACCCATCAAGTAACAAAAGAAGCACTTTGTATACCAACCTTTTTTTATGTGGTAAATATTTACTGTTTTCTATATAAAAAATAATGAGATAAATTTTAATGTATCAAATGATGCCAATTATGTCTTTTTTATAATAATAACTGAGTCGATGTCGGTAAGCGCGTATGTTGCTGCCTCAGCGGCAATTAGGAGAAACTTGTCGAAAGCCGACAGAGGAAGATCTCTACTATAACCACATATGGTTCAAAAAAATATAATTGTAAAAAAATATAATTTAGTCTCTTTTACATATTTTGATTAAAAATCTTTCCAAAATGCACAATATTATTAAATTATTTTCATTTTTTAAACTAAATAATATAAATTTTTTAAAAAGCTATCCATTGTAGATTTTAAGAGATGACGCAAACCTTTAGCAGTTTTTAGTAATCTTTTTTAGTGATAGTTAATTTATAAAATAATCTATTATCTATGAAAGGGAATTATTTATTTATTGAGCTGTTAAAGTGAGAACAAGAGAAGTTATTTAATTTATATTTTTAATTAATTCATAAATTTCAAATAATATATAAATTGTAATTTAAACATATCTTAAATTAATAGCACATTTTTATTAATAATAATTTTATTCAATAATAAAATTCCGGACAGTTTATAATATTTCTGAATTTGAAAATTTCCTACATAACTGGAACCATTGACCTCATTGTATAACGTTAAACGCATCGGTACCTTCAATTACCGAGAGAAAGTCTACTTTAGAATTAGATTCTGGCTTAGGCAATTAATTTTTTTAGAAACAGTCAATCAGGCTATATAATAATCAAATAAATTTAACTTAAGAAATTTTTTTTAATTAAAAAGTTTTAAAAAATTGATTTAATTTTTAATAAACTAGTGCAATATGCGCGCGCTAATTACCTTTCCTTTAGAAAAAAGAAAACTCGGTTCATTTTCTAACATTTTATTATATATTTTACAAAAAATCTTATTTGATTTTAAAACTTATCTTTAAACTTTAAATATTATTTTTCTTATTAACAAAAAATGTCTCGCTACGTGTAAAGATGTATTAAATTATTTTATATTTATCTCAAAATAATATTAATTTTTTTTATTTATAACAATTTTTCTATTTTTTCATTGCATTATTTACATTTAAATAATAGTCTTGAAAATCCAGACCTACCCCAAATGGTTAATTTTTGCTATTTCTATTAAAAATTTGACCTTTTTTTACATATGACAAATTTCACTTTGAAAGTTTGAAAGATGACACTTTAGAGAGGAAAACCTTTTTAGGTTCAAAGTTCAACTACTTAGTTGAAATCTTGTTTTGTTCGAAATTCAACTATTTTGTTGAACATTTTTGGAAGGAAAATTAATTATTTAAACTGAAAATTTAATTTTTCCAAGTTTGGTATAATTTGGTAAATATAATTTTTTTTCTCTGCTTCAAAATGCATTTCTTTGCTGAACAACTCAACTACTAGGTTTAAAATCCCTTTAAAGACCCAATTTTTTTTAATTCATGTATTTTGTTGAAAATTCAATATTTTTTGGTCGAAAATTACTTTTTTAGTTGTCCAGATCATTTAATTGAAAATTACTTTTTTACTAAAAATTATTTAATTTGTTCGAAAATTTACCTTTTTCGATATACATTTAATCTTTCTAGTTGAAAATTTAACTGTTTTGTTGAAAATCCATCTATTTTTTTCAATATTTGCATTTTTTTGTTGTTGAAAATTTATCTTTTGGGTTGATAATATAACTTTTAATTTAAAAATTCATTTTTTTGTTCGAAAATTCATTATTTTAGTTATAACTTAATTTTTTGCTTAGAAATTGTACTTTTTTCTTAAATTTTTTGTTTGAAAATAAATTTTTTCTCTCAAAAGGTATTTATTGTATATTTGGTTGAAAGTTTCTTTTAAAATTAAAAATTTTGTTGAAAATAAATCTTTTTTATAGGAAATTAATTTTTTTAGTTTCAATTTTATTTTGCTAATTCAAAATTAGCTTTTTCTATTTAAAATTAATTTTTTTAACTAAAAATTTAACTATGCCATTTTTGATCGAATATTTATCTTTTTAGGTGGACGTTTAATCTTCTTGGTTGAAAATCAATCTGTTTGTCTTTTTTTGTAGAAAATTTATTTTATTGGTGAACAATGTAACTATTACGTTGAAAAATACTTTGAAAATTTATCTATTTTTTTCTATCAATCTTTTTGGTAGAAACTTAATCTTTTTAGTTGCAGATTCATTTAATTGAAAATTAGGTTTTTTATTGAAAATTATTTCATTTTTTGTCGAAAATGTATCTTTTTTGATAAAAATTTAATCTTTTTGGTTGGAAATTAAACTATTCTGTTGAAAATTCGTCTATGAATTTTTTTATTCAAAAAGACGATTTTTCAACAAAATAGTTGAATTTTCGATCAAACTTTTTTAACAGAATAATTGAAAACAATTTGGATTTTTTATTTTACACCATATGAATTCTAAACAGAAAATTTTCCGATTTTTAGTTAAAGATTTAAAAACATGAATGATGATTTTAAATAGTGTTAAAAACTAAACGATTTTAAATTCAGAATTTTAAAATTGTATTGCTTAAAAAAATAAAAATAAAACTATCTGGAATCGAAACCCCAGTAATTGAATAATTTTTTTTTAGTTTAAAATGGTAACATTTTTAGACTTCTAAATATTCATTCAGAACGCTTAATTTTCCATTTTTGCCTTTCATAAGTTTTAATTTTGAGATTAAAATTAAGATGATTGAATTGTGAAAAGTATAATTAACATCTGGATTTTTTAAATTTTTGAACGACTTAAATTTGCTTGAAGTACTTGTAATTGTAAATTGTTTTACACGCAATATTTTTGATATTACAATACTTGGTGATTAAAAATTATTTTAGAAAAATTTTTTTAATCAATTTTACTTTTACATTATAATTTTTTATTTTGAAACAATTTAAAGCTCTAGAATTTCAGAAGCTTTGACACTGAAATGTTTAATGCAGTTTTCATTAAAAAATTTTAATCGCTTCGAATTAGAAATGATTTAATTTCAAACATTTTCAATTTTTAAATATTCTCTTTTCAACGTTTTTAATTCGAAATTCGTAAATTCTTACAAATTTTCAATTTTAATAACTTCTCGCGTGGAAAATTTGATTGGGGCCCAACTGGATATCCAATTTGGCGCCCCAATTGCTCCCAGATAGGGATCCAGTCTGGCTTGTAACGGTGAGTTGATCTAGGTCCAAATTGGCGATCAAGTTGCCCTAGTTGGGCAATATTAATTATGCCTAATTAATTTAAAAAGAAATTTTTTCATTAATATTATATTAAAAAGGCATTTTTTTATGTACTGCACTTATTAATTATATTTTTATGAAAAAAATACACTTTATTTTGTTTCTAAAGGCGGAAGTTATTAGTTTAGAATGAGATGGCGTAAGAATGAAATTTTCATTTTTTTAGCATTTTAAAAGATGTTTATTGTTCATAATTTTACAGAAGATCAATACAGAGTTGTCTTATCTATTGCGCAATTTTTATGTAGATACCTAGTTCCCAGCTGGAACTTTACCTCTTATTAATTATGTGTTGTGTCCATTGTTCATGTTTTGTTGTTATTCGATCGCAAAATCATTTTATTGTTGTAGATTTAAAGTAAAAAATTTGTACAAAAAAAATTGAAATTGTCGACAGATTCTTCTTCTTCTTTCATAATGATGTGAAGCTGCTTTTTCGAAAAAAAATATTGAAAGTATTATAAAAAGAAGAGTTTAAAGATCACCTAGTAGCAAAATAACTGCAGACTGGCGGCAACTGGGCACCAGAAAAATAAGAATCTGTTTGCAGCCTGGCGCCCGACCAGTGCTCGTAATTAGTGCCCCGAACTCTTCTACGCATGCGTCGCGCTCGGTCTCTGATTCGTTGCTGTTCGCGCGCAATTTGAAATGCTAAAAAATAACATTTTTATTGTTTATTATGAATAATGTCATTTTAACTTATATAAATGTTTATTAGACCGATATTAATGAATCTTGAAAAAAATAAAAATGTATTAAGTGCATACTATTGAAATAAAAAATAACCTACAAGTGACTACCAAAGGATATTTTTTATTTACACAGTATGCACTTAATAAAATTTTATTTTTATCAAGATACATTAATATCGGTCTAATAAACATTGATATAAGTGAAAATGACATTATTCATAATCACCAATAAAAATGTTATTTTTTAACATTTCAAATTGCGCGCGAGCAGCAACGAATCAGAGACCGTGCGCGACGCATGCGTAGAAGAGTTCGAGGCATTCGTTACGAGCACTGCTCTTTACTGGTTTTTACTCTTAAAATTTTCGCACGCGAAAATTTTTCTTCACGTGGCTTGTGAAATGAAATAGTCAAGTCTGTACTTCTCGATATTGATATACACTGTAAAAAGAAAAGGATAATTTACATAAGCTTGTGTAATTTTCTATTGGAAACTTTGAGTTATATTACCATATCGAAAAAAGAAACTTTACCATTTTAAGGTTAGGAATTTTTCGAGGGTTTTGTAAAGTTACAACTCTGACGTGAGACTGCGATACCAGACTTCGACTGGATCTCTCTTTCTGTCAGATGAGATATTTTTTTATCGCTAAATTAGTTTCTTTAGAAATAAACCAATATTTTAGAAGAAATTTGAGTTTAAAATGAAATTCAATAAAAATGTTATCGAAAGTTTTATTGGAAATTGGACATTATATTTTGAAGTATATTTCGTAAAGAAATATTACAATTTTAACGTCATAACAGTTCCAATTAATTATTGTTCTTATCTTGCATAAAAAGCTTAGCTGAGTCACAAGTGAAAAAAATAATAAAGTTGTTGTAGCTGCTTTTCTCTTGTACAATTCAGATTACGATTTATGTACAGTGGAGGAAGCGACTAAAACTTGGCTTAAAAAGCTTCCTGGCGCAAACAAGATGACTGAAGTTGCGGAAAACGTGAAAAGACTAAAACCTAATAAGATTTCATAACTAAAAAGTATTTTATGGTCGTCCAAATATAATTTTTAAAGTGTTAATGAAATCATTCTTATCATTCGTGGAAACATGAATGAGATCCTATTTGGGTTCTTATAACTTCTGCACTACTTTTGGTACCATCGAAATTATGGTAAACTGGACCTCGAAACGATTGATAATATGTCGAATTTGGCAACAAATTATCGTCAAATCAACAAAATATCGAAGATTTTTCGAGATCCAAGAACGACGTTGATTCGACGTCGAATCGACCATCCATTTCTGACTGGGACGTCTACAAGGATACATTTTTTAACGTAATATTTTTCCCAAATAATCTCACGTCAATTATACTGGTTTGGACCGAGATTTTTCCAGATGCTTTTTTTTGTAATTCAAAATGGAATGTGTTTTTGCGCTGACGGCAGCAATCCAGGGTAATCAAGTCAGACTGTTATCGGCTTTAGGCGAAATAACACTCCATTTTCAATTAGAAAAAAAACCAGAACATTTTTCGAAAAGAAAAGTATGTGTACAAACCGGAATTATTGCCTTTAGACTTTGAGGTAAAAATACTACGTTCGATATTTCATCCTTTTAGACCTATAGTGGATCAAAAAGAAGCAGAGACTCGTTTAAAGCGTCTTAACGTCTCTGATTATTAATTATTGCAATTCTGTTTTACAATTGGATATTTTCATATTGAAACTTTTTCTTTAATTTACTTTCAAAAAGTAAATAAGTTTTTCCAACCTCCTTCCATAATTTTCCTCCCCTACTGCCCCGTTTTAACCACCGATTCCCCTCCCTTAACTAACCTTTTTTTCATCAACTTCCCCTGCTCCTGATTTTTTCCCACATTTCCCTTCAATTCCCCTTCCCTGAGCATGCATTATCACTTTCCTGAGATGTGTGCTGTGAGCTGTGATCTATGAGCTGCGAGTTAGGAATCAGAATTGAAAGAATTATAAGTTGGGAGTTATGAGTTAGGCGCTAGAAGTTCGCAGTTAGCAGTCAAGAGGCAGGATTCAGTTGTAAGAGTCAGAAATCGGGAGTTAGTAGTTATGAGTTTGGAGTTAGGAGTCAGGATTCAGGTGTTAAGCGGTAATTCTAGTAACTAACACCAGAAAAAAACGCTATTTTTGTGTTTTTCCTATAATATTATTAAAAAATATATAGATGCAGGATTTTTTAGGCTTAATAAATACACCCTATACATTTTTTGATAAAAGTGAAAAAATAGCAAAGTGGCGACCAAAAAAAAAAATAAATAAACATGGTTTCTTTCACCGTTTTCCATAAAAAATATAAAGAGTGCATTTATTAAGTCTAACATATCCTACATCAATATCTCTATGAATAATTTCATTAAAATTCACAAAAATAGCGTTTTTTCGGGTGTTAGTTACTAGAATGACCACTTAAGAGACAAAAGTCAGAGTTATAAGTTAGGAGTAACGAGTTAGGCGTTAGAAGTTAGGAATCAGGATTCAGGTGTTAGGAGTTAGAGGTTAAGAGCTACAAGTTCGGAGTTAGGAGTCAGGATTCAGCTGTTAAGAGACAGAATTCAGGAGTTCTAATTTGGGAGTAAAGAGATAGAAGTTAGGCGTTAGAAGTTAGGAAGCAGAATTCAGGTGCCAGGTGTCATAAATCAGGAGCTGGGAGTTAGGAGAAAGTCGTTAGAAGTTAGGAGTCAGGAGTGCGGTGTTAAGAGTCAGGAGTAATGAGGTAGGAGTTATGAGTGACGATTCAGGTGTTAGAAGTCAGGAATTGAAAGGTAGGAAAATTTTTAAACGATTTCTTTTAAAAATAATTGTTAAACTTCCAACAAAATAGGTGCAATTTTCTTTAACTAGTTGAATTTTTAACCAAGAGAAATGAAACTATTAACAACAAAAAAACACCAACTCCAATGAAAACGGTGAATTTTTAAACCAAAAAGATCAATATTCAACTGAAGTTATGAATCTTCAAGTGGCATAGTTGAATTCTTAGTGAAAAAGTAAAGCTTGAACAACAAAAAATAACAGTTGTTTATACCGTAAATAAATTTTTATATACAGAGATGAAGTTTTAACTAAAATGATAAATCTTTAACAAAAAGAAATAAATTCTGAACGAAAAATGTAATAAATTATTTTCTGATACTAGATTTTGCTGATTTAGGCAAAAATAATTTTCTTTTTAGCGATAATCAGCAAAATCTAACATCAGATAATAAAATTAATTAATTACCCTGGTCGATACAATAAAGCCCATGATCGAAAAATGTAATACTTAATATTTCAACAACAACAAAAAAAGGAACCTTTTAACACAATTATTTAATTGTTAACAAAGTAGATTAATTTTTAACCAAAAGCATTAATTTTTATATAAGAAAATTATTTTTCTACTGAAAATTAAATAAAAATTTAATCAATTAATTATATTTTCAACTAAGGAGAATAATTTTCACTCTGGAAGAGCCTCGGTGGCC
>JAWWLR010000054.1:74280635-74296497 GCA_035041075.1 Acraspis erinacei | reverse complement strand
CTCCCCCCGAAAAAAATTAATTTGCAAAATATTAATTCAAGCTTCTAGCAAAATTGTTAGTGGTTAAATTTTCAGTTCAAAAAGTAATTTTTTACAAATGAAAAAATATTTTTAGAACCGGAGTTTGAAAGTTAAACTATATTATTATAATTGAATATTAATATCTATATCTTAATTTTTTATTTTTTTAATTCAACTAGTTGAATCTTAAAAAAAACAAAACATTTTGAAACAAAAATGGATTAATTACATGTGCATTAAAAAAATAATTTTCAGCCAAAAAAAAAGAAATTTTCAAGAAAATAAATTAATTTTTCACTGAAAAAAATGGATTTTTAACGAAGTAGTTGAACTTTCAATGAAGAAGTTGAATGTTCAACTCAACAAAACAAGTACTTGGTATGTCAATAAAAAAAAGAATGTTGTAATTTTAAATCCGATATAATTAAATTGAACCAGAAAAGGCGGTTTTATGGGGTTAAAACTTAAATTTTAATCTCCACCTTCTAAAAAAACGAGTTTCGAACAAAATAGTTAATTTTTCTCGAAAATAGTCGAATTTTGAAGAGCAACAATTTGTGAATGCTCCTTAGGCTTAGGGATAGGAGCCAGTTTTTCAAGTTAATAATATATCTGCTCCTTGACTACCAAGAGCCCTAAAAAGCCTAACCGACACGAATCTCCTGCGGGCTGCCAATCATAATCAAATCCCCTTTTCTCATTTTTTTGTGCATGCCCCCCGAGACGACGGCCCTGCGGCCTCTACGCGCAGGTCTCAACTCGCAACTAGCACCGGCCACCGGTGGAGAAGCCAGCCGATCTTGGCCGAGCGCCTCCCCACTGGCGACAGTCGAGCCCGAGCGATTCCTCGATGTGCGTGGCGCGACGAGCTGCTTGAGATGTGTAGTAAAATTGGGGGTAAATACTCGTGTTTACCCTTTAGGAACCTGTGCCTCCCAAAAGTGCTAGTGTGAGATGAGTGTCTTCGGGATGCAATGTTGTGTGGTGCGTGAAAAGTGGCGAAAACTGTGAGACGAGACGGAGGACGCAGCTCATGACCAGGTCGACCCGAAAACCAGGCGGCACAACAAGATGGCTGGGTACTGAAACCAGGCGGCGAGGCGAGAACGGACAAAATCGCGATCGCGGCTCGACTGGAGGCTGCAAAACTCCGAAAAGAAAAAAATGCGACTGCCACAACATCAGGCGAGAACTTGAAGAGAGACCCTGGCCGAGGAGCGAGAGGTAATTTCGAAAACCACCCCTTCTCCTCGACAACTTTCCACATTTCCTCGGACCAGCCCCATTTTTCCTCTCGAAATCCCATGCAGTCGGTGAAAGTCTCTTTGATTGAAGCTTTTTCGTCTGTTTAAAAAAGTTCGGACGGCTTTTTAAAAAATCTCTAGAATGGGGGAAGAAACCGGGCCGGAAATTTCCAACAAAGAGACGCGCGACTGTCACTTTTTAGTTCCATCCCCTTTCGTTTTAATACGATTTCAAACGTTCCGATGAACGAAATAGTGGTTTATTTAGATAATTTGAATAAAGATGATAGTTTTTTGTAGTGCTGTGTTATTGTCCTTGCAAATTTTTATTATTTTAAGACGAATTTCAGTTTAAAAGATTGTCAGTGTTTGGAACTTCAAGTACTTTCAAAGTTTTTTAAAATTTAAAACGATTGTCAAGGGATTAATTTCAGATTGAAACTATCGATAGTCTTCGTGAATGAATAATTCTAAATTGGATCATTCTTAATTAGACAAGTTTCAATTCGAAGCGTTTAAAATTTAATAATTTACCATGGAGCATTAAAAAGTGTGCGTCTTCGAACTGACAGTTTTATTATGCAAACAATTTCAAAAGGAAAGCCTTAATACTTGAGGAATTTAAATTTTATAGCCTTTAAAATTAAAAATATTGTATAATTTCAAATTGAAATCGTTAAAAATAGTGCAATTAAAATTTTTTTAATGTCCCTAATTACAAAAAGAACTACTTGGAGCTACCAACAATAATTTTTGGAAATAAATTCTCAACAATAAGTGTCATAATATTTGAAGGCCTCAGGATTAGGGCGGAGTGATAATGTTTAAATTATTCGAAGCGTTTCGGCCCAGTAAATTTGTGGGTTGGCAACCGAAGTAAGTAAAAAAAAAATTGAAATCCCCATCATTTTTTAAGAGCATGTACCGGGTTGTTTGTTTCTACAGGGTTCATAGAATATAAATAAGTTAAAAAATTTAATTAATTGTTTACTGCAAAAATATTATACGTAACCAAATAGTGATAATTTTTGCATTTTGTCCACCATACTGGATCCGCCATCTTGAATTTTTTTAATAAAAAATTTTAACTCCAGATTCAGTGACCAAAAATCCCCCAGAAAATCACTTTCAAACCTAATATAAACATTTTTACCCGCCAACATGAATTTTTTTAATCGAACATCTTTACCTAACTTTTGGATTCAGCGACCAAAAATTCCCGAAAAAAATCACTTTGAAACCTAATGTAAACATTTTTTGTCCGCCATATTGAATTTTTTTACTTCATGTCCGGATTCAGCGACCAAAAAATCCCCAAGAAAATCACTTTGAAACCTAATGTAAACATTTTTTATTTTTTGTCCGCCATCTTGAATTTTTTTATCGAAATTTTGTACTTCACTTTCCGATTCAGCAACCAAAAATCCCCAAGAAAGTCACTTTCAAATTTAATATGACCATTTTTCATTTTGTAAATTTAAAATCTCGACTTCTGAATTGGATCCAGCGACCAAAAATCCCCTAGCCTATTTTTCATATTTACAGTTTTTGTCATGTTTTTTAACGGCCTTTAAATCTCATGGGACCCTACTGGATCCGCCATCTTGATTTTTTTAAATGCATACATTCAGATTCGGTTTCAGCGACCAAAAAATCCCCCCGAAACGACTTTCAAACACATTGTGACCATTTTTACATATTGTAATTAAAAAATTTGACTTCAGATTCAGCGACCAAAAAACATTTGCACAGATTTTGGATGTTTGGACAAATGTGTGACTGAAAGGGTTAATATCTTATGTTTTATTTTTAATTTTGAAAATTCAAAAAATGATTCCTACTGGTCAACATTTTTTCATATTTACAGTTTTTGCCATTTTGTAAACGACTTTCAAACCTTATGTGACCATCTTGTCCACTATATTGGATCTGGCATCTTGATTTTTTTAATTGAAAATTTTCACTGAAGAATCGGATTCAGCGACCAAATTATTTATCATTATTTTTAGTTTGAGCTTAAAATTATAAATTAAAAAACTTCGCCATAATTTTTTTAACAATAGGATTTCTTTCATTTTCATGTAAAAAAACTAACAGAAAATATTAACTGATTTCCCAAAAATTGTTCTTCCTTTTTCCGGATATCAACCCACTAAATTTTTTTCTCTGGGCCAAGATGATTCTGTTAATTTTAGAATTTTCACTCCGCCCAGCCCATTTTTGAAAAAAAATTCCTTTTGTAATTTTAGAAATTCGAATAAACAGTTTTTCTCGAAATTTGCATATATCGCTTCGTTATTTCGTAATCTCAGTTCGTGTTCTTGAAAAACTTTTTTTATTTTACGACGTAAACATTCGTTTTTTACTGGTGTATATCAGAGAAAAACTTCGAATAGATCAATATTTTTATTCAAATTGTCGAAAGATATTTTTTATGTGAAAAAATGTTATCAGCTTATGATAAAAAAGTTTTAGTGTTTAAAAACATTTGGGTATTGCATACCTAGTTTTTTTTTTTGCTTAATGTAGTTTTTTTGCCAAAATTCAGACCTTTGAGAAAACAAGTTTTTATATTATTTTAGGAATCTAAATCATATTGCTGATAATGTCATTTCCAATAAAAAACAACATTTTTTGTGAAGAAATTTTAAAACTCAACAAACCTTATTTATTTTTTTCAGGGAAATATTCTCTACTAGTTTTTAAAAACATAACTATATTTGTAGATTATTTATTTAATTCAAAAATTGAAAATAGACTAGTAGGAAATATTTTCCTTCAAAGAAGCATGTAATAATTTATAATTTAACCAAAAAAGATTTTAATTTTAATTAAAAAACACAAAAGTTGAATTTTTAACCCAAAAAGATTGCAGGATTTTCAAACAAATAATTAAGTTTGTTTTAAAAATAAAAAATATCGATTTTCAACAAAGCGCGCAATAAATTATATTAAACAAAAGGATTTTAATTTGGAATAAAAAGCAGTTGAATTAAAGCAAAAAATATGACTTTTCAACGAAGAAATTAAAATAATTCCTTAAATTAATTATTATTATATTCGTATTCCGAAAATTCGTCTATTTTGGTAGAAAACTAATCTTTCTGGTCTAAAATGTTCTTTTTTTTTGTTAAAAGTGGAAATATTTTGTTGGAAATTCATTATTTCGGATTGGAAATTTTTTTCTTGACTGAAAATTGGACTATTTCGTTGAAATTTTATTGTGTTAAAAATTAAGTTTTTTACTGAAAATTCAACTTTTCCCTTTTTGGTTCAAAGTGATCTTTCTCAGTTGAAAAGTCGTCTTTTTGAACCAACTTAAAAAGGTTTATGAATGGCAAATTTGAATAAAAAGTTGAGAGATGGGAACCGAATGCCCAAGTAGTTTCTTTTTTGTAAAAGTTGAGGCATATTCCGTAGCCAGTGAAGAATGAATTTGAGATTATCAGTAAAAGCTTATCGATCCTTTTTACTGAGATTATGTATTGTAATTTATGTATAAATATTTTTGGAACGAGAATGCATTGAAAGAACGATTTACCCTTGCCATGCACGTCATTCCAAAACTAGCGATCGTTACGATAGGTCGTAATTCAAATACGCATCCAAGCCTGCATGACCACTACTAATGATAATTATCTATCGCGATAGCGTGCAAGGCACCGCTCTCGGGCATGATAAGCTCCAAAGGCGGACCTTCCCTGGAAAGTTTATTTGTCAAAAGATAACCGCGGCCTTTTCGTTTTAATATAATTTTTACACTGAGAGAAAAAGTAGTGCTGTCGAAACAAAACTGCTGATGAATCAAAAGTGCTGATGCTATTGAATTCCGCATTGTTGATACAATAATTTATGTAAATAATTCAAGACATTTTGCTGGGAGGAAAATATTTCGTATCTTTGAATCGAAAACCCAGAACTATGAATCGAAGCGTTGATTATACTGTGTGAAGGTAAAGCATATAAAGTTGAGAAAAATAAACACGGATTTATTTCAAGAAAAATATTTATTTAAAAGTGATAAAACAAATTTTTGAATGCATAAAGTTTCTTTTTAATTTGTAGAAATATTATTTGCGTTAACGAAAGATACTATTTGTTTGGTAGTATCTACATTCTACATTATAAGAAGAAATGGAATGTTGTGTCAACCGTATATTATATTATCAGGTTATAAAATATATATTTCTTTCAAACGTAAATATTTTTAATATCAATCCAGAAAAATATTTTTGTGATACATAAATCTATATGATTTAAACAATTACGTAACACTCTGAAAGGCATAGTACTATTTAGACAAATAATATTAAAGTTTTTCGATCTGTCAGATATTTTTCGTGATTCAAGTGTTATTTTATTTGGAGGGATAATTAATATATTTTTTTATCTTTCAAGAAATTTGGGCACTAATTGAATTTTGAAATAAGATAATATACGTTCTGGTTCAAGGATTTTTTCGATATATAATTTTCTGATACAATAACGTAGAAAAAATATATATAATTCAAATTTAAGTTACAATTTTAATGTATTCATTTTTGTTTACCCTTTTTAAATTGATATTTTTATAAATTATTACCATTTAATGGAAAAAATTTCTTTCTTTTCACATTTTTACCAAAAAAAAATAGTGTTGTTATATTGTGAAATTGTCATGGTACATTTTGATTTTCTCGGAAAAGAATGTTTTTTTTTTATCAAACCTTTTTTATTATAATTAAGCATCCCCATATTTCGGGAGCATGTTTTTATTTTAAAAAAATATTAAAAATTTCTTCTTACAATCCGCAGCCAAGCTTGCATATGTTTTTGAGTAGTCAGGGATTTCTACTTTATCTACAGTCGAAGATTTTTCAGATTATCTCAGTTTACTCTAATTAAATCATAATTAATTGTTGAATTTTTATTTTTTTTTATTTATTTGGAAATTACAGTAATTTCAAAATGTATGTACTTTGTGAAAAAATCGCCTTTTTATAAAAAATTAATCTTCATGAATATTTGTGTTTTTTAAATTTTAAATTGAACTATTTCGTTAAAAATTGACATATTTGGTTAAAAATCGATTTTTTTCTTGTAAAAAATGATTTTCTTGCAAGATGATATGCTTGTTTAAAATGCTTCTTTTATTTAAAAAATGTAAAAATTAGAATTAAATACTTATAATTCTAGTGGAAAATTCAACTTTCAAATTGGAAATAAAATTACTTGGTTAAACGTTAAACTCTTTTGTTGTAAAAAAAAATTTTGGTTAAAGATTCATCATTTCAATTAAAAATGTATTTCTTTGGTTGAATTGTGAGCTATTTGATTGAAAACTTGTTTCTTCTTTCAATGAGAATGAATTTTTGTTGACGAAAATTTAACTATTTTGTTGATAATTTTTTTTTCTTTGTTGAAAATTATTTTATTTGATAATGATTCTTTTTTAGTTCAAAATTGATATTTTTTTGTAGAAATTAATCAACTTGGTTGAAAATTCAACTTTCTTGTTTAAAATTCAACTAATCCTGATAAAGATTTATAATTTTAGTTGACTTTTTTTTGAAAATTTAACTATTTGTTTGAAAGTTTAATTGTTTTTTTTTGTGTGTAATGTAATTTTTCTAACAGAAAATTGAACTTACTCCACTTGAATATTCCATAGTTTTAGTTTAAATTCTTCTGTTTGGTTGAATATTATTTTTTTTAAATTAAAATTTAATTATTAAAGTTTTGATTGACAATTTATCTTTTTTTTTTAGTAAAAATTAATTTTTTGTTGAAAATGCAACTATTTACTTGAAGATACATCATTTTAGTTGAGAATTCATCAGTTATGTTGAAAATTGGACAATTTTCTAGAAAATCTGTTGTTTGTTTTTGCTTCAAAATCAATTTTTTCAACTAAAAGTTGAATTATTTCCTTTTTTCTAGGAAATTGATATTTTTTAGTGGAAATTTTAAGGGTTCGTTTTAAAATTCAATTATTTTGATCTGTTGCGTTAGAAACCAAGAAAACTAACTAAATTAGTATTTAAAAACTAAGTTCCTCGAACCTAGAAAACTTAATTTAATCAAACTTTTTTGGCCTCGCCATTCAGCAATTCTTCGTTTCAGGAGTGGATTTTTGTTTCATCTTGAAACAGCGATTTCAATTTTACATAACGTTTCTTCGTCAATTTTCTCAAAATTAGAGTTTTTTAAAAATAAAATATAATTATTGAGTATTTATTGTTATAAAAAATATTATAAATACGCCAAAAATAATTAATCTTGTGCACTGGATCTATCTTTTGGTTTAGCTATGGGTCGTAGGTGTACGGCTTATAAGCGTGATGTGCCTGCGTTCGATTCTCGGTGCTGACGATATTTTAAGAAACTGCATTTCTCCAATTATATGTTTTGTGTAACTAGAATAACGATTCGGTTATTTTAGAATGTATGAAATATAGTTAAGAATTGACTGCAAATAAAAATACTAGAAAATGTATGAGTGTTATCAGAAATTATTACAAGGCTTTTATTTTTAAATTGAACTTCTGGAAAGTATACTATACATAATCTAGAATTTTAAGCATGATCCTATAAATTTAGAGGACATTCAGTTGAGGCTAATCATTTTTTAAATCATTTAATAATATTTTCTTTGAATTACTAAAAGAAGAAATAATAGCTTATGCGTTTGTGCGCGGGTGAAAGCACGATTTGATGCTTCACAGTAATATTTCATTGATTCAAGGGTATCTTATCTCATTGTATGGTTTTCGGTTAGTTTGTAGATAATGAGTTGCATGATGAGCTTAATGTTTTTTTTAAACGTAATCGTCGCTTCTTCACTCGTCACTCAATGCCAAAGTAAACTTAGCTACTCGAGACCGGATGCGAAGCCGGCTAGGCTAATGTAGTTTCGTAGAAAAACATTTTGTAATTAGACGAAAATTGTCTTGAAAAGGTCCTGGTATGATACTAATGATACCTTTGTGCCATTAATAAAATAATATTAGCTATAACGGCTTTCAGAAGTAGCCGAATAATTAATCAAGGGCTTTAATTAATTATCAAGCTCTCCCTTTTCCTTAAGTCGATTTTAATTAATGTTACAGTTTCAGGCCAAATTATCTTCTTATAGCCAAAATATTTTAGACTGATATGTTATTAGAAATATAAAAAATTTCAAATTTAAACTGCACAGAATTTGAAGATCAGATTCTAAAAGTGTTGGTCCAACTTAACCTTTAAATTAGACGAGTCAGTCTGAAACTGAGACTGGCTCAACATCTGAAGTCACTGGCCTATATGTGGGCCAGAAACTCTGCAGCAAAACAAAACTTGGCAATCCAGAGCAGGTTTTCCCTCAAAAACTTGTCAGCTGAAAATTCTACGAGTCGAATTATTCCGCTTGATTTATTTTGAAAAGAATGAACACAGTTTAGTTGTTCCTGAAGATAAATTTTAAATTGCTTTGGTTCACGTGAAAGGAAGGAAGGACAGGTTCTCAATTTTCCAATGGTCGACTTGGTAATTGCAGACAGCTGTTGTTGAAAAGGCGTTTCAGTTGGTCAGGGACGTAATCAGAATTCGAAAGCTTAGGCTAAGCCAAGTTCTTACACTTCGACTTTCAGTTACAAAAATCCAACATTTTTAGTCTGGAATTCAACATTAAGGGCTTTCAATTCGAAAGATGTAAGATTTTCTGAAATTCATGAAATTATTTTATTTGCCATGGATTTCAGTTTTAAAAAACTCAATCAGCCAGTCAACATCAATTCTTTTTGGGGGCCAAAAAACCTGAATTTTCGAAACTGGATAGGCGTAGTGCAGAAAAGTGGATTTTATGATAGTAAAAAAAATTTGGAAACGGCGTTGTGCAGAAAAGTAGGTTTTTTGTTAGTAAAAAAATAGCTGGAAACGGTTGTGTGCAGAAAAGTAGATTTTTAGTTAGTAAAAAAAAATAGCTGGAAACGGCGGAGTACTGAAAAGTAGATTTTTTGTTAGTAAAAAAAATAGTTGAAAACGGCGGAGTACAGAAAAGTAGATTTTTTGTTAGTAAAAAAATAGCTGGAAACGGCGGAGTACACAAAAGTCGATTTTAGAAATATCCGATATTTTTTTATTATGCAACATTTTTTTACGAATTGCGAAATTTAAAAACATTTTTTTGTTTAAATAAATGTAAAATTAACCAAATCCTAAAATTATTGTTTCTTGTGTATTTGAAAAAATTCTAATTTCAAAACAAAATTCTTTTACTATTTTTTACTAGCAGAAACTCTACTTACCAAAAATTCGCCCTTATATTTTGATCCATAGAAAATTGGTCGATAAATAGGTAAGCAATTTGAAACTTTTCCGTACTGAGCCGTTTCCAATTTAGAAAATGTTGTTTTTTCAACCCGATTGGACAGGGTAGAGTCTAAAATTCGAAAATAATTTTCAAATGCAGACACTAATTCGTCAGGAGTAATACTTCTGCATTGCTTTATCCTTAAATGGAACGCAGCTTTATTATCAATGATTGATGATGCACAATAATAATTTAAAGGCTACTTATCATTGTCATAGCTTTGTTAAATTGCTCGCTAGAGCTTGTAATTAACTCAAGATTGATGAACAATTTAATAAGCACTGCAATTTTTAACCTTTTGTACTTTGGCAGCGTATTTTTCCACAAAAATAAGCTGTCTACGCAAGGACAACTAGGTGAAAAATTTTTATCATAATTGTCAGGGCTGCGCAAAAGACACTTTTTTAGGATAAAGTCACTTTTTAGAATAGAAAGATCACTTTAGTCACTTCGTTCAACAAATGAAAACGGAGCATTTATTGATTTCTGACATTTATTTAACTTTGTTTAATTCCTTTGAATTCTTTCGAATTCACCCTGGATTTTTTTAAACTATCCTGAATTTTACTTAAATTAATGGAATATTTTGTATTTTTTTAATTGGTTTCGATTAATTTTCATTAATTTGTACTTTACCCTGATTTATTATTAATTTATTCTTCATTTTTTAAATTCGTTGGAATTCTTCTAAATTCAGGCAATTTAATGAATTAGGAAAAAATTAGAATTCACCTAGTAGTATTCACTCCCAATTTACTCAATCCAATGCAATTTTTTTATTTTGTTAAATGATATTATTCCAAATTCTTATGAATTTCATCAAAGTCTCTTGAATTCCTCTAAATTATTCTATTTTAATTATAGTTTTACTGAATATAGTGGAATATTTTAGATTTTTCCTCGTTTTTTTTCAATTTATTTGAATTCCGCTGAATTCTCTCGTTTTTTTTGTTATCTGAATTATTTTAAATGCACTCAATTCTACTAAATTAAACGGATTTAAACTTTTTTTTATTCATCTTGAGGTATTTCAAACTCCCCTTGAATTTTTAGACATTTTATTAAATTCTTGTCTGAAAACTTGACTGAAATCATTTGGAATATAATTTTTTTTACAATTCACTTAAATTTTGTTGCCATTTATCTCGCACTCGAATTTAATTTAAAATTAATTTCTTTAAATTAGTTTCGAATTTTCTTACATTTATTGAATTTGCCCTTGAATTCTGTTCACTTCCGTTTATTCAATTCGTTGGAGTTTTTTTTTTAATTTTTGTTAAATTGTGTTCCTTCCAGTTCTTTAAATTCTCTTGAATTTCTTTAAAATAATAATAATTAAAAAAAATGATTTATTTGAAATCATCGCGAATTCTTTGGAGGTCTGTTTATTTTTTTATCCTCGAATACTTTTAAATTCGCGCAATTTTATTGAATGGAATTGATTATAATTGTGTTTTTTATTCACTTGGATCCTTGAATTCTTCGGCATTTTTTCAAATTCTTTTGAATTCTTATAAATTTACTCCAACTTGATTGAATTTAGTGGAATCTTTTTAATTTTTTTCCAATTCGTTTTAATTCTTTGGAATTATGTTGATTTTTTAAACTGTGAATTGTTCTTTTTAATTCATCTAAATTCAATCAATTCTAATCAATTAAGAGATTGTACATTTATTTTCGTTTTTTTCTTGTAGTTCGTCTTGAAAATCTTTTATACTTCCCTTGAATTTTTAGGTGTTTTTTCAAATTATTCTTTTTTATTCTTAGAAATGCACTGGAACTTAATTGAAATTATTGGAAGATTTTTTTTTCAATTTATTTGAATGGATTTGGAATTCACCCTGAATTATTTTAAAAAGTTGAAGTCTTTGGAATTAAATTGACACCTTTAAACTCTGAATTCTTTTCAATTATTCTAAATTCACTCAATTAAGTTGATTATATATTTTTTAGTTTTTTTTTAATTCGCCTGGAAGTCTTTTAAACTCCCCTTGACTTGTTAGGCAATTTTTCAAGTTCTTTGGAATTCCCTGGAATTCTTATAAATTCACTCCTACTTGATTGAAATTAGTGGAATATTTTAGATTCACATGAATTAAAAAAAGAATTCCTTTAATTTGTTTGAATTCTTCTGCTATCAATCTATTTGAATTTGATTTTAAAGTTTTTTTTTTAATTTATCCTGAATTCTAAAAAATTCACCTAGAATTCTTACAAATTTGATCGATTTCTTTTGAATTCCTTAGAACATTAGTAAAACAAAATTATTTTTAGTCACTTTTGATAAGTTTCTCTGTTTAAATAGGCCACTTTTACCAAGTAAATTAGGCCGTAGTTGCCCTGTTATTATAAAACATATCATTACAGTTTGGATCGAGCCAAGGTAATTTTATTTTATACTCAAATATTTTCCGTTATAAACTCAGCCATTTATGGAAAGATCCTATAACTTTAAAAGATAATGGAGGCATGAAATATATGATAGTTGAATTCGCTTCTCGTATCGCTAATCATTAATGATTGCTCACGACAATCTAATACTGAAAAAACATAAATGAAAGTTCAAGTTTCTAAACTTGCAGACCTTGATTATCATCTATATTTCAATATTTGAACTAGTCAATATATTATCCCAGTATTACGTTATCCGAACTTCATCTTACCCTGAAAAACAATGATTCCCTTATAAAAAAAAAAGTTTCCACAGAATCTGGAATCCGAAGATTCCCGAGTCGAAGATTGTCTGATAAGATGAGTAGAATCCAATATTTGAGAGTAAAAATATATCCTTGCTTGAAATTCAATCTTCGTTTTTCTTTTCCAACATATTTTTTTTCCCCCCTTTTCGACTTCCATTTAAGTTTCTGACGTTTCTGCTTTCAAACGCACGTAATAACGGATGACGTGAAACGAGATGGAGTGTGTCGATGCCACCCACATGGATCACAGTCCGTCCCCATTTTTGGTTATCTAATTGTCTTTTTTCCCCCTTCAATTGGAAGAACCTAGAATTGGGAATTTTTATTCAATTTTCCCATTTTATCTTCTTTTTTTTTTAAAAAAGGTTTCGATTCATTTTTTAAGAATCATATTTTTTTAAATAAAATTTAAAATATTTTGAAAAAAATAGTCAATTTTTCAACTAAATAATAAAAGTTTCAAAGAAGAAAATTGTCATCGAAAAAGAAAGTTGATATTTCAACCAAAATGGTTGAGTTTTCTACAAAATAATAAATATTTTTAACAAGTAAGATGAATTCTCTACGAAAAATGTAATAGTTAATATTTCACGAAAAAATATTTAAATTTTTAATCCTTTATGTGAATTTTTAACATAAATGTTAAGTTTAAACTAAACATAAAATGAATTTTCAATAAAATAGTTAAATTTTGAATGAAGAGATTTATCTTCAAGCAAGAAAAATTTTTTAGTCCAAAAAGAAGAAAAAAAATCGATTAAATTGGTAAATTTTCAAGCAAAAAATAAATTTTGTACAAAAGAGTTGAACTTTTATGATGAAAAAAGGAATCTTTAACAAATTTTAATAATAAAAAAAAACTTCAACAAAATAGTTAAATTTTAAATCAAATATACAAATCGTTAAAAACGACAGATTTTGTCCATACAGAAGAAAAAAATGCAACCAAATTGTTAAATGTTGGAGTCAGAAAACGATTTTTTTTACAAAATATTCGAAGTTTTATCCCGAAAAAAACAAACATTTTTCAATAAAAAATTGGAATTTTCAAGCCAAAAAAACGAACTTTAAAGAAAACTGTTGAATTTTCCACAAAAAAGGATGAGTTTTCAAAAAAGGGATTTAATTAATTAATAATAATAATAACATTAATTTAAGAAAAAATGCAATTGTTTGGTTGAAAATGCATATTTTCGGATCGGAAATCGAATTATTTTACAGAAAATTGGTCTTTTAGCTTGAATTGAAAATTTGTCTATTTTATTGAAAAAAAATTTTTCGTAGTTAAAAATTCAAATCTTTTAAAAAACATTTTTTAAACAACAATATGAGTTTTCTACAAAATAGTTCAATTTTAAACCAAAAAGATGCATTTGCAACCAAGTGCATACATTTTTAGCCAAACAGTTCAATGTTCAACCAAGGAGGTTAATTTTCTTCCAAAAAGACGAATTTATAAACAAATTATAATTGTATTTTATACTTTTTTCTTTTCTAACATTTTTTCTTAAATATTTGAATTATTAAACTAAAAATGTCCATTTTTAAACAAAAGTTGAATAGTAGAATTTTCATTTGAGAATTAATTCTGAATTAAAAAAAAGAATGCTAAAAAACAATTTAATTTTGTACAAAATAGTTGCATTTTTGACTAAATTGTTGAATTTTTAAGCCAAAAAGATATTTTCTACCAAGCATTTAAATTATCAGCCCAAAAATTTTAACAAAAATTATATTTTTATAAAAAATTAAAGAAAGTTAGATATATAACTAAGGAAAAAGAATTTTTAACATAATTATTGAACCAAATTCTTCAATTTTCTGCCAAATTATTGAATTTAAAAGATAATTAATTTTTGATCTAAATAGATTTTTTTTAAACCAGATAGTTGCATTTTCACCCAAAGAAGGTAAAATTTCTACAGAAAGAGATGAATTAAAAAAAAAGTTATACTTTGATACCAAAAAAAAAATTTGTTTTTCAAGAAAGAAAGAAATGTCCATCAAATTGTTGAATTTTCAAGCTAAAAAGATGTATTTTCAACGAAATAGTTATATTTTTAACAAAATAAATACATTTTTAACCAAATGAGGAATCTTTATCAACAAAAAAGAAAGGATTTTTCAACTAAAAAAGGTCAATTTTCAACTCGAAATTAATTAGTTGTATATGCAGTTTTAAAGTTAACTGTTAATCATAAAAAATTAGGTTTCAACGAAACAGCTGAATTTTTGGGCCGAAAATATGCATTCTCGGCAAAAAAAGTTAATGTTGGACCAAAAAGACGAATTTCTAACCAAGTAATTCATTTCTTAATCCGTGAAATTATTTTTTAATAAAAAATTTAATTTTGAATCAAATTTTCTACCAAAAAAGGCGTGTTTAAAGCAAATTAAAAAAAAGGTAACCAAAGAAATTAATTTTCAAATAATAGTTGAATTTTCAACAAAAAAGTTAATATTCGACCAAAAAGACGATTTTTCACCAAATTATATCATTTTTTAATAAAAAAATGCATTTTCAACTATAATGATAAATCTTCAATACAAAAAAAAAGTTAATTTTGAACCAAATAATTGAATTTTCGGCCAAAAAGATGGATTTCAACTAAGAAAGATAATTTTTCAATTTAAAAAAAAAACAATTTTTCAACAGAAGTGTTAAATTTTAAACCAATGAAATTAATCTTCAAAACAGTTCATGCATTTTCAACGAAAACAGATGAATTAAAAAAATAAATGGAATGGTTACATGTTTTGTTCAAAAATGCCCATGCCAAAAAGACGTATTTTCTACAAAAGAGTTGAATTTGGAACAAAAATAATTGACTTTTTTTCTGTTTTTAAATTGTTCAGTTTTGAACAAAATATAAATTGTAAATTCATTTTCTATGTTTATTAATCAAACAAATAATTTTGTCGAGGTCAACATTTTTATTTCAATAATTGAGTGCAATCTGTACGATATGTGAATTATTTAAAATACAATCAGGACGTCCGGTAACAGTAGTTTATAAAAAATGTTATGTTACAAATATTGCAAAAATAACATCCTGGTCTCTTCTCTCTAATTTTGAAACAGTTGAACTACACTGTTTTTCAGTCAAGATTCTTACTAGTTTTAATCAGTGCCTCATTTCTCATGAAAAGTCGGAGAATGTTGAAAATAAATTTTTGCGACGATCCTGGTTAGTTCTGATGTGAGAATATTTTTGTGGAGAAGGAGAATATTCTCGAAGTTTCAGTGATGCCAGTTCTTTTTTCAGATCTCTTATTTCTTCACTTTTGCCAGCTCATAATATCTTCAGTTCCTGCTCTCAAATCTCTCTCTCCCTCTCTCTCTCTCTTTCTCTCTTCCTGCCTCGTGCCGTCTCTCTTGATTGTCCTTTATACACCGTACGTATTTCTCTCCCCGTCTGCACTTTCGGCTGTACAGTCAGAGTCACGTATGAAGCGAGAACCGGGAACCGAGAACGGTTTTATAAATTCGCAAGGCCCGCTGGCAGCTGCGACCTGCTGCGCCTGGCCTGGCCTGGCTCGGCTCAGCTCTAAGCTATACGGCTTAACCT
>JAWWLR010000054.1:74178700-74189010 GCA_035041075.1 Acraspis erinacei | reverse complement strand
CACACACATATATATATATATATATATATATATATATACATACCTATTTCTGAATTGTGTTTAATTATTTTGAAATATTTCAGGATATTTTTAATATTTTAGGGAATATCATTTTTAATAATTATAATTCATCTCTGGTTGAAAATGTTATTTTTTTGTTTAAAATGAATTTTAACTATTTTAGTAGAGAATTTAATTATTTTTCTAAAAATTGACCATTTTATATGAAAAAATGATTTTTTTATGGTAGAAAATTATCTTTTTGTTTGCAAATTATTTTTCTGGTTTAAAAAATCTTTTTTTTTCAACTGAAAATTCAGGTATTCTAGTCAAATATTTATTATATTAGTTGAAAAATTCATCTTAGCCTGAGAATTAAATTACTTGGTTGAAAGTTAAAATTCTTTTGATAACAATAATTTTTTGTTTGAAAAATTTTTTTCTTCATATTATGCAATATTTTACTGTTAATTTAAAGCGAGCAATTATAAATCAAATATTAAAACTTTAAGAATTTAAAACTGAATAGTAGAAAATTTGTTTATTTTGTAAAAAAAAATTGGTCTATTTTTTGGAAATTTATCACTTTCGATAGAAATTTGATTTTTTCTTTATTTAAAAATTCAACGATGCTATTTGTTCAATATCAATATTAATATTTTATATACTATTCTAATTTGGTTCAATATTCTTTTTTTATTGAAAATTAATTTTTTACTTAAAATTTGACTTCAATTTTTTTTCATTAAACATTCGTCTTTATTGGTAGAAAAATAATTTTTTACCAAAAAAAAAATCGTCTTCTGGTTAGAAAATTTAAGTTCTGGGTTAAAACTTTAGCTACTTTGTTAAAAAAAAATTTGTTTGTTAAAAATTCATCATTTGAATTGAAACTTAAATTATTTGTAGAAAATTTGTTCTTTTTTGGTTAAAAGTTGGTTCAGGCTATTAAAAAATTATTTTTTTGGTTACATAATTTTATTTGAAAATTTATCTCTGTTTACTTAGGAAAATTTTTTTTCTTCCTATTTTTTATAATATTTGACTGTTAGTTTAAAGCGTGCAATTATAAATCAAATATTAAAACCTAAAAATTTTGTAACTAAATTGTTTAAAAGGTATAATTTTTATTGTTTCTTTTAAAAAAAATTTAATTTGTGAGTGAAATTATTGAATTTCGGTTTAAAAATAACAATTGAACACTTATTTATTTAGTTCAAATAATATAAAGCCAAATGAAAATTGAGAAAGATTCAGGAAGATTTCCAGTTGTTAAACAAAATTCGAAAGATTTTAAAGCAATTTTTTTAATTCGCAGGATTATTTTTATGAAAAATTCTAATCATTTGAAAAAAAATTATTTAGAAATTTTAACAAGCTCAGCAATAATTTAAAATTTGAAAAAATTTAAAAACAAAAAGTCGTTTTTTCAAGGTTTTTAAATAATCAAATTATCCTGAAATTCCTGGAAAAACTTAAATTATTATTTTTTTGCTTTCAAAGAATTATTTTAAGAGAATATTTTTAAATGTATAACAATTGCACAATCAATCATTTGAAACATCTTAAATGAAAAAGATTCAACTTCTTTTTTAAACATTTTTTAATTAAAAAAAGTTTTTTTTTAACTTCGGAAATCTAATAATTTTTGCTATCAATTTTTTTGTAAAATTAATTTTTTAACTAGAAGTTTTAACTATTATGTAAAAAATTAGTATTTTTTTAGTTAAAAGTTTGATTATTTTCGTTGAAAATTCAAATATCTGGATGAAAATGAACTTTTTGGATAAAAAATCAAATTTTCTGATTGAAAATTCAATTGTTTTGTAAAATATTCGTGTTTTTGGATTGAAAATTAAACAATTTGGTTGAATTTTTTTTATTGAAAATTAATTTTTTTGCTTGAAAATGTGAGTTCAATTTTTTGTCTACATTTTTTTTATTGCAGCTATTTTACAAAAAAAAAATCGTCATTCGGTTCGAAAATTTAAGTTCCGGGTTAAAAGTTTAGATACTTTGTTAGAAATAATTTTTTTTCGTTTCTTAAAAATTCATCATTGTAATTGAAAATTAATTTCTAGTTAAAAATAAAATTATTTCGTGGAGAATCCAGCTTTTTGACAAAAACTTAATATGTGCCGTGTAAAGTTCAAATTTTTTGTAGAAATTTTTTTTTTTTTTTGGTTTAAAGTTGGTCCAGTCTATTAAAAAATTATTTTCATGGTTACATGTGCATTTTTTAATTGTAAATTAATTTCTGTTTGAAAATAAAACTACGATGGTCATGTTTTTTTTTATTAAAAACTACTTGGTTGAAAATTGAAGTATTATGTTAAAATATTCATCTATTGGACAGAAAACTCGTCCTTTTGGATTTAAAATTCACCATTTTTTTGTTGTTTAAAGTTTATAACTAGAGAAAATAATCAATAGTCACTTTTTCTTCTTCAATCACATTTTAGTTAATTTTTTGTTACTTTTAAAAGAATTTTTCGGATGAAAATTGAAACGTTTGGTAACTATTTCATTGAAAATCTACATATTTTGGTAAAAATCGATTTTTTTTATGGTAGAAACTTTTATTTTTATTAACAAGTTGTTTTTTTCTGGTTTAAAAAATCTTTTTTTTCAATTAAAAATCCCTGAAAATTAATTTGCTTGATTGAAAGTTAAATTATTTTGGTTAAAAATATTTTTTTTTGGGTAAAGGTTCAGAGTTTTAATTAAAATTCGTTTAAAATTTACATATTTGGCAGAAAAAAATGTTATTGTCGAAGAACATCTATTTCTTTGCAATTTAATTTTCTTTTTTTTTTTATTCAAGGTTCGAAATAAAAAAATTTTGTTGAAAATACGTTTTTTTTCTTTGGAAATAAATAATTTTAATTAAAAGTTCATCATTTTTGTCAGAATTTCATTTATTCTCGTTGAAGATTTAACTTCTTCCAATTGAATATTTCAAAGTTTTAGCTAAACATTCTTCTGTTTGGTTGAATATTAATTTTTTTAACTTAAAATTTAATTATTTAAGTTATTAAGTAATTTAATTTAAATTAAGTAAGTTAAGTAATTTAATTATTTTTTGTTAAAAACACATCTGTTTGGTTTAAAATTCAACTATTTCAGTTGAAGATACATAATAATTTTAGATGAGAATTCATCAGTTAGGTTCATACTAGAACTATTTTCTTGAAAATCCCCTTTTTTTGTTGAAAATTAATTTTTTCAACTATACATTTCACTATTCTATTTTTTAAAATTGATATTTATTAGTGATAAATGTTCATTTTATAGTCGCAAATTTTTCTATTTATTTGTATCGAATTTTATCATTTCATAATTATTTCTAGAAAATTGTAATTTTTAAAGTAAAAAATATTAAAACCCACAATTATCTTTTGCAAATTTTATTAACGGAGTTGAAGATTTTTTCTCTTTTTTTTATAAAAATTTGTAATTTAAGAAAAATAAAATATGAAAAACTGTTATATTTTTCAGACTCCCATTTCCATAAAATTTCATTTCACATGTCCCTGTAGAAATTCTTAATTTTCTAAAACAAAAAAAAAATTGAAGATTTTCTTTTAGATTGTCACAATTTTTCTCCAAGAATTTTTTTTTTTTAATGCAAAGGTTTGTAATTTTTCGTAAATACTTTTTCCATCCAGTTTACATTGGTGAATAACTAAAATTTGAGAAATTCAATTCGGGGGAGAATAAAATTTAAAAAAAAACGCAAGAATTCAGCGCTTAAATTTGTATTAATTAATTAACGAATGAACGAATAAATTAATTAATTAATGAATAAAATGGTCAGGTACCTATCCGTTCTGGAGATTGAAAACGCCAGAAGAGCACGAGGCCGAGACGGGAATAAAGTCGAAGGAGGCGAGAAAATACATCTTCAATTGTCTGGACGATATTGGCCAGGTGAATGTGCCGACCGATTTGGAAGGTGGTGAGCTTTTGGCAGAAAAGGCTGATCGGAGAGAGTTTATTGACCTCCTCAAGAGGATGCTCACCATGGACCAGGTAGTAATACCTAATTCATTTTAAAATCTATCAGGGACTTTTTTCCCCTTCTCTCTTTTTCCTTTTTAATAAAAAAAAAAAAATAAAATAACTTTAGGTCACTTTTCTTTCAATAAATTAATAAATTAACCTATTTTACCATTTTTTTTAAATTCCAAGTAGCTGTTAATTATTTTTAAAAGTCTTTTCAGGGATTTCAAAAAATTTTAAAGGATTTAAAATATATTTTAGCGTATTTTAAATTATTATAGCGCATTTTTATGGATGTCACGATCATTTGAAGAGGTTGAAAAAAGGATTTGCAAGATTTTGGAATATTTTAAAAAAATTTCCACGGGTTTTTAGGATATTTTAAAAGATTTCAAGGAATTTTTCATAGATTTTCAATCATTTTAAAGGGATTTTAAAGGATATTTTAAATTAGAAGAGATTTTGAAATATTTTTTTTCGGAATTTATTTGAATTGATTTGGAATTTACAATCTGAATTCTTGTTAAATTATCCAGAATCGTTTTCAATTAATGAATTAATTTTTTTATCGGGAATTTTAAGAAATTTTCAATTTGAAAAGTCCTAATAAAAATTGAAAATAATATAATATCGTTTATTGTGATAATTTTATTTTTAAATAAAAGTTTTAACGATTCATAATTTTTTAACCCATTTATTTAGAAATTTTTTAATTTCGAAAAATAATAGAAATTTGAAACTGAATTTTTTTTTTACATAGAAAGCTTTGAATATCAAGAATTTCGAAGAGATTTTTAACTGTTTTAAGGTTGCAATTTTATTTTTTAAGAACTTCTAAATATTTTTGAAAATTAATCGAATTTTTCGTACAATTTTTGGAAAATACTGCAAATTAAAAAAAATATTCCACTATATTTTTTGATAATATCTTCAATTTCTTTTTAAATTTTCTGCCACAATCATTTTTCAAAATTAAAAATGATTTTTAGAATAAACAAATAATATTTAAAAATCAAATTTATTTTTATTAATTATTATTAAATAATTCTGAGGAATTTTCAATAACTAAAAAAAGTTTCAAAAGATTAAATTTTTTTTAAAAATAGGAATTCCAACGAATTTTAATTAAAAACATTCAAAGTATTTTTATTTTATTATTTTTATGAAGATACGTAATTTTCGTTTAAAATTAATTAAGTTCCGTTGAAAATTTATCTTCTTTGTTAAAAATTTATATTTTTTTATTTATCTGAAAAATCTTCTTTCTTCTGAAAAATTAATCTTCTTGTTTGAAAATTAATTTTTTTTTTGCTTAAAAATTAAATTATTGGAATTAAATATTGCTCATTTTAGTAATTAATTTATCTTTTGGACTTTTTTTCTATAAAATAATTACATTTTTAACCGAAAATGTGAATTTTCAACAATAAATTAAATTTTGTATTGAAAAAGATGAATTTTCAAACAAGAATTAAAATTTATTTTAATAATTAAAATATTTTCCAAAGGATTTGGAAGATTTAAAGGATTTTCAAATAGATTTCAATAATTTGAAGTACTTCAAAAGAATTTTCAAGATTTAAGGAATTTAAAAAAAAAATTCTAAGGAATTTTTAACAATTTTTAAAAGTTTAAAATGATTTCAAAAGATTTAAATTTTTTAAATAGGAATTCTAAATATTTTCGGGTATTTTAAAACGTTTAAAATTATTTTATTTTATTATTTTTACGAAGATAAATAATTTTAGTTTAAAAATTAATTTGTTCCGTTAAAAATTTCTCTGGTTTGTTAAAAATTTATATTTTTTATTTATTTGAAAAATCGTCTTTCTTTTGAAAAATTAGTCTTCTTGTTTGAAAATTAATTTTTTTTTTGCTTAAAAATTAAATTATTGGATTTAAATATTGCTCATTTTAGTAATTAATTTTTTTTTTAATTCAACTATTTGATTGAAAATGGATTTTTTTCACAAAAAGGACGATTTTTCTATCAAATAATTACATTTTTAACCAAAAATGTGAATTTTCAACAATAAATTAAATTTTGTATTGAAAAAGATCAATTTTCAAACAGGGATTAAAATTTATTTTAATAATTAAAATATTTTACAAAGGATTTTAAAGATTTAAAGGATTTTTAAATCGATTTTAGGAATTTTGAAAAATTATAAATAATTATTAAGAAATTTAAAAAGTTTTGAAGGATACCAAAAAATTTTTCAAGATTTTATATTTTTTTTTAGTTCCGAGGAATTTTGAGTAAATTTCAATAATTTGAAGTAATTCCAAAGGAATTCTGAGGAATTAAAATGAATTTTAATCATTTAAAAACTTTTCTAGTGGATTTTGAAGATTTAAAGAATTTTTAAATAGATTTCAAAAGGATTTTCAAGATTTTAGGAGTTCAAAAAAAATTCTAAGGAATTTGTAAGAATTTTTAAAAGTTTTAAAGGAATTTAAAAAAAAAATAGGAATTACAAATAATTTCGGGTATTTTAAAACAATAAAAGTATTTTTATTTTATTATTTTTATGAAGATACATAATTTTAGTTTGAAATTAATTAAGTTCCGTTGAAAATTTATTTTCTTTGTTAAAAATTTATATTTTTTTATTTTATTTAAAAAGTCGTCTTTCTTCTGAAATATTAATCTTGTTTGAAAATTAATTTTTTTTTTTGCTTAAAAATTAAATTACTGCAACTAAATATTGATCATTTTAGTAATTAATTTAGATTTTTTGTTTAAAATAAAACGACTTGGTAAAATGTAACTTAATTTTTTTTCAAAATAAATCTTTTTTTCAAAATAAATCTTTTTTTTGTGTGAAAAAGAATAATTTTTTTAGGTTAAAATGGCAAATTTTCATTTTTTATTGAAAACTGATCTTTTTAAGTTTAAAATTCAACTGTTTGGTTGAAAATGGATCTTTTTCAGTTGAAGATTCAACCATATTGTTGAGATTTCATATATTAAGTCTTTTTTATTGAAATTTTTGTTTTGTTTCTATTTCAAAAAAGTTGGGAATTGGAAGCGTTTTAATATGAATTTAATACAGTAGATAAAACAATTTTGTTTTTGAATTATTATTAAAATTCACAAGCTTCCTAAGAAAAATTAAAAAAATATTTTTTATTTTGAAAAATTAATTTTAAGAGATTAATTAAAACGACTTTAAAGGATTAAAAAAAATGTCAATGAAGAATCTGAAAGATTTTAGGACAATTTTATATTCGTGTGAGAATTTAAAATAATTTTTTTATTTAAAAAACTAATCTTTACGAAGAATATTAAAAACGGTTTTTAAACATACTAAACGATTTCCGGCAATTTCGAAAAAGAGTTTAGAAGATTTTGAAGCGAAATGTTTCAATTTGGTAAGTTTACAAAATAAATTTTAAAAAATTAAATAAAAAAAATTGAGTAAATCCACGAAATATTTAGCAGAATTATTGAAGAGATTTAAAATTAATTTTAAACTTTAAAAGAATTTTTAAAGATTGCAAAACTAAACTTTAGGAGCTTTAAAATAATTTCGAAAGTTTTCAAGAGAATAAAAAAATTGTCTTGAAATATCTGGAAAAATTTAGAAGATTGTAAGGTAATTAAAAATTTGTTTAAAAATAATATTTGAAAATTCTGCGAAAAATTCGAGTCAGTGAAAAATATTTTAAGGAATCTTAAGACGTTTTAAATAGATTATAAATATTTTAAAAACTGGAGAACATTTTTGAAAATTTAAGAAATATTTCTTGATTCCTTCCCAACTTCTAAAAGTCTTAAGTCTCTTTTAAAAAGACTTGAAATTTTCATTATATATGTGGTTGAAATCGTATAAAATAAAAAAATTTCTTTCAAATCTTCTCAGATTTTTTTTCTGACACGTCTGAAATATTCCAAAAAAAATTTTTTCCATCTTGTTAATAATCCTATGAAAATTATATTTATATAAATTTAAAAACATACTAATAATACTGATTTTTTTGTTCTCTTCATAAAATTAATTATCGAATAATATTTTTTTTCAACGATAAAAAAAATTTACCGAATATATAAATAAATAAAAAAATATATATTTAGAATATATAAATAAATTGTCAAACTCCCACAAATATTTCTATTCGTGAAATTTAAATTTGCCGAAAATAAGTGATAAATTATTAATTGATGGATAATTAAATTATTTCTTTTTTCTTATTTTTAAATTCGAAATTTTATTTTTTTCTCATTTAAAAGTCTTGTCGTTGTGTGAAATTTCATAATTCGGTAATAATCTATTTTTTTCGGTAATTTTTCTTATTAATTTGTGTATTTGTTATTTATTTAAAAAAAATTTTTTATATGTTCAGAATATCCAAATTTATTTTTTTATGTTTGAAAGAATGATAAAGAAAAAATGATTTTAAAGGGTTTTCCATATTAATTTTGTAGTTTTTATCCATTTTTTCTTTGGCACTGCATGGTTTTTTTGTTGTTTTTTTTAGTATTACCTAAGAATATTTTGTAATATTAATTATATAAAAAGAACAACTAAAAAAACTATTATTTAAAGTAAAGTCTGGGGAATTTGAAAAAGGAAAGAAAGTTTAAATTTGTGTGTTTCGATGGGAAAAATAAAATTTTTTGTGTTTTTTTTCATTGTGTTAGGAGCGGCGAATAACACCCGGGGAGGCATTGAACCACGCGTTTGTGACACTCGCCCACTTGATGGACTACGCCCACTGCAACAATGTGAAGGCTTCCGTCCAAATGATGGAGGTTTGTCGACGCGCCGGCGACTTTGCTGCCGCTCCGGCGCACCATCAGGCGCCACCAGCGCCACAGCCGCCGCCGCCGACCTCTCTGGTAGCGAATTTCGTCCCGACGACCAATGGCAGCGCCGTCACTCTCACCTTCAACAACCAGTTGACCAATCAGGTCCAGAGGCTGGTCAGGGAGCACCGTACTGCGCAGACTGGATACGACAATCTGGTCAGTTTTTATTCTTCTTCTTCTTCTTCTTCTTCTATTTCCACATTATCTTGTTGATGATTCATAAATTTTACGTTTATTTAATTTAGTTTTCCAACACGAAAATCAATTTTTAATCAACAATTGAGCCGATTTTCAATTAGGAGAATTAATTTGCAATAAAAGGAAAGGATTTTTTTTTACGAAATGCTTTAATTTTCGAATAAATTGTTTGAAATTGTAAGCAAAAAAAAAGGCTAATTTTCTATTGAAGAATTGAAATAATTACATTTTTAACTCGAAAATGTGTATTTTCAACAATAAATTTGATTTTTTTTTTATCTAAAACGATGAATTTTTAAGCAGATATTTTCATTTTTAACATAAAAACGTGAAATTTCGATACAAAAATCTGGTAAGTTGATGGCTCTCCTTTAATTTCCAAATTATCTTGATTTCCAAATTTTACTTTTATTTTATTTATTTTTCAATCACGGAAATCAATGTTTGATTAAGAATTGAGTCGATTTTCAATTAGGAGAATTAATTGTCAATAAAAAAGAAAAGCATTTTTGTACGAAACTGTTTAATTATCTAACAAACTGTTTCAACTTTTTAAGCAAAAAAGGCTATAAAAGAATTCTTTCAAAAAAAGAATTCAAATAATTACATTTTTAACACGAAAATTTGTATTTTGCAATCAAAAAATTTAATTTTTTTGTTTCCTTTTTAATCTAAAAAGATGAATATTCAACCAAATGTGGTCTGATAAAATTGTCGAATTATAAAATTCCCAAATTGGAAAATTCACGAATTTACAGAATTACAAATTTTTTCATAAAAGTGTTTGATTGATTATAGAAGCAAGAATTACACTTTTATTTTCTCTCAAATAAATTTGAATGCTTGAAATTTTGAAAATTATTTTTTTGAATTTAAAATGACAATAATTTTTGATAAAATATTTCTGGATGACGTATTTTTTTTACTTTTATTCAATTTAGTTTTCAACCATGAAAATCGATTTTTAATCAACAATTGAGCCGATTTTCAACTAGGAGAATTAATTTGCAATAAAAGGAAAGGATTTTTTTTTAGGAAACTGTTTAATTTTCGAATAAATTGTTTGAAATTGTAAGCAAAAAAGGCTAATTTTCAATAAAAGAATTGAAATAATTACATTTTTAACTCGAAAATGTGTATTTTCAATGAAAAAATTTGATTTTTTTCCCTTTTTAATCTAAAAAGATGAATTTTTAAGCAGATATTTTCATGTTTAACGCAAAAACGTGAAATTTCGATACAAAAATCTGGTAAGTTGATGGCTCTCCTTTAATTTCCAAATTATCTTGATTTCCAA
>JAWWLR010000054.1:74158955-74178600 GCA_035041075.1 Acraspis erinacei | reverse complement strand
AAAGGCAAATTTTCCATAAAACAATTCAAATAATTACATTTTTAACACGAAAATGTGTTTAAAAAAAATGATTTTTTTTTGTTTTAATCTGAAAAGTTGAATTTTCAAGCAGATATTTTCATTTTTAACACAAAAACGTGAAATTTCGATACGAAAATCTGATAAGTTGATCAATCTCCTTCAATTTCCAAATTATCTTGAAGATTACCAAATTTTACTTTTATTTTACTTTTAAAAAATTTAGTTTTCAACCATGAAAATCAATTTTTATTCAACAATTGAGTAAATTTTCAATTAGGAGAATTAATTTTCAATTAATTAATAATAAATTAATAAAATTGATAAAAATGAAATTAAAATTAAAAATCAATTAAAATTAATTATTTAATTACCTAAAATCAATTAAAATTAATTATTTAATTACCTAAAATTAATTAAAATTAATTTAAAATTAAGTTAATAAAATTAATAAATTAATTTTCAAAGAAAGACATTTTTTACGAAACGGTTTAATTTTCGAACAAATTGTTGAATTTCTATATAAAAAAGGCAAATTTTCTATAAAACAATTCAAATAATTACATTTTTAACACGAAAATGTGAATTTCCAACAAAAAATTGGATTTTTTTAATCTAAAACGATGAATTTTCAACCAGATATTTTATTATGTTGATTCCGAAATTTTACTTTTATTTTACTTTTATTTAATTTAGTTTTCAACCACGAAAATCAATTTATAATCAACAAATGAATAGATTTTGAATTAGGAGAATTAATTTTCAATAAAAAGAAAGAAATTGTTTACGAAACGGTTTAACAAACTAAGAAATTGTTGAATTTGCAACCATGAAAATCAATTGTTAATAAAAAATGTAGTCGATTTTCAATTAGGAGAATTAATTTTCAATTAAATATTAATAAATTAATAAAATTTATTAAATCGAAGTTAAATTTAAGAGTTAATTAATTAATCACTTAATTAAAATTAATTAATTAATTTTCAACGAAAGACATTTTTTACGAAACGATTTAATTTTCGAACAAGTTGTTGAGTTTGAAAGCAAAAAAGGCAAATTTTCTATAAAACAACTCAAATAATTAGATTTTTTAACACGAAAATGTGAAAAAATAAAAAAATAAATATTTTCTGTTAGATAGTTAAAATTCAACTTTTTATTCAAAAAATTGTAAGTATTTCTTTGAAAATTAGTTTTTTTAATTGAAAATTAATGCTGTTGTTTTAAAGTTGAAAATGCTACTCTTCTAATTGGATATTCCATACTTTCAGTTAAAAATTCATAATTTGGGTTGAGCATTACATTTTTTAACTGAAAATTCAAGTGTTCAATTTTGTTGATGAAAATTGATTCTTTTTTGTTTAAAATTCTACTATTGAAAATATGTCTTTTATGTGAAAATTCAACTATTTCGATGAAAATTATTGCAATATAATTTTTACTTTTATTTTTATTTATTTTTCAATCACGAAAATCAATTTTTAATCAACAATTGAGTAGATTTTCAATTAAGAGCAATTTTTCTATAAAAAAATTCAAATAATTACATTTTTAACAGGCAAATGTGTATTATCAACAAAAAATGTGAATTTTTAAATCTAAAACTATGAATTTTCAAGCAGATATTTTCATTTTTATCACAAAAACGTGAAATTTCTACATAAAGCAAAAAGACAAATTTTCTATTAACAAAATCCAAATAATTACAATTACAAATTTATGAATTTCTTTGGAATTTTTTTTGAGAGCGGGCTTTTTTTTTGTTGCTTGAGTTGCAATATAAAATTGAATATCAATGGTTCTTCATCAGTTAAACTTAAAGTATCAAATTAATGTTAGGTTGAAAAATATAATCTTCCGGGGTCTTTTTTTTTTACAATTTTGGAAATCTCTTAAAATCTTCTCTTTTTTTTTAGTATTCTGCTGAAATAATTTTTTAAATGAAAAATTATTTTCAATTTTCCTAGGAATATTAAGAAGTTTTTAATATTTTTTTCGTACCTTATATTAATTTTAAAAATTATTTAAAAAATTCAATTCTTAATACTTTTAGCATAACAAAGTTTAAAAATCAAGAGTTCCACTTTAAATGCTTTAAATTGTTGTTTATGGTTTATATCCTTAAATGGAAAAATGCCTAGAATAGAGTTTGATTTTAAAGATTTTATTTACCCGGAAATCAATTATTATGTTGTTTTTTTCTGTGGTTTGATTATTTAATTAAATGGCACTTCCCCCCAGAATTTTATTGGACACCTAAAAATTTATGTATATTTTTTATTTTTTTATATTTACTATGTCGATTTAATGTTTTTTGTCTTTGTTTGTCTTTACAGTATCAGATATATAGTAACAGTAGTCGTAGAGCCACGCAGTACAGTGGTTCCTCATCCGGATCAAATGGCGGAAGGACAGGAGTTCACGATTTCCCGCATCAGCTGGTTTCGGGAATTCTTTGTCCACCTCCTGGTTACCAAACGATGCCGAGTCCCGCAAAGCACGTGGTTGTTGCTCAGGTTGGTGGTAGACATTTATACACTTTTTGTAGTCACTTTTTTATACTTTTTTTTAAATACAATTTTTATACACTTCTTATACAATTTTATAAACTTTTTAAAATACTTTTTTTATACCATTTTATACACTTTTATACTCTTTTTTTAATACACTTTTATACACTTTTTAAAAATACACTTTTATACTTTTTTATACACGTTCTAACACACTTTTTTAAATACACTTTTTATACAATTTTATACACTTTTTAAAATACATTTTTATACCCTTTTATACACTTTTATACTCTTTTTTAAATAAACTTTCTATACTTCTTATACAATTTAATACACTTTTTTAAATAAATTTTTTATACCCTTTTATGCCATTTTATACTCCTTTTTTAATACACTTTCTATAAACTTTTTATACAATTTTTCATACACTTTTGTATACACTTTTATACACTTTTTTGTACACTTATACAATTTTATACACTTTTTATATACATTTTTATACACTTTTATACTCTTTTTTTAAATACACTTTTATACACTTTTTTTAAATACACTTTTATACTTTTTTATACACTTTTTTAAATACACTTTTATACATTTTTTAAAATACACGTTTATACACTTCTTATACAATTTTATACATGCTATACTCCTTTTGAAATACATTTTTATACACTTTTTTAAAATACACTTTTTAAATACACTTTTTGTACATTTTTTGGTACACATTTTTATATACTTTTTTATACACTTTTGTACACACTTTAATACGCTTTTTATACACTTGTATACACTTTGTATCCACTTTTTATATACATTTATATATTTATAATGAAAGGCTTTTAGTGAATTAAAAATATTATTTCAGTTAAAATATTCCATTTTTAAACCATTAAATTTGAAAGTTTTTAATGCATAAAAAGAACAAAATTTCGAATTTTCAATAAAATAGTGAAGTTTTCATATAAAAAATAAAATATTTAAACAAAATTGTTGAATTTTCTAAAAAGTATGTGAATTTTCAATTTATATACTAAAATATAATGTAAATTTATTTAATTAATAAATTAAATTAAATAATATTATAACTGAACAAAATTTTCATTTTAAATAAAAAAAATTAACAGTTTGATTTAACCAAAAAAGACAAGTTTTCAAGAAAATCGTTGAATCCTCAAACAAAACAGATTAATTAAACAAACAACAAACGTAATATTTACGTAAAATGTACATTTTGAGCCCGCAAAGACGAATTTTCTATAAAACATTTGAAATTTGGACCAAAAAAAAAAATCAAATAAAACAGAAATTTTTCAGAATCTTTAGAAATATCAGTAAAGTTTTGAGGAAATATTTTTTTATTTTGCAGGATTTTAAAAAAATGTAGAAAAGATCGTAGGAAACATTCAAATAATTAAAAATTTTAATACACCTACAAGATGTAGATTTTTCAATATTTTTAAATACTAATTTTTAAAGTTTTTTAAGGTTTTTTAAAGTCTTTTGAATAAAAATAAATTAAATAAATAATAAAAAGTTCGAATTTTTAATTCCATTGATCGTGAAAAATTAAATTGGATAAACAATAATTAATTAAATTTGGAATTTAAATTAAAAGTGAGAAAATTGGGAAAAAAGAGGAAAATAGACAAACCACCACAATCGCAACACTTTTGATTGGCAATTATAATTTATGTTTGAAATTTGAAGTATTTCGGTTTAATATTCATAATTTTTATTTTATTTATTTTTTTATTTTATTTTTATTTATTTTATTATAATTTTATTTGGAAATTCATTTTTTTTACCTTAAACTACTTGATTGAAAGTTACACCTTTTTTTTGAAAATTGATTCTTTTTGGTTTAAAATTGTAAATATTTGGAAATTACTTTTTTTTTAATTAAAAATTAGTGTTTTTTAAATTAAAAATGTAACTTCCAATTGAATTTTCAATCATTTTAGTTGAAAATTCATCTCTTTGGTTTAACCCTAATTTTTTTAACTAAAAATTTAACTATTCAATTGTTGGTTGAAAATTGATTAATTTTAGTTTAAAATTGAACTATTCACGTTAGAAAATTTGTCTCTATTAGTTGAAAATTCTTGCATTTTTTTGAAAAATTGTCTTTTTTTTGTTAGAAAATTATTTTGGTTTGTTTGAAAATTTAATTATTTCGGTTAAAAATTGATAATTTATTTCGGAAATTCATATTTTTATTTTTAAATAAAATTACTTAATTAAATTAATTAATTTCTGTTTTTATTCCTTTGAAAATTAGTTTTTTTTCAACTAAAAATTTAACTATTCCATTTTTTAATAAACATTGATTCTTTTTTAATTTGAAATTCAACAAATCCAGTAAAATATTGTCCAATTTAGTTAAAATTCAACTCTTTATTAACAAAAATTGTAAATATTTATTTGGAAATTATTTTTTTTTTAAATTCAAAATTAGTGTCTGAAATTAAAAATGTAACTTCCAATTGGATTTTCAATCATTTTAGTTGAAAATTCGTCTCTTTGGTTAAACATTAATTTGTTTAATTCTTGTATTTTGTAGAAAAATCGTATTTTTTTAATCAAATTAATCTTTTTGTTTGAAAATTTAAGTTTTTCAGTTAAATATTGATAATTTTTATTGGGAAATTCATTTTTCAGATAAAACTACTTGGTTGAAAGTTACACTTTTTTTTTATTGAAAATTGATTCTTTTTAGTTTAAAATTCAACTCTTTATTATAAAAATTGTAAATATTTAATTGAAAATTAGTTTTTTGTTTTAACTGAAAATTAGTTTGTTTTTTAAAAATTGAAAATGTAATTGTTCGAATTGAAAAATCATCTTTTTTGGTTAGAAAATTAATTTTCTTGTTTGAAAATTCAAGTATTTCGGTTAAATATTGATAATTTTATTCGGAAATTCCTATTTTTATTTCTAAATAAAACTACTTGGTTGAAAATTTCAAAGTTTTCGTTAAAAATGCAACATTTCCGGGCAAAGAAATTGCTGAATTTTTGTTTTTATTTGTATTTCTAGCCACCGCAATCACAACAGGCGCCTTTGCAAATCCAACCCTCTATTATTTCCCAACAAGCGGTTGCCGCCGCGGCAGCTGCTGCTCAACAACAATACGCAGCGGTACCGGTTTCTATGGTGGAATCTGGCCGACAAATGTTACTAACTGTAAGTCCTAAAAAATCATAATAATTTTATGCCAATATTTTCCAGCTAAACTTTTAAATTTCAAGTAGAAAAGATCAAGGTTTTAAAGCAATTGTGAAAAATTGAAAGCAATCGGAGAAATAATAATTTAAAATAAAATAGTAAAATTTTTAACAAATTAAAAAAATTCCTCTTTCGTAGTATCTCAATTTAATACCCAGGAAGTTTAACAATTTAATTAAATACTACAAGATTGGCAGATTTTAACCATTTATTAGATTAAGTTTTAATTTCGATTTTTTTTCTATTTTGTACATTTGTTTTAAAAATTTCTCTTTTTGTATCTGGTATTTGAGATTGGCATACAACATTTTTCTGAATTTATTCAGAATATTTGGAATATTTTGATTTATTTTGGAAAGAAAAATTGAAAAATCTAGTTGAAAGTGCAATTATTTTGTTAAAAAGTCAGCATTTTTTTCTTATAAAAAGTGCAACTAGTCAGTGGAAAGTTGGACTATTATGCTACATTTTTTTATTTAAAAGATTCATTGCTTTGGTAAAAAATTGAACTATGTTGTTGAAAATTCGTGTAATTTCTGGTTAAAATTTGATCTATTTTAGTTGAAAATTCATGTATTTTGATGATTATTCCATCCTTTTTTGTAGAAAATTAATCTTTTTTCTTAAAACTTCAAAATTTTTGGTTAAAAATTCAACTCTTTTATGATTATTCTTTTTTTTCGTTTCAAGATTTTCATCATTTTAGTTGAAAATTAATTTTTCTGCTTGAAAATTGAACTATTTTTTCAAAAAATAATTTTTGTTTTGTTTACTAATATTTTTTTTTGTAGAAAATTAGTATTTTTAGTTAAAAATGAATCCTTCTTTTATAGAGTTTATTTTAAAATTGAACTATTTGGTTGAAAATTTAAATATTTTGTTGAAAATTCATTTTTTTAAATATTTATAATTTTAATTAAAAATGTATCTCTGCTTAAAAATATAACTATTGTGATAAAAATTCATTTTTATTTTTTGAGAATTTATTTGCTTTATTGAAAATATATTTTTTTAATTATTTTTATTTATTTTTTGGTTGAAAATTCTTATTTTTTGGTAGAAAATTGACAGTTTTCAATTTAAAATGTAACTATTTATTTAGAATTAATTTTCTTTTGAAAATTATTTAATTAATTGTAAAAATACATTTTTTGTTGTTGTAAATTCGTATTTTTGGCTTGAAAGTTGAACAATTTGTAGAAAATATAGCTTTATTTTTTGTATTTTTCTATGAAAAAAGGTTATTTTATTCTAAATTTACAAAAAATGGAATTGTTAAAGTGAATTTTTTAATTAAAATGATAAATTTTCCAATAAAAAGGAAATTTAATTTTTAACCAAATTCATGAATTTTCAACTAAAAAGGTCAGTTGTCTACCCGAAACAAAAAAATACTTAAATTTTCAGTTAGTAAAATAAATTTTAAACCAAAAAAAAGAAGCAAATTTTCAAGAAAATAGTTAATTTTTCAACCAGAAAAATTAATTTTTAACACAAAAAGATGAAGTTTCAACTGAAAATGTAAAAATGAAATTTTCAGTTGAAAAATTTAATTTTTAACAAAATCAAAGTGAATTTTCAACGATGTAGTATAATTTTGAACCAAAAAGATTAAATTTCTGGCAAAGAAATATAAAGTTTCGACAAAATAGTTGCGATTTTTATCCATAATAATAACATTAAATTTTTGGGCATTTAAGAATCCTTTTCTCTCTTTTTTTTAATTTTTAATTTTTAAAATTCAACAATTTTGTAGAAAACTAAAGCATTTTGTTGAAAATTTACCTGTTTTAATTAAAAATTTAACTCTTTATAGAGAATTAATTTTCTTGTTGAAAAATATTTTATTAATTGTAAAAAAAAATATATTTTTTTGTTGTAAGTTCGTATTTTTTGCTTGAAATTTCAAGCATTTGTTGAAAATACAACTTTATTTTTTCTGCTGATAAAATTGCTATTTAATTTATCGACATGGATTTCAATTTTCAACGAAAATTTGAACAAAACCGTTTCTTTTCTCTTTTTTCGAGAAATTATCTACAGAAACAAATTATTTTCATTGAAAAATTAAGCTCGTGTAATAATTTTTCGTCGGAAATTAATATTAATGTTTATAAAATTGACTAGTCTGATGGAATTTCGTTTTTTTGGGGGTAAAAATGAATTCATTTATCTTCGATTGTAGATATTCCATTTTTTATTTAAAATTTGTATTTTTTACTTTGAAAATTCGAAAATTTTGTAGAAAACTAAAGCATTTTGTTGAAAATTGACCTGTTTTGATTTAAAATTAAACTCTTTATTGAGAATTAATTTTGTTTCTTAAAAATTATTTGATGAATTGTAAAAAAAATACATTTTTTGTGTCGATAATATGGCTATTTCATTTATCGACACGGATTTAAATTTTCCACCCGAATAGGAAGAAATATTTCCTTCTCTCTCTCTTTTTTTTCTTTTTCCTTTGTTTTTGAGAAATTATCTCGAGAATCACAGATAGATAAACAATGACGGGTTGAATTGTTGTTGGGGGTATTTGCTTGAACGTTTGAGTTGACATTTTCTCGTGAAATGACAGAATGCTGTGCAAACTTCTTGGCCCGGAGGCAGCCGGCAAATGGCAGCAATTGTGCCTTCGTGGCAGCAGTTACCACCTCAACACGCGACAATCCAACAGCCACTTCTCAGTGATGCTGGCGACTGGGGCAGGCCTCTTATCGTCGACAGTTCTGCCATTCTACAGGTAAGATTAGTTGTAATCAGAACTTTTTTTTCTTCTCTTCTAAAAACCCTTACGTTTCTCTTGTTTTTTTTTCTCCTCTTCTAAATCCAAATTTCCCCGAGAAAAAAAAAGAAAAAAATACCGAAATTCAAGGATCACAGTCTGTTACCCTTTTTCGGATGATGTCCCCCTTTGCCCCCTTGCAGTTGAGAAATCTTCCAGAACAAATAAGATCTGGAATCTTGACCTCGTTTCCCACTTTTTTTCTTCTTCTTACAACAAGGTTTCGTATCATTTTTGAAGAATCATGGACGGAAATTTGAGATATTTGAAAAACAAGACGCTTTTGAAGGAGATTATTTTTATTTTTTTATCCGTTTTTACGCGATTTTATTGAGAACTTAATCCTCCAGAAAGGTAAATAATCGGGTTTGAAGAAATAGTTAAATTTTTCAAACATAAGGATGAATTTCAATCGAAAAGATTAATTTTCTGCCAAAAAGATTAATTTTCATCTAAATTGATGAATCTTGAAGCATAAAAAAATAAAGTTTTAGAATGTATTCAACTTTTAAACAGGTAGTTTAATTTTCAACAGAAAAAAAGATTATTTTCCAACAAGGTAGTGGCATTTTTAACACGAAAATATTAATTAAAAAAGTGGTAATTTAAAAAAATAGTTTATTTTCCAGTTAAAAAAGCCAAAAAAGACATTTCTACAAAACAGTTAAACCTAACTCGAAAATAGGAATTAAAAAAAAAGTTTGTTTTTAACCAAATATTTGAATTTTCTTTCAAATTGTTGAATTTTCAAATAGAAAATACTATTTTCTACTGGAAAATATTAATTTTCAACCAAATATTTTGAATTTTCAGCCAAAAATTAGATATATCTACAAATATTTGATTTTTTTTTAGCTAAAACGATATTTCGGTAAAGAAAGAGGAACATATTTCTATCAAAATTTTAAACTTTCAAGCCAAAAAAGAGGATATTTCTATCAAATATTTGAATTTTTAATTACATTTTTTGAAATCTTAACTTGAAAATATTAATTTTCAAACAAATATTGGAATTTCTAACCAAATAGTTGAATTTTCCACAAAATAATTAACTTTTAAACAAAATAATAAAATTTCGAATAAAAAAATATAAATTTATGAACGAAAAATTAAAAAGTTGATATTTTCGACGAAAAAATTTCAATATAAAATAAAGAAAGCTGATTTTTTAAATTTAAAAGATTTAAATTTAAAATAAAAAATAGAAAAAAACAGTCTAATTGAACGAAAAAAAGAAAAAGAATTATAAATAAAATTGGTAGCTTTCGTACAAAGAGATAAATTATAAATTAAAATAATGTATCTTCAATTATTTTTCTGAAAAGTCTATATATTGTTTTGGTTAATAATTAGATTTTTAACGGAAAATTAAACTATTTTATTTTTAGTTGAAATTTTACATTTTTTTAAATGAAAATTCAACTATTGGGTTGCAAATAAATATTTTTTATTTAAAAATTAAACTACTTTTTTGAGAATTCTATGTTATTTGTTGAAAATTCGCATTTTTTTTGTAGAAATTCATCTTTTTGGTTGAAAGTTATTTTTTTTTCAACTGAAAATTTAAATTGTTTAATTTTGGGTGGAAAATTGACCATTTCTGGTTAAAAATTTAACAATTTGGATGTAAGTTTGTACTTTTTTAATGGAAAAATTTATTTATTTATTTGCAAATTCGCATATTTTGTTTTAAAATATCCACTTTTTTCGGTAGAAAATTATTTTTTTTCTTTGAAAGTTCTTCTTCTTGTTAAAAAATCTTCTTTTTGGTTGAAAAATCGAATAATCCAGTTAAATATTGATCGTTTCAGAATAAATTTGCTTGGTTAAAAAATAAACTCTTGTTAAGATGCAAAATTAGCCATTTGATTGAAAACTTGTTTTTCTTTGGATGAAAAGGAATTTTTTTGATCGAAAATTGAACTTTTTTTTTTGAGTTTTTTTGGTTGAAAATAATTTTTTTCCTATACGGAAAATACTATTGCAGTTTAAGATTCGATAATTATATGTAAAAAAATAATTTTTATAGCAGGAAATTCATTAGTTATGATGAAAATTAATTAATTTTTTTGACTAAAAATGTAACTATTTCATTTTCGGTTGGAAATTGGTTTTCTCTAATTCAAAATTCAACGATTTGGTTGAAAATTTACCTCCTTTCATTGAAAATTCAACTATTTTGTTGAAAAATTGTACTTTTGGTTAGAAAATTGATCTGATTGTTTAAAAATGTATTTTTTTTTGGTTAATAATTTGTTTAATTTAAGTTAATTTTTAACACAAGAATATGAATTTTTAACTAAATAATTGACTTTTGTACAAAATTTTAAAATTTTTAAGCAAAGTGAAGAATTTTCTACACAACAGTTTATTTTTTAACCAAATAATAAAGTTTTTAAATAAAAAAAGGTGCAATATCAACGTCAAATTTAATATTTGATATTTAAACCAAAAAAGATTTAAATTAAAAATAAAAAAAGGGTCGAACTTAATAAAAAAAGAACAAGAATAAGAAAAAATGGTTACATTTTTAAGAACAAAAAATGAATTTTTAATCAATGAGTTGAATTTTCATAAAAAAAAAGGAATTCTTAAGAAAAAATGTAATAGTTGCATTTATTAAAGAAATACCAGTTTTTTTTTATTTTAAGTGAAAGTTTAACTATTCCATTTTTTTTAAATTACTGTTTGAAAATTCAATTATTACTGTTAAAAATTAATCATTTTAGCTGAAAATTCATCGTTTTGATTTTTTTTTGTTTTGCTAAAAATTAATTGTCTTTAAACGAAAAATAAACTTTTCCGTTTTTGTTTTAAAAAATTATCTTTTTTAGTTGAAAATTCAACTGTTTGGTTGGAATTTCATATTTTTGGGGGAGAAAATTGATTTACTGGGTAGTAGTTAAAATTTTAACCAAGAAATTGAATTTTCAACCAAAAAAGGAATTCTTAATAAAAAATGGAAGAGTTGAATTTATTAAAAAAAATATCAGTTTTTTTATATTTTAAGCGAAATTTTTTTTGTTTTTTAATTTCTGTTTGAAAATTTAATTATCACAGTTAAAGATTGATAATTTTAGCTGAAAATTCATCGTTCTGATTTTAAACTATTTTGTTGAAATCCCTTTTTTTTCTTAAAAATTAATTGTCTTTAAACGAAAATTAAACTTTTCCGTTTTTGTTTTAAAATTTATCTTTTTTTAGTTGAAAATTCCATATTTTTGGTTTAAATTTAACTACGGAACTGAATTATCAACCAAATAAGGTATTTTTAATAAAAATGTAGTAGTTGAATTTATTAAAAAATACCAGTTTCTTGTTAATTTTAAGTAAAAATTTAACTATTCCCTTTTTGATTGAAAAGTGATTTTTTGTGTTTTTTTAAATTTCTGTTTGAAAATTTAATTATTACAGTTAAAGATTTATCATTTTATCTGAAAAATCATCGTTTTGATTTTTTTGTTTTGTTAAAAATTAACTGTCTTTAAACGAAAATTAAGTTTTTCAATTGTTTTAAAAAATTATCTTTTTTAGTTAAAAATTCAACTATTTGGTTGGAATTTCATATTTTTTGGGGAGAAAATTGATTTACTTGGTAGTAGTTAAAATTTTAAGCATGGAATTGAATTTTCAACCAAAAAATGAAAAATTTAGTAGTTGAATTTATTAAAAAAAAGATCAGTTTTTTTTTTATTTTAAGCGAATTTTTTGTTTGTTTTTTAATTTCTGTTTGAAAATTAAATTATTACAGTTAAAAATTGATTATTTTATCTGAAAATTCATCGTTTTGCTTTTAAACTATTTTGTTGAAATCCTTGTTTTTTTTTCTTAAAAATTAATTTTTTTTAAACGAAAATTAAACTTCCATTTTTGTTGTTAAATTTATCTTTTTTAGTTGAAAATTAAACTATTCCAGTTAAAGATTCATAATTTTAGTTGGAAATTCAATCTTTTTGGTTTAAATTTAACTACGGAACTGAATTATCAACCAAAAAGGGATTCTTAATAAAAAATGTAATAGTCTAATTTATTAAAAAAATACCCATTTTTTTTTAAATTTTAAGTGAAAATTTAACTATTTCATTTTTGGTTGAAAAGTCTTTTTTTTTTTAAATTTCTGTTTGAAAATTTAATTATTAAAATTATTGAATAAATTATATTATATAATAATAATTAATTATTAAATCTCTTTGTACGAAAGCTAACAATTTTGTTTATAATTCTTTTTCTGTTTTTGGTTCTATTAAACTGTTTTTTATTTATTTGAAATTTAAATCTTTTAAATTTAGAAAAATCAGCTTTTTTATATTGAAATTTTTTCAATAACAATATCAACTATTTAATTTTTCATTCAGAAATTTATATTTTTTGGTTAAAAAATTTTATTATTTGGTTTAAAAGTTAATTATTTTGTGGAAAATTCAATTATTTGGTTAAAATTTTCAATATTTGTTTGAAAATTAATATTTTCCAGTTGAAAATTAAACATTTTTATGGAAAAATAATCTTTTCTGTTTTGAGATTTCAAACAATTTAATTCAAAATTCAAATATTTGGTTGACAATAACCTTTTTTTTGTTATATTCCTATTATCGAGTTAAAAAATTTAATTTTTTAGCTGAAAATTCATCGTTTTGATTTTAAACTATTTTGTTCAAATCCTTTTTTTCTTCCAAATTAATTGTCTTTAAACGAAAATTAAACTTTTCCATTTTTGTTTTAAAATTTATCGTTTTTAGTTGAAAATTCAACTGTTTGATTGGAATTTTATCTTTTTGAGGCGAAAATTAATTTACTTGTTAGTAGTGTAATATAAGTGAAAATTTAAATATTATATTTTTGGTTGAAAAGTTATTCTTTTTTGAACTATTTGGTTAAAAATTGATCTTTCTTAATTAACATTCTTTTATTTGGTACTCTAGAGACAAATTCTATACATTTTTATCTTTTTAGTATTATTTAATTATTTAATTAATCGATTATGCATATATATTAAGGAATATCTTTTAATGTAGGTTATGAAATCTTTCTAAAATAAACATATTAATTGAATCCTTTAGAAACTGAAAAAGCGCCATTATTTATAAAAAAAAAAACTTTTCAAGAAATCTTTATTATCATAAGAGATCAACATAAATTCTTAACGTCTTTTTCCGACAAGATGAGTGCTTTCCCTTAAGCTACAGGAGAGATCTAAAGAATAATCCTTCTTTTTCCGAAATGGACGCATCTAGTCTGAAAAGACTTTAAGAATTTCTGTTATTCTCTGATGATAATGCAGATTCCTTGACAAATTTCAATACCTCAAATCCGGGAAAATAATGCGCGTATTTCTGCAAGAGTATTCTCCTTGCGATCTCTCGAGTTGCTTAATGGGAAAAAGACACCCGACAGGCAATCGAAAAGTTCTTCGTTTCGATTATTTTTTCGCGAAAATGAAGCTATAATCTCTTGTCTTTTGGGGAAGGATCAGCGGCCCGTGTTCCCCGTTGCCGAAGTCTACAACGCGAGTACACTAGTTGAGCATCCGTCGCAAAATTGGGGAAAGCGCAGTGTGACGAAGCATCATCAGCATCATCTTGCTGTGCCGCAACAGTCGCAGCACCGACATGAGCATAAAAAGGAGACGCAGCAATTGAGTCCTGTGAAGAAGCGAGTGAAGGAGAGCACTCCTCCGAGTAGTAACATGAGGCGCCATTCGCCAACGAATAGTAATGGCCATTGGCAGCAGCAGCAGCAACAACAGCAGCAACAGCAGCAGCAACAACAACAACAGCAGCAGCAACAACAACAGCAGCAGCAGCAGACAGTCTCGCAATCGCATCATCATTCTGGAAAACATACGAGCAATCACACTAGTAGTCATGCGAGCAATCATCACACGACCAATCACACGATCGGCGGTCACACTACGGAACATCCTCAAGTGTCCTATGCCAGACAGCAAACTATCACAATTCATGACACTCCTTCGCCTGCTGTCTCTGTCATCACGATCAGCGACAGCGAGGACGAATCTCCTGGTAAATGGTAAGTAAAATCCGTTTTTTTTTTAAATTTATAATGTTTTTGTGATATTTTTTTTATATGGTAATTAAACAGGGTGACTGGATATTTAAAAATGTTTTAAACATCTCTATCAGTTTGATTTTAACAAGTTTAAGGGTCCGCGGTCAAAACATGTTAAGTGAGATTTTTTTCGGAATAGACCGGTTAAATGTTTGAAATTGCTCATTTTTGATAGAAAATATTTTTATTTGATCAACTGTAAATGTAAGTAAATTATTTTTAAAATGAAGGTGTAGTTTGAGTATAAAAAAAGAACAATAACACTGTTTGAAAATTGAAAATCTTAATAAGAATTGAAATTAATATACCATTTATTCGGATAATTTTATTTTTAAATACTAATTTTAATGATTCGTCAATCAAATATTTTCAATTCAAAGTCTTATGTCTTCCTTTATATTATTTTTTATGTTAAATTTAATAAATAAATGTGTTATTCTATTGTTTTTATTAATTTTTTAGCCTTTAAAAAATGCAAAGGTGCGGTTGAAGCTTTCTAAACTATTTTCAACTTTAAAATAACACCAATATATTCAATTCAATTTTTAAGCAATTTAATTTGAAATTTTTTAATTTAGAAAAAGAATAAGTATTTAATATTTACCTTTGAATATAGAGAATTTCGAAGAGCTTTTAAACTATTAATATTACAATTTTAATTGGTCTTTTTAAAAAAAGGTTTAATTTGTGAGTGAAATTGTTAAATTTTGACGTGAAAATAAAAATTGAATACTTATTATTTGTAAGTTTTTTGTAATAATTATTTATAATTTAAATTTAAATTTAGTAATTTATCATTTGTAATTTTAATATATTTTAAAATTAATAGAATTTTTCCTACAATTCCCCCCTAAAAGTTATATATTAGCAAAAATTCAATTAATTTTAAAAGTTATTTAGAAGTTTTAAAACAATTTCAAAAATAATTTAAATTTCAAGAAATTTAAAACAACTTCTAGATTTCTCAAGATTTTCAAGGATGCTTAAATTATGTAAAAATGAAATAATTTAACTTCTAATTTAAGAACTTTTAGGTTGAAAAAAATTAAAATTAAAACGTGGAATTGTCAGGGAATTTTTTTTAAAGTCAGGGAATGTTTTCAAAAGCGGAGTTCATTTTTTTTTAAATTGCAATACTAAATGGAATAATGCACTCTCTTGTTTGAAATCAATTTTTTTGACTGTAAGTTGAGTTTAAAAAGTTCATTTCAAGTTTTTTTTTTGTTATTGAAAATTAATTTTCCTACTTAAAATATAACTATTTAATATTTGGTTGAAAAATTATTTTTGGTTGAAAATTTTGACCTTTTGGAATAAATCAATCTTCTGGGATGAAAATAATTCTTTTTATGGGAAATCTGATGATTCTAGTTAAAAGTTTGGTTGAAAATTCAACTTTTTTCTTAAAAATTCATATATTTAATTTTAAAAATCGTCTTTATTGTTAGAAAATTAATTTTCCTGTTTGAAAATTGATCGTCTTGTTTAAAAATCCATTTTTTTTGCTTAAAAATTCAAAAATATTGCGATTAAGTATTGATCATTTTAGTAATTAATTCATCTGTTTGATTGAAAATAAAACTATTTGGTTAAAGGTTAAATCAAATTTGTTAAAAAAATAAATCTCTTTTTTTGTGTGTAAGAATAATTTTTTCAACTGAATATTTAACTATTCCATTTTTGGTCGAAAAGTGATTTTTTTTTAGTTCAAAATTCAGCTATTTGTTTGAAAATTGATCTTTTTCAGTTGAAAATGCAACTCATTTATTGAAAATTTAATGTATTTTTTTAATCGTCTTTTTGGTAGAAAATTAATCTTTTTGGTTGAAAATTTAGTTATTTGTTTGAAAATTCATGTACTCACATTATTTTACCTTAATATGCACTAAATTTTAAGTATAAGTAGATAAAATAAAAATGTGTTTGAATTTGTATTCAAATTCACGTACTTTAGAGACAAATTCGAGAACTGATTAATTATGTTTTTAGCATTATTTAATTATTTATTTAATTTATGGTGCTAAAATATTTAAGAATATCTTGTAATATTAATTAAATTCCTATAAAATAAAAAGGGACATTATTTGTAATACACTCGCGAAAAATGCAACTGTTTGGTTGAAAAATGATGAACATGCTTAACATTCTTATTTTGATTTTGGAATGTGAACTGGAATCTTCATTGGATGAAAATTTAACTCAATTTTGAGTTTTTTTTTAATTCATCTGTTTTAGAAGAAATTGCATCCTACTTGAATAAAAATGCAACTGTTCGATTAAAAATTCAATTTTTTTTTTAAAGTTTGTCTTTTTGATTTTAAAATTCACCTGCTTTAGCAGAAATTACATCTTTGTTAGATAAAAGTGCAACTGTTTCATTGAAAATTAAACTATTTTTTTAAAAGTCATACTTGTTCGTTGAAAACTTTACTGTTTTGTCGAAAAATTTAAGTGTTTCTTAAAAAATGATTTTTTGTTTAAAATTTTTATTCTGGTGTTGAAAAATGATGTGACATCTTGCCTGGATGAAATTTCAACTTTGGAAAAAAGGTGTAGTTTTTTATTAAAAATTCCTCTCTTTTAGTACAAATTTTATTTTTCTTGGATAAAAGTGCAACTATTTGGTAGAGAATTCAACTGTTTTGGTTAAAAATTCATTCTTTTTGTTTGAAAAAATTCGTGTTTTTCGATTGAAAAGTCAATTGGAATCTTTTTTGGATGAAAATTCAACTATTTAAAAAAAAAATTGTAATAAAAATTCATCTTGTTTAATCTCGTCTCATCTCATCTTTCTTTGTTAAAAATTTGTCTTTGTGGATTGAAATTTCCATTTTTTCATAGAAACGTACTTCTTGTTTAAAAATTCTTATTTTGATTTTGAAAAGTCTACTGAAATCTTTGTTAACAGAAAATTCAGCTATTAACAAAAAAATTTAATAAAAATTCATCTCGTTTACGAGAATTTAAATCATTTTTGGATTAAAATACAACTATTTTGTTAGAAAATTCAACAATTTTGTTAAAAAGACATCCTTTTTGGTTTCAAATTGAACTGTTTTGTTAAAAAATAATCTTTTTGGGTTAAAAATTCAACACTTTTCGTAGAACATTAACCTTCTGTTTCAAATTCATATCTATTTCCTGATAAGTCAATTGAAATCTTTTTTGGATGAACAGAATTTTTTCTGAAAATTTGTCTTTTTGATTTAAAATTTCAACTGTTTAAGTACACTTTTAATTTATTTTACGTAAATGCAACTGTTTGGTTGAAAATTTAACAGCCTTGGTAAAAATTCATACTTTTTTATTCAAAATTCGACTATTTAGTAGAGAATTCAAATATTGTTTAAAATTCTTATTGTAATTTAGCAGAAATTCAGAATTTTTAGCAGATATTATATGTCTTTGATAAAAATGCAACTGTTTGGTTGAAAATTAAACTATTTTGTTAAAAAGTCATATATTTAATTTAAAAATCCTCTTTCTTGCTCGAAAATTAATTTTCCTGATTGAAAATTAATCGTCTTGTTTAAAAATCTATTTTTTGTCGAAAAATTAGAGTTGCAATTAACTATTGATCATTTTAGTAATTAATTCATCTTTTTGATTGAAAATAAAACTATTTGGTTAAAGGGTAAATTAAATTTGGTTAAAAAATAAGTCTGTTTTTTTGTGTAAGAATAATTTTTTTACTGAATATTTAACTATTCAATTTTTGTTTAAAAAGTGTTATTTTTTAGTTCAAAATTCAGCTATTTGTTTAAAAAATGATCTTTTTCCGTTGAAAATTCAACTCTTTTTGATTGAGAATTAATGTATTTTTTTGAAAAGTCGTCTTTTTGGTAGAAAATTAATCCTTTTGGTTGAAAATTCAACTAAAAGTTTGAAAATTCATGTATCTTTTTGAAAGTCCAAATTTCTACGTGGAATGTTAGGAATTTGAAGCGGTTCAAGTTGATTTTTAATATAGTACTCACATTATTTTACCTAAATTTGCACTAAATTTTAACTGTAAGTAGATAAAATAAAAATGTGTTTGAATTTTTATTCAAATACATGTACTTCAGAGATAAATTCGAGAAATCATTTATTATGTTTTTAGCATTATTTAATTATTTATTTAATCTATGGTGCTATAATATTTAAGATTATATTTTAATATTAATTAAATTCCTATACAATAAAAAGTGATAATATTTTTAATAAACTCGCGAAAAATCGTACCTGAAAAAAACCTGGAATTGTCAGTGAATTTTTTTTGCAGGATTTGAGTCGACACCCTGAATCCTCAACCAAAACAGATTCATTTTTAACCAAACAGTTGCATTTTTAACCAAAGAAAATTAAATATCGGCCAAAAGAGATGGATTTTCAAATAAAAAAGACAAAATTATTACAAAATAGTAGAATTTTCATCCAAAAAAGAATTTTCATTCACTAAAGAAAAAAACGCAACCAAATTATTCAATTTTCAACAAAAAAGTTAATTTTCAACCAAAGCAGAGATATTTTTAAACAAATAGTTGTTTTTTTAACAAAAAGATTAAATCTTACAGAAGAAGAAGGGTTTTTCGAATTCAAGAAACGAATTTTTAACAAAATATTTGAATTTTCAAACAAAGATGAATTTTAAGTCAAGAAAGAATAAAAACTTGAACCAAATTCTTTGATTTTCGGAAATTAGTTGAATCCTCAACCAAAACAGATTAATTTTTAACCCAAAAGTTGTATTTTGAACCAAAAAAGGTGCAATTTTACCGTAAGAGGTGTATTTTCAAATTCAAAAAGCGAATTGTCAACAAATTAGTCTAATTTTCAAAAAAAAAAAAAAAAAGATTTTCCAGGAAATAAATAAATTTCAAATAAATGATTTAATTTTTAATAAAATAGTTATATCATCAAACAGGTTGTTTAATTTTCCATTAAATAGTTAAGTCTTCAATCGAAACAGATTAATTTTCAACCAATAATCTGCCAAAAAAGATTGTGTAGCCAAGAAAGAAAAAAAAATTGAACGACATTGTTTAATTTT
>JAWWLR010000054.1:74139046-74157894 GCA_035041075.1 Acraspis erinacei | reverse complement strand
ATTGTGCGATAATTTATGTAATATTGCAGGATTTCCTAAAAATGTTAAGAAAAGTTCAAATAATTTAAAAAGATTTCGAAAATTTAAAAAAATGAATCTGAAAGATTGTGCGATAATTTATGTAATATTGCAGGATTTCCTAAAAATGTTAAGAAAAGTTCAAATAATTTAAAAAGATTTCCAAAATTTTCAAAAATGAATCTGAAAGATTGTGCGATAATTTATGTAATTTTGCAGGATTTCCTAAAAATGTTAAGAAAAGTTGAAATAATTCAAAAAGATTTTCAAAAATGAATCTGAAAGACTGCGATAAGTATCGGGGATTGTCGGGGAATTTTTGTTTTCCAGGATTTTTTTAGAAACTAGACACCCTGATTAATGAATAGAATAGTATTTCTGATGTATTATGGCATCCGTCATTCGTCAGCCATCAGCTTTGAAATATACCTATCTACCTAGATAGAAATAAACATAAACTAGATAAATTAAGGTTGATGAAAAATGTGATTGGCAGCTGCGGAGATCGGCAGTGCGGAGCTTGCCAAGGTTTGGCACCTCGCCTCTCTGGCGACGGACGACCTGTCCGTGAGGAAGTCATTCGAAGGTACATTAAAACAATAACCGGACGCACACTAGAAAGCACTTCTTGGTTCATTGTTGTTATCTCGTGGGTCTGCTCAAATCCGGCTCTGGATTCTTCATCATCATACACTTTTATTGCATATAATTATGATACAGTCACACATCAATGTTTTTTCCCAGTAACCCAATAACTCTCCGCGCGGCCCTTTGATCCTCGTCTACCTACAGAATTCTAAATTTCTCTCCTTTAATTGAAAAATTAAAGATTTTTTTTCAAAAATTAATATTTTTTTTGTTGATCTTTTTTTGTAGAAAATTAATCTTGTTTGAAAATTCTTCTTTTTAGTTGAAAATTCAAGTATTTCAGTTAAATATTCTTCATTTTAGTTGAAAAATTATCTTTTTGGCTGAAAATTCCACTATTCTAAGGAATTTTTCTAACTTAAAATTTAACTTCCATTTTTTTTCGTTGAAAATTGACTCAAGATTCAGGTATTTCGAGATTTTTCTAAATTTGTCTCCTTTAATTGAAAATTAAAATATTTTTTCAAAAATTCATGTTTTTTTGTTGTTTTTTTTTATAGAAAAAAATTATTTTTTATTTTAGAAAATTAATCTCCTTATTTAAAAATTATTCTTTTTAGTTGAAAATTCAAGTATTTTTGATGAAAATTCCACTATTCCAAATGAAAATTCAACTTCCATTTTTTTCGTTGAAAATTGATTCAAAATTCAGGTATTTTGAAATTTTTCTAAATGTGTCTCCTTCAATTGAAAATTCAAATATTTTGTTAAAATATTCATGTTTTTTTTTTGAAAAAAAATTATTTTTTTTTTATTTGAAAAAATTTTTTTTTTGTTAAAAAATTAATCTACTTGTTTGAGAATTCTTCTTTTTGGTTGAAAATACAAGTATTTCAGTTAAATATTCTGCATTTTAGTTGAAAAATTAATTTTTCTAAATGAAAATTTAACTTCCATTTTTGTCTATCTAAAGAATTAAAAATTTCTCTCCTTTCATTGAAAATTCAAATCTTTTCTTCAAAAATGCATTTTTTATATGTTGAAAAAAATAATTTTTGGGTAGGAAATTAATCTCCTTGTTTAAAAATTCTTCTTTTTAGTTGAAAATTCAAGTATTTCAGTTAAATATTAATCATTTTATTCGAAAAATGATCTTTTTGGCTGAAAATTCCACAATTCAAACAAATTTTTCTAACTGAAAATTTAACTTCCATATTCATTGAAAATTGATTCAAAATTTCTCTAAATTTGTCTCCTTTAATTGACAAATTCAAATCTTTTTTTTTAAATCATGTTTTTTTTGTTTTTGTTGAAAAAAATTATTCTTTTTTTTGTTGAAAAAAATGCTCATTTTTTTCCTTTTTTTTTTGTTGAAAAAAATTCTTATTTTTTTCTTCTTTTTTTTTTTTTTGTTGAAAAATTATCTTTTTGACCGAAAATTCCACAATTCAAACTAATTTTTCGAACTGAAAATGTAACTTCCATTTTCGTTGAAAATTGATTCAAAATTTTTCTAAATTTGTCTCCTTTCATTGAAAAATCAAATATATATTTTTTAAATCATGTTTTTTTTGTTGTTTGTTGGAAAAAATTATTCTTTTTTTTTTTGTTGAAAAACATTCTTTTTTGGGAGAAAATTAATCTCCTTGCTTAAAAATTCTTCTTTTTAGTTGAAAATTCAAGTATTTCATTTAAATATTCAATTAAATATCGTCATTTGAGAAAACTTCACAAATAATGTTTTAAAAAATGTTAGAAAATTTTCTAAAGATTTTCCAAACATTTCAACATATTTCAACAAATTTCAAAAGATTCCAGAACATTTCAAAATATTTTAGAAGATTTTAAAGATTTTACAAAGACTTCATAGTCCAAAATATTTCTATATAATTCAAAATATTGTAGAAAATTTGTAATATTTCGTAACATTTTTAAAGATTTCACAAATATTTTTTTTTATATTTTACAACGATTTCAAAATATTTCTTAAGATTTAAAAAGTTTTTAAAGTATTGCAGAGGATTTCAGACATTTTAGAAAAAACTTTAAAGAATCCAAATGATTTCGAAATAATTCAAAATTTTTTGAGAAGATTTCAAAGATTTCGCAAATATTTTAAAAACTTCACAATTTTTTTTTAAGATTTCATCAAAGTTTCAAAAAAATATCAAAATATTCCACTACGATGTCAAAGATTTCAAAATGTGTGAAGACATTTCTAAAGATTCGAAATATTGCAGAATATTTCAAAGATTTCTCAGAGTTCAAAAAATAAAAAATATTTCGAAATAATTCAAAGTATTGTAGAAGATTTCAAAGATTTAGTATTTTTTTAAAGATTTAACCAAATTTTTAAAGATTTCAATACAAATTTCTCTTCTTTCATTGAAAATTCAAATATTTTATTCAAAAATTCATGTTTTTTGTTTGTTTTTTTGTAGAAAATTAATCTTGTTGTTTAAAAATTCTTATTTTTGGTTGAAAAAATGCAAGTATTTCAGTTAAATATTCTTCATTTTCGTTTAAAAATTATAATAATTATATAAATTAAATTTGAACAATATTTTATTCTGTATCTGAATAGAAAATTAAGCTATATTTTAAAATCGTTTAAATCCTTAGGAATCTTTTGAAACAGTCGTGCAATATTTTGATATTAAGTTTTTTTTTGAATCTTTAAAATAAAAATAAAATATTTTGAATTACATTGAAATCTTTTTTTTGTTTAATAATTCTTCCTTTCGTCTAAAACTTCATTTCAAATTGAAAATTTGTCTCTTTTTTTGGTTGCAAAGTTTTGTTGAAAAATTGTATTTTTTTTTATAGAAAATTAATCTTTGAAAATTAAATTTTTTAGTTTTCGTTTAGTTTTTAATTTGTGGAGGCAGACGGCGATCAAATGGACACTTACCCCTCTCCGCTGATCATCCTTTTTCTGACAATGAGCAGACCTTTTTTTACACACTGGATACTATTTTCAGGATACAAACCCATTAATGTGAAACGCAGCTTTGATTAGGTATCTGGTTGTGGAGCTTGGCGTGCGATTTATCATCCACCTATCGACTAACAACTCAATAACTTTCTGTTTCAAGCATTGCCTCATCCATTTGCATGCGACAGAGTTCCGTGCTGGTCGATTTTTGCTTTTTATTTCTCTTTTCCGAGTTTCTCAAGTGATTTTCTTAAATTCCGGAGAATTTAGGTTTTCAGGTTATGCAACCGAGAATATGCCAGAATTTAAACGAATTTCGGATTTTTAACGATATTTTTATTCTTCACGGTTGCATATAAATTATTTTCTGGCTCAGGAATGTAAAATTTGCGAAAGAGTATAGCATAATTAATTGATTAACACCGTCAGACTGAAACTCTAACCTCAAAATTGAATTGCCTCATATTAGGTAATAAATACTATGGAATTGAATAATAAAATTATGAAGTACCAAGCGCCAATTCCTTTTTAAATATTTAGCTTTATATTGATAAAGTATAAAGTATTTCATCCTCGTATTTATTTAGTAAAATATTATTTTAATCGTAGAGCTTTACGCGCGTGAAAAACTGTTACACGTAGCAGAGATTCAGCGCCGACATAACCTATAATATTCATTCAGATTCGTCTGGGTCTGGAACGAATAATACCAATACTTTGTTGGAAAAGTGTTTTCAATTTCAAATACTGTACCGGATGCTTATTATACCCGAAAGTGTTCTTTCAACATTAAAAAATCGTTCCAACTTAAATAAAAAAATGCAATTTTCTATCGATAAAAATAAATTCTTAAATTCTCGGAGAATTTATTTCTCGGTTATATACTCTATAGACCAATCTTTCTTTTGCTGATTGATCGATGATTGTCGAACTCTGTCGCATTCGAGAGTTTTTAATGTTTTCTGTTGTTCTTTTTTTTTTTTTTTGGTGAAAGGTTTTCCGTGTCGGGCTTTTTTTGTTGAAAATTTGCATTGGTTTTTTTTCTGGATTTACAGTACACAGTCGACACCGAGAATTGTACAACAGAGTGCTCAACCGATTCATTCGACGACGAGTCATTTGCATATGAGCGGCCACAGCAACTCGCACTCGTCGTCGTCGTCGTCGTCACAACGAGCGCAGCGTAAAAATGTCATCAGTTGTGTGACGGTGAGGGACAGTGATGGAGAAAATAGTCCGGGTCGAGCCAATGCTCACTTGTATCAGCATCTGCCTCAGCATCATCATCCGCAGTCGACACAGCACATCAAACATGAGCCTCAACCACAACACCACATTAGGTAAGTTTTTTTTTTCTTTTTTATTCACTGATAATCAGGAAAAGGCCTTTAATTTTGCATTTCTGAGAGTGCTTTTTGCTGATTTTAAAATATTTTAAAACATTTAAAAGAACTTGAAAATATTTTAAAGATTTTAGAAAGATTCCAAAGAACTTGAATATATTTGAGAAAAATTCCGATTTTAAAGATTTTTTAAAACAGTTTCGCAAATGTTTTAAAAAAATTGGTAAATATTTTAAAAGATTCCACAAAGATTTTAGAAATTTCAAACAATCGCGCAAAGATTTTTAGGATTAAAAAAAGGTTTACATGATTTAATAACTGCTTTAAAGAATTCCAAAGATTTCAAAAAATAACTAAATACTTCACAACGATTTCAAAAGATTTCTCAAGATTTTAAAGATTTCGCAAGTATTTTAAATATTTCACAAAAATTAAAAAAATCTAAATATGTCACAATGATTAAAAAAAAGTTGTGTGGGATTTGAAAGTGTTCAAAATTGTTTAAAGGATTAGAAATATTTCAAAATATGCTAAAAAGTATCAAAATTTCAAAATATTTTTGAAAACTTGAAAGATTTTGCAAATATTTTAAATAGATTTCAATAGATTTCACAAGGTTTTTCAAGATTTTCAAAGAATTCCAAACATTTGAAAAATTATGAAAATATTTCACAACGATTTCAAACATTTTGAAAGATTTAAAGAATTTAAAAATTCAAGATTCTGAAAGATTTTTAATGTTTTTAAAAGATTTTGAAAGACTTCTTCTAATATTTCAAATATTTCGAAGATTTAAAAAATTTCACAAAAACTTTAAAGATTCCTAAATATTTCAAAATATTTTAAAGTTTTTCTAGAAGATTTTTTAAAAATATTTTAAAGATTTCACAAAAATTTCAACAAACAGAAAATCTAAATATTTTACAATGATTTTTAATGATTTCAAATTTGTTTAAAATGATTTCAAAGATTTCGCAAATATTTTAAAGATTTTACCAAAATTTCGAAGAATATCAAAATATTTCACAACGATTTCAAAGATTTTCAAAGATTTCAAACTATTTCAAACATTTGCAATTAAAGTTTTGCAGTTGTTTTAGTTTTTTTCTTTTGAATATTTTGGAAAACTTTGAAAAATTTCAAAATCTCTAAAATCATTGTCAAATTATTTTAATTAAAAAATTTTTTTTATGGTTGTGTAAAATCTTTCAAATTTTCTGCAATATTTTCAAAAATTTGTATTGAAATCTTTAAAAATTTTGTCAAATCTTTAGAAAAATATTATAAAGCTCTGAAATCTTCTGAAAGATTTTAAAAACTTTTTAAATCATTAGAAATGTTTTGAAATCGTTGTCAAATATTTTTAGAAATTTTTGAAATTTTCTACAATATTTTGAATTATTTCGAAATATTTTTGATTTTTTGAATTTTTGTGAAATCTTCTGCAATATTTTAAAATCTTTAAAATCATTTCCATAAAAACATTTTCAATAAATTTCAAAAAGTTTAGAAGTTTTTAGAGATTTCGAATAATTGCGTAAAAATTTTTAGGATTTAAAAAAAAAATTTAATAGATTTCATAACGGTTTTAAATGTTTCAAAATTTCAAGGATTTCAAAAAATTTCAAAAGATTCCAAAATTTTGTAAAGTTTTTCTAGAAGATTTTTAAAAAATATTTTAAAAATTTGCGCAAAAATGTCAACAAACAAAAAATCTAAATATTTCACAATGATTCTGAATGATTTCAAATTTGTTTAAAATTATTTCGAAAGATTTCAAAGATTTAGCAAATAATCTTCAAAAAATCTAAAAGATTTTAATATAATTCAAAATACTTTCTTTTTTAGTTTCATCTTTTGAAATTTTTTGAAAACTTTGAAATATTTCAAAATATTTAAAATCAATGTCAAATTATTTTATTTTATTTAATTTTTGATTTTTTAGTGGTTGTGTAATCATTAAAATATTTGCGAAATATTTGAAATCTTCTACAAATTTTGAATTATTTTGAAATCTTTTTGATTCTTTAAAATTTTTTTAAAATCTTTGAAATCATCTGCGATATTTTAAAAACTTTTTAAATCTTTAAAAATGTTTTGAAATCGTTCTGAAATATTTTCAAAAATTTGTATTGAAATCTTTAAAAATTTGGTGAAATCATTTTAAAAAACTTACGAAATCTCTGAAATCTTCTGCAATATTTTAAATCTTTAGAAATGTCTTCACAAATTTTGAAATCTCTGAAATCGTATTGAAATATTTTGATATTTCTTTGAAACTTTTGTGAAATCTTTAAAAATTTTGTGAAGTTTTTAAAATATTTGAAATCTTCTACAAATTTTGAATTATTTCGAAACCTTTTGGATTCTTAAAAGTTTTTCTAAAATCTTTGAAATCTTCTGCAATATTTTAAAAACTTTTTAAATTTTTATAAATATTTTGAAATCGTTGTAAAATCTTTTCAAAAAATTCTAAAGTTTTTAAAATATTTGCGAAATCTTTGAAATCTTCTACAAATTTTAAATAATTTCAAAATCTTTTCGATTCTTTATAGTTTTTCTAAAATCTTTGAAATTTTTTGCAATGTTTTAAAATCTTTAAAATCTTTTGGATTTTTTTTACATCTGTGGAAATCTGTAAAAAAAATCTTTGTGAAACATTTTGCTACATTCCACGAAAAACGATAAATTTTCATGCAAAGAAAAAACTTAATTTAAAAAACGAATTTCTAAACCAAAGAAATGAATTTTTAAACAAGAAAAATCATTTTTTACCATAAAAAAGAAGAATTTCGAACAAAATAAAGGAACTTTCAAATAAAAAAGATAAATTTTCCAGCAAAAAAAAACGAAATTTCAGAAAAATATTCAACTCAAAACCAAAGAAATGAATTGGAAACTTAAAAGATAAATTTTTAATTACAAAAGTTAATTTTCAACAAAAAAAAAATGAAGTTAATATTTCAGCGATAAAGATTATAATTTCAATATAAAAATTTTAGAACGCAACCAAAAAAGTCAAATTATTCAAAATTTAATTGAATTTTCTAATAAGAAAAGTCGGATTTTCACCTAAAAATTTTTTTCAGTTAAGGAAGAAAAAAATGTCAACAAAAAAAGCAACTATTTCTGCAAAACAGTTGAATTTTGAACCCCAAATTAGGCATTTTTAAGAAAAAAGTTAATTTTCAGATAAGAAGTATAATTTTATAAAAAAAAGAGTTGAATTTTCAACCAACGATTAAAAAATTCAACACAAAAAGACAAATATTTTTGTTGAATTTTGTCAGACATTTGCGAAATAGTTTAAAATTTATTAAAAAATCTTTAAATTTTCCGGAAATATTTTCAAATTCCAAAGGATTTTAAAGATTTAAAAATATTGCAGAAGACTTCAAAGATTTTACAAAGATTTCATAGAATCCAAAATATTTTTATAATAATTCAAAATATTGTAGAAAGTTTCAAATATTTCGTAAAATTTTTAAAATAGTTTTTAAAATATTGCAGAAAATTTCAATGTTTTTACAAAAAACTTTAAATAGAAAAGATTTCGAAATATTTTAATGATTACACGACAATTAAAAAAAAATTTGTAAATTAAAATAATTTGACAGTGATTTTAAAGAGTTTGAAATATTTCGAAGTTTAAAAAAATTTGCATAAGATAAAACTAAAAAATAAAGTATTTTGAACCATATTAAAATCTTTTAGATTTTTTGAAGTCTTTATAATATTTTATAAAACCTTATGCAATATTTAGATCTCTTTAAAGTTATAGTGAAATTTTTTAAATCTAAGAAATATTTGAAGTATTAGAAATGTTTCAAAATCTTTTAAAAACTTTTGAAATCTTTAAGAATCTTTAAAATCGTTGTTAAATATTTTTGTATTTTTTAAAAAAGTTTTTGTGAAATCTTTCAAATATTTGCGGAATCTTTGAAATCTTCTGCAATATTTTGAAATTCTTTAAATCTTTAGAAATCTTTCAAAATGATTGAAATCGTTGTGAAGTATTTTTTATAATTTTTCAAATGTTTGGAATTCTTTCGAAATCTTTAAAATCTTCTGCAATATTTTGAAATGTTTCTAATCTTTTCAAATGTTGAAATATTTTGAATTATTTCGTAATATTTTTGATTCTTTGAGGTCTTTGTAAAATCTGTGACATCGTCTGCAATATTTAAAAAAAAAAAACTTTAAATTTTAGAAATGTTTATAAATCTTTTGAAATCACTGAAATCGTTGCGAAGTATTTTTTTATGTTTTGAAATCTTTGGAATTCTTTAAAGCAGTTGTGAAATCTTGTAGAATTTTTTTAAATCCGGAAATTGATATAATTTTGAAATGCAATTTTTTTGTTTAGCAAATTCTGATACTGATTGAGTCTTATCCACAACATAAGATTAACAAATTAAATACAAAAAATATTGAAAATGTTTCGTATTTATAATAATTAAATATAAAATTATTATATTTATAATAATTACAACATTAATTTTCTTTGTTGAAGATTCATAATTTTAATTTAAAATTCATCTTTTTAGTTGCAAAATGAGGTGTTTTGTTGAAAATTTGTTTTTTCTTTGGCTGAAAATGATTTTTTTTTACTGAAAATTTAACTGTTTCATAATTTCAGTTGAAAATTCGTCGCTTTGGTTGACCATTAATTTTTTTAATTAAATATTTAATCACTTTTATTGAAAATTTAACTTTTTAAAATTAGTTTCTTTTTTGTTTGTAAAGTATTATTATTTTTTTTTAGCTGAAAATGTAACCATTCCATTAGAATATTTCATCTTTTAAGATGAAAGTTAATTTTTTTCACTAAAATTTTAATTATTCGATTTTTTCTAGGTTGAAAATTGATTTTTTTTGGTTGAAATTTAAACTATTTGATTTAAAAATGCATCATTTTTGTTGAAAATTAAATTTTTTTAGTTAAAAATTAAACAATTTTATTAAAGATTGGTATTCTTTTTTTGTAGAAAATTAATCTTCTTGTTTGAAAATTCAAGTATTTCAGTTAAATATTTACAATTTTAGTGAAAAATGGATGACTTTGGTTAGAAATATGTTGTTTTTTTGTGTGCAGAATTAATTTTTTTGTCAACTGTAAATTTAACTATCACAAATTTGTTTGAAAACTGATATTTTTTCGTTCAAGATTCATCTATTTGATTGAAAATTGATCTTTTTTCCTTGAAAATTCAACTATTTGGTTAAGGTTTTATGTATTTTGTGTAAAAAAATTGCACTTTTTGGCAGAAAATTAATTTTTTTGGTTGACAATGAAACTATTTGGTTAATAATTGACATATATTGTTTATTGATGCAATATTTTTCCTTGAAAATTTAGAATTTCGAAGAAGTTTAAATGTAATTTAATATAGTGCCTACATTCATTTTCTCTAAATATGCAACTAATTTTTCCCTAATTACTATTTTTTTTGTAATTTGTTTTTGAATGAAAGTGTGACAATTTCAGTTAAATATTCCATAGTTTTAATTTAAAATTAATCGTCTAGCTTGAAAATTCAATTATTCGAGTTAATCTATCAGGATTTTAGATGAAAATTCATAATTTTCTTTGAAAATCTAAGAAGTTTCTTTTAATTAGTTCTTTTTTTTAGTAGAAATTCTTTTTTATAAAATCTAAAATGTATCTTATTTAATTGAAAATTCGTGTATTTGGAAAACTGATCTTTTTATTAAAGTATTTTGTTAAAAAATCTTCTTTTTTTTGGTAGAAAATTAATGTGCCTGGTTAAAAGTTAATTGATATTCTTAAATATGCAATTTTATACTTGAAAAATTGGGGTTGTCAGGGAATTTTTGGCAGGATTTGAGTGGGCAGCCGGTAATTTGTAATAAAATGATGATTTGTTTTTCAGTTCTGGCTATTCCTCGTCCTCGCAATCGCAGAAGAAGCGTCTGTTGGCGAAAGTGCAGTCTGAGTGCAATATGCTAAATGTAGCAACAAAGCCAGAACCTGGTGTCGAGTACATTGCTCCTCATCCTTGTCACGCACCCGCTTGCAAAGAACCGCCGACTTATCAGGTTTGATAATTTACCCATTAAAATTACTCTCTTTTTTTCTTCTTTTCTTCTTCTTGAAATTTTGCTTTTTCGGTATTTAAATTTGAATACGATTAATTAATTTTCCATGCGATTTTTTCGAGTGAAATTTTAAAAATATTTGTAAATCTTTTTTTTTTAATCTTTTAAATCTTCGGAAATCGTTGGAAACTTTGGGAAATCTATTGATATTTTTGAAAAATCTCTCAAATCTTTGTGAAATCATCTAAAACCTCTAGAAGTTTTTGAATAATTTAGAAATCTTTTAAATTGTTGAAAATTTTTTAAATCACTGATTCAAAATAAAAACAATAAAATAAAAAATAAAAACTTTGTGAAATATATTGAAATTTTTGAAAAATCTCTCAAATCTTTGTGAAATCGTTTAAATCTTTAGGATTTTCTGAAATATTTTGCAATATTTTAAAACTTTTGACATTTTTTTGAAATTTTTGGAAATATTTTAAACCTCTGCGAAATCGATTGAAAATGTTTTTGATAACTTGAAATCTTTGATAAATTGTTTATAATTTTTGAAATTTTCTAAAATATTTTTAAATCTTTGTGAACTCTTAAAAGTACTTGCGATATACTCTACAATATGTTGAAATTTTTTTAAATCTTGATTTTTTTCTCCAAATCTTGTAATAAATCATCGAAAATCGTTGAAAACTTTGTGAAATCTATTGAAATTTGTGTAAAATGTTTATAATCTTTGATAAATTGTTTGTAATGTTTGAAATTTTCGGAATTATTTTTAAATGTTTGTGAAGCCTTAAAAATACTGTTTTTAAATTTTCTAAAATATTTGTAAATCTTTATTTTTTTTTAAATCTTTGAAATCATCGAAAATCATTGAAAACTTTGTGAAATATAATGAAATTTTTGAAAAATCTCTCACATCTTTGTGAAATCGTTTAAAATCTTTAGGATTTTCTAAAAATGTTTGAAATGTTTTAAAACTTGAACTTTTTTATATGTTTGTAATGTTTGAAATTTTCTAAAATAATTTTAAATCTTTGTGAAATCTTAAAAATAATTGCGATATCTTGTAAAATATTTTGAAATTTTTCTAAATCTTGATTTTTTTTTTTAAATCATGTAATATATCTTCGGCAATCGTTGAGAACTTTGTAAAATCGTTTATAATCTTTAGGATTTTATGAAATATTTCACAATATTTTTAAACTTTAAGCTTTTTTGAAATTTCTAAATACTTGAAATATTTGAAATTTTCAGAAATATTTTTAAATCTTTGTGAGATCTTAAAAATACTGTTTTTAAATTTTCTAAAATATTTGTAAATCTTTGTTTTCTTTTAAACCTTTTAAATCTTCGAAAATCGTTGAATCCTTTGTGAAATATATAGAAATTTTTAAAAATCTCTATAAACTTTCTGAAATCGTTTAAAACCTTTAGGATTTTCTGAAATATTTCGTAATGTTTTAAAACTTTTGAAATTTTTGCAAATTTTGGAAATATTTTAAAACTTTACGAAATTCGTTGAGAATGTTTTTAAATACTTAAAATTGTTCATAAATTGTTGACAATCTTTGAATTTTCCTGAAATATTTAGAAACTTAAAAAAAACTTAAAGTCTGGAAATATTTGAATCATTTGTGAAATCTATTGAAATTTATGTAGAATCTTTAGAATGTTCCATAAATTATTTGTAATCTTTGAAATGTTCTGAATTATTTTTAAATCTTTCTAAAATATTTTTCAATCTCTAAAATCTTTGTGAAATCGTTTGAAACCTTTAGGATTTTCTGAAATATTTTGATATGTTTTAAAACTCAAAAAAATTTGGAAATATCTTAAACCCCTGAGAAATCCATTGAAAATGTTTTTAAATATTTAAAATCTTTGATAAATTTTATGAAATTTTTTAATTTTCCCAAAATATTTAGAAATGTTTAAAAAAAATTGAAGTCTTTGGAAATATTTTAAACATTTCTGAAATCTATTGACATTTGTGTAAAATGTTTAAAATCTTTCCTAAATTGTCTAAACTATTTTTAAATCTTTGTCAAATCTTAAAAATACTGTTTTTAAATGTTCTAAAATATTTTTAAATCTTTATTTTTTTTTTAATTTTCGAAACTCGTTGAAAATGTTTTTAAATACTTAAAATACTTGGTAAATTGTTTGATGTCTTTCAATTTTTCTAAAATATTTAGAAATTTTTAAAAAAATTCTTGAAGTCTTTGGAAATATTTGAAGTATTTTTTAAATCTATTAAAATTTGTGTAAAATGTTGAGCATCTTTGATAAATTGTTTGAAATATTTGAAGTCTCCTGAAATATTTAATATATTATTAAAATATTTTGAAATATTTAAATCTTTTGAAATTAAAAAAAAAAATTAATCTGAAATTTTTGGAAATATTTTAAACCTTTGCAAAATCTATTGAAAATGTTTTTAAATACTTAAAATGTTTGAATTTTTCCGAAATATTTAGAAATCTTAAAAATACTTGGGATATCTTGTAAAATGTTTGGAAATTTTTTAAATCTTGATTTTTCTTTAAATTTTGTAATAAATCTTCGGAAATTGTTGAAAATTTTGTAAAATATATTGAAACTTTGGCAAAATCTTTAAAATCCTTGTGAAATCGTTTAAAATCTTTAAGATTTTCTGAAATCTTTTGAAGTTTTTAAAAACGTTTGTGAAATGTATCAAAATTTGTGTAAAATGTTTAGAATCTTTGCTAAATTGTTTTGAAATATTTGAAATTTTCTGAAATATTAAATTTTTAAAAAAATAATATTTAATATTCTTTGAATTTTCCTGAAATATTTAAAAATCTTTAAAAATCGTTGAAAACTTTGTGAAATCTATTGAAATTTTTATAAAATCTGTCAAATCTTTGTGAAATCGTTTAAAATCTTTAGGATTTCCTGAAATATTTCGCAATGTTTTAAAACTTTTCATATTTTTTTTTGATATTTTTAAAAACTGTTTGAAATCTTTGGATTTTTCTGAAATATTTAGAAATATTTCAAATAAAATTTTCAAGTCTTTGGAAATATTTGAAACATTTTTTAAATTTATCAAAATATGTGTAAAATGTTTAGAATCGTTGATAAACCTTGATGAAATCTTAAAAATACTGTTTCTAAATTTTCTAAAATATTTATAAATCTTTATTTTTTTTTTTTATCTTTTAAATCTTCGAAAACCGTTGAAAACTTTGTGAAATCTATTGAAATTTTTGTAGAATCTCTAAAATCGTTGTGAACTCGTTTATAATCATTAGAATTTTCTAAAATATTTAAAAGTCTTTTAAAACTTTTAAAAATTATAAAATTTTTTTGGAAATATTTGCGAAATATTCTAAAATATTTTGAAATCTATGAAAATTTTTGGTAAAATCTCTAAAGTCTTGGTAAAATCGTTTGAAATTTTTAGGATTTTCTAAAATGTTTTGAAGCTTTCTAAAACTTTAAAATTGTTTAGAAATATTTGAAACGTTTTTGCGAAATCAATTGCAAATGTTTTTCAATACTGAAATCTTTGATAAATTTTTTAAAATCTTTAAAATAAATTCTTGAAGTATGGAAATATTTGAAACATTTGTAAAATCTATTGAAATTTTGTAAAATTTCTAAAATCTCGGTAAAATCGCTTGAAATCTTTAGGATTTTCTGAAATATTTTTTAGTCTTTTGAAATTTTCTAAAACCTTTATATAACTTTTGGATTTATTTGAAACGTTTTCGAAATCGATTGAAGATGTTTTTAAATGCCTAAAATCTTTGATAAATTTTTTGTAAAATGTTTAGAATCTTTGCTAAATTGTTTGAAATACTTCAAATTTTCTGATATATTTAAAATTTTTTAAATATTCTAAAATATTTTGAAATGTAGATTTAAAAAAAATTTTAAACCCTCGGAAATCGTTGAAAACTTTGTGAAATCTATTGAAAATGTTTTCAGATACATAAAATCTTTGAATTTTTCTGAAATATTGATAAATCCTTGTGAAATCTTAAAAATACTTTTGCGATATCTTCTAAAATATTTTGAAATCTTTTTTATCAAATATTCAGAAATCTTGAAAAAAATTTGATGTCTGGAAATATTTGAAACATTTATGAAATATATCAAAATTGGTGTAAAGTGTTTAAAATCTTTGATAAATTGTTTGTATAATCTTTGAAATTTTCTGAACTTTTTTTTAAATCTATTGAAATTTTTGTAAAATGAAAATTTTTGTAAAATGTTTAGAATCTTTGCTAAATTGTTTTGAAATATTTTAAATCTTGTGAAATATTTAAAAATATTTTAAAATCTTTGGAAATAAAATCAATATTTTCTGTAATTAAATGAGAGAATCAAGCAATTAACTTTAAAAGAATTTCAAAATTATATTATTTTAAGTAATTTTAAGCTAGAAATAATTAAAAATTGAAAAATTATTTTTTTAACTAACAGCTATTAAATTAGAAGTAAAATTATTTTCGATTTAAAAAGTTTAGGAATCCTTGAAAAGTTTTCAAATTTTATTTCGAATGCTTGAGAAATCTGGAAGTGGTTTTAAATTACTTCAAATTTAAAATCATTTTTGAAAATTTTACAGAACTTTTAAATCTATTTTTAAATAAATTGAATTTTTCCTACAAGTTTTAGAAAATGCTGCAAAATTAAAAAAAAAGTTTTGAATTTATAAATAACAATAGAACACTTATTATGTGTATAAAAAATTAGACATAATTTAAATTTAAAAGAAAGTGTAGCTTTTTTTCTAGATTACAAAATAAAAAAATCTAAAAGCTTTTTAGGAATTTCCAAAGGCTCCAAGCGAATAAAAACATTTTTCCTAAATCTCCTAGGAGAATTAAAAATGATTTTTCATTCGGAAAAATGATTTTTAACAATGTTTTTTTCCTCTCTGGAGAGCTTTTATTTGAATAAACTCAGGAGGAAGGTGATTTTTATTGAAATAATAATGCTGTTGTTGTTATTGTTGTTGTTGGTTTGGAAAATGAGTGTTTTTAATATGAAAAAATGTGGTTGGACAATGTTTTTCTAGGATGACGCCTATGATATGCATGACTACTTCTTGCAGTATGTGACGACGAGTAGCGCTCATCCTCATCTGCAGGAGCAGCATATCGTTTATACGACCGGGGCTGACAAGCGAGTCTCGTGGCCGACCAAGCGAGCCGAATACAAGCACGAGTACGTGCAGCCACCGGTCGCCCATTCGCGGGAACACCAGAAATGGGCTGTGGCCAATTCAGTGCATCAGTACAGGTGAGCAGAAGGAGGCGCACACTTTGAAGCATGCATTGTTTTTTTTATTTTTACTTTTACTTTTTACTTTTCATTTTTTTTTGTTTTTTTTTCTGAAAAGAACGCATGGTGTGTGGCAGCATAGATTATAGAATAGACACCAGTAGGGGAGTTTACCGCCGACAGGTGGCGCTAGTTTGATGTATGGCTAGTGTTTTTTTTTCTTTTCTTTTCTAAAGCGTCATTGATATAAAATATAGGAAATATTTGCGAAATCTCGTAAAATATTTTTTAAAAGCTTTGTAAATCTTGATTTTTTTCTTTAAATCTTGTAATAAATCTTTGGAAATTGTTGAAAATTTTGTGAAATCTATTGAAATTTTAGTATAATCTCTAAAATTGCTTGGACATTGATTATAATATTTGGGATTTTCTGAAATATTTTGCAATATTTTGAAACTTTTGAGCTTTTTTTTTTAAATTTTTGCAAATTTTGAAAATATTTGAAACCTTTGCGAAATCTGTTGAAAATGTTTTTAAATACTTGAAATCTCTGCTAAATTTTTTGTAATGTTTGAAATTTTCTGAAATATTAAACAAATTTGAGAAATATTAAAAATACTGTTTTTGAGTTTTTTTAAATATTTGTGAATCTTGATTTTTTTTTAAATCTTTTAAATCTTCGAAAATCTTTGCGAAATCTATTGATATTTTTAAAAAATCTATCAAATCTTTGTGAAATCGTTTAAAATCTTGAGGATTTTCTGAAATCTTTTACAATATTCGAAATTTTTGGAAATATTTTAAACCTCTGCAAAATCGTTTAAAATATGTAAAAATCTTTTAAAACTTTTGAGTTTTTTTTTAAATCTTTGCAAATTATGGACATATTTTAAAACTTTGCGAAATCTGTTGAAAAGGTTTTTAAATATCTTTGCTAAATTTTTTATAAGGTTTGAAATTTTTTGAAATATTAAAAAATTGTTGTGAAATGTTCAAATCTCTAAAATCTTGAGGATTTTCTGAATTATTTCGCAAATATTTTTAAACTTTTGAGTTTTTTTTTTAATTTTTGCATATTTTGGAAATATTTGAAACATTTGTGAAATCCATTGAAAACGATTTTAAATACCTCAAATCTTTAAGAAATTATTTAAAATCTGAATTTTCCTGACTATTTAGAAATCTGTAAACACAATTTTTGAAGTCTTTGGAAATATTTGAAATATTTGTGAAGTCTATTGAAATTTGTGTATAGTGTTTAAAATCTTTCCTAAATTGTCTGAACTATTTTTAAATCTTTGTGAAATCTTAAAAATACTGTTTTTAAATGTTCTAAAATATTTTAAAATCTTTATTTTTTTTAAATTTTCGAAAATCATTGAAAACTTGGTGAAATCTATTGAAATTTTAGTAAAATCTCTAAAATTGTTTTGAAATTGTTTAAAATCTTTGGGATTTTCTGAAATATTGCGCAATACTTTGAAACTTTTGAGCTCTTTTTTTTTAATTTTTGCATATTTTGGAAATATTTGAAACCCTTGAAAAATCTAGTGAAAATGTTTTTAAATATTTAAAATCTTTTCTAAATTGTTTGTAATCTTTGAAATTTTCTGAATTATTTTTAAATCTTTGTGAAATTTTAAACATTCTGTTTTAAATTTTCTGAAATATTTTGAAATTTTTTTAAAACTTGAGATTTTTTTGAAATTTTGAAATTATTTTAAATCTTTGCGAAATCTATTGAAATTTTTTTTAAATACTTAAAATCTTTGATAATTTGTTTGAAATCTTTGAATTTTCCTGATATTTAGAAATCTTTAAAAAAAATTCAAGTCTTTGGAAAGATTTGAAACATTCGTGAAATCTATCAAAATTTGTGTAGAATGTTTAGAATCCTTGCCAAATTGTTTTCAATCTTTGAAATTGTCTGAAATATTTTGAAATCTTTTTAAACTTTTGACATTTTTGGAAATACTTGAAACCCCTGCAAAACCGTTTAAAATCTTTAGGATTTTCTAAAATATTTCGCAATATTTTAAAACTGTTGAGGTTTTTAAATTTTCTTTTGCAAATTTTGGAGATATTTTAAATCTTTGCGCAATTCGTTGAAAATGTTTTTAAATAGTTAAAATCCTTGATAAATTATTGGCAATCTTTGAATTTTCCTGAGATATTTATAAATCTTTGTAAAATCTTAAAAATACTGTTTTTAAATTTTCTAAAATATTTGTAAATCTTTATTTTTTTCTAAATCTTTTAAATCTTCGAAAATCGTTGAAAACTTTCTGAAATCTATTGAAATTTTTGAAAAATCTCTAAAATCTTGAGTATGTTCTGAAATATTTCGCATTATTTTTAAACTTTTGAGTTTTTTTTTAAATTTTTGCATATTTTGGAAATATTTGAAACATTTGTGAAATCCATTGAAAACGATTTTAAATACCTCAAATCTTTGAGAAATTATTTCAAATCTGAATTTTCCTGACGTATTTAGAGATCTGTAAACACAATTTTTGAAGTCATTGGAAATATTTCAAACATTTGTGAAGTCTATTGAAATTTGTGTAAAGTGTTTAAAATCTTTCCTAAATTGTCTGAACTATTTTTAAATCTTTGTGAAATCTTAAAAATACTGTTTTTAAATG
>JAWWLR010000054.1:74012569-74024444 GCA_035041075.1 Acraspis erinacei | reverse complement strand
ATTATGCTAGTAATTTGGAGCTTTCTAATTGAAATAAGTTTTATTCTAGAGACTTCTAACTTAGGATCTAACTCAAAGTAAAATCTTAAAAATCGTAACAAACTGAAAGCACTAGCTACAAAAATTAAACAAATTAGAATTTAGATAAATAAAATGATGAATAATAATTTTGATGTTATTTTTTTTTTGTCTACATGGCCTAGAATCAATATTTTTTCAATATTGATTTTTGTAAATTGTCCAAAAGATGTTCTCTAGCTGCACTGGGATTCATATAATCAGCAAAAACGCTGTTTAAAAATAATATCCAGCAGTTTATAACGTTTCGGAAAATTGTAAGAGTAAGATTACTTAAAAAGATAACTTCAAAAATTTCCTAATTTATTATTAGTTAAGATAGTCAAAAAAGAAAAAAACTGGACATTGTTTTAGACTTTTGAAAACTTAATAGGGCGAAAACGTTTCTTTGAATATTTCTTAAGAAGCGAGTGAAATTTAATTTCAGAAAAGCTAATCCTGTATTGATTTCCATTTTTCCAAAAACACAATTTGTTTAATTTAAAATTCTATGATAATTTTAAAGGCCCGAGGGCACGTTTGCATATTGAAGATTTTAAAGAAGATATGATTAGCCGTTTCCTCTAGCAAAGAAAGAAACAAACCAAACAAAAATTTCATTTTTTATAATTATTTAAAAACATTTATTTATTACTACTAAGAAAAGATGTTTTTACAGCCCACCTTATCACTATTGTAAAAAACCTGAATTAATCTAAATTTTTTTCCTTCCAACTTAGGTGCTACTTCACTCTTCATCCAAGTAGATATGGAGGATAAGTCTGTTTATTATGGCAAGCTGGACAAGCTCAGAAGGATTCCCAAATGGATTAAGAATCGCCAAACTGAAAATTTTAATGCATATTCAGTTGTTATGAACTTCGAAAGAAGAGACTCTAGAGAGGTACATGCGAACCTCCAAATTGTTACTGGAAACAGTATGTGGGAGAAAGTGAGGAAATACTTTCTGAGCAATCAGCAGCCATTAGCTGATGTTCGTCCAAAGGATGTTACAATCCTTTTTTCTCACTATTATACAGCAGATGTTTTCGAGGTTTATAATATTGAAGACCCACAATTACGTCAAGAATACCGCGTGTGGATAACAATAAAAGGAACTACAACTGTCTTAACTGCAAAGCTGCAGCAACAAGATACATATGGCCCTTCGAACATTCATCCAGAAGTTTGGGCTAGATATAAAAAAGACTTTCAGAAAGAATATGGACATCACGGTGAAAAATGGATTTCGAGAAATAGACAGTGAATTCTATATTCTGAGCAAATCCAGGATTAAATTTGAAAAAAGAGTATTGTGAGCGAGCGCTCTTCGCAGAAGAGGAGTGCTCTCTGAAGTGTTAACCTGCAGTTGGTGCCTACAGTTTAGGAATCAGTAGCAAATTTTGAAACAAAATACTAAATGTTTCGAATTCAATTTTAAATTTCTGGTCTTCAAAACTTGTTCCTCAATCCGAATTTTGCTGAGTGACCCTTTAGATTAAGTGGATTAGATTAGATTATTTAAAAAATATTAAGTTAAAAATGTGGCTGGACACGTTGTTCAAACTGTCAAATGATATCCTTCTTTTATGACAACGTAATTATCTCGCAAGTTGGCTAAAATATTACTACTTAATTTTACACTGTGAAATTTGGAAAAAAGGTATTTTTTATTCATCATTTTCTTAAACATATAAATTTATTTATATTAATATATTTATTTAATAGTAAGTATGTGAAAGCATGTTATAACATACAAAAATAATGATGATTAGTTTCATTTGCTTTATTTTAATGAAGGTGCTTGGTTTAATAAATAACTGTGGATTATAAATGTTTTTTTATGCACAATTATTTGAATAAAAATCGAAAAATTCGAGGAGTTCCTGGCGGTATTCTAGAAAATCAGAAAAATCTGCTTTCAAAAATTGTAAAGATGATGAGGCTTCCAAAATTATCAATACTGACACTGAATAAATTTAGAAGAAAGAGATGTTTTAGAAACGTTTTTTTTTCTTTCAATGAAAATTTAAGTATAATTTAAAAAGATTTTTTTAACTTGAAGTTATTTATGGGTAAATGATAAAAATTATCTGAAAGATCTTTCCTCTATATTTTGTTTTAATATGCTTGAAACCTATTCTGACTCTTGAAATTACGTGTCAGGATATCATAAAAACTTAAATCATTTTTTGTTTTATTTATCTTTGTTCAGCTCGTTTAAAATCAATGGATAAGTTTACATATTCTCTTAGGAACTTCTTAAAGCGATTAAGATTAATGGAAATTTCATTAAAATCTTAAAAACTCCGTGGATTCTTATAAATCCTTGAATTTGCTTGAAATTTTCCAAATTTGATGAAAATTTGCTACAATCCATGAAATATCTAAAAATTAAATATGTCTCTTGAGAATACGTGAAATATTTCAAAACATTACGATATATTTTCAAACTCTATACGAAATCTTTTAAATCCGTGAGACTCTCTCAGAATTTTTTGAAATCAATTTAAATATTTTGAAACCTACTCAAATTTTGATAGATTCCTTCAAATTCTTAATTTATTTATTTTTATTACATAAAACACGAGTCATAACCAAATACATTGAAATAAATATTATTAAATAAAAACGCCGTGCACCGAAACACGCTTAGATCCGTATATTATTGATGCTTTAAAAAAAAACTAATTTGCTAATCGAGAGAAAAATTAAAAAAATTTTAAAGAGTATGGAATTCGGGAAAAAAATGAGAGGGGGCAGAGTTTTTCAGATTCAACTCATTATTACTTTTATCAAGCAACTTTTTATTTTTTTTAAATCCTACGAAAATTTTATCTGAAAATTCTCGCACGATTTTCTCGGAATTGACAATATTTTTTATTAATGTTTGAAATTTGAGTTGCACTAGCTTAATAGGGTTTTTAAGATAAGATGAGATTCTTTTTAGACACACATATTCCGCTTAGCTTTCGAATATAAGGAACACATTTTAAATTAAGCAATTCAAATTTCTATGTTAAATAATGTGAAATTGGAATTCCTTAAAATTAAAAAATTACGAATTGATCAAATATACAATAAATTAGAAAGAACTTCTTATTATATTTAACGGTATTGATTTTAAAGAAATTGTAAATGATAAGACAACAATAAAAAAGTAGTTCAAGTCCACAGCATTGGGATAATGAAAACAGGCGTTAGACAGACGAGAAATCTTATCTTGAGCATTAAGTAAAGATGTATGATTGTTAAGATTTGTTTAAAAGTATTGCCGTATCTTCAGGAAGATATTTTTCCCTACAATTTTCGATAAAGTAGCACAATATTTTAAATATTTTACACATTTTATTGGAGGAAAGGTTGATTAATGTTATAGTCATCTAAACTATTTTTATTGAATAATTAATAAGTTGATAATTTTGCATGAAAAACAAACTTTTTATAAAAATAATAATCAAAATATAAAATAAGACGTGATCTTCTTTTGATAATTGTTTTTCAAATTATGAGATTCTAGAAACATTTAAGAACAATTATACCTTCGTGAAATCTTGGGGAAAAATTCAACACTTTTTCGGTCATATTCCAAACAATTTTGGACATTTCCCTAAAGGATGTGTATCAATTTTCACATAGTTTTAGGCAATATTACACAAATTTTGAGGAAGACTTTCTATTTAAAGTTCGGGAAAATTCCCAAAATTTTAGCTATTATGAACCAATTTCATAAGGAATTTTCCCCATAAAACGTTTGAGAAAATTAAACACTTTCTTATTAATATTCCCCAAGAATGTTGGGGAATTTTCCCTACTAAACTTTGGAGAAAAATCCACAATATGTGGGGAAATTGGTGTCAACACAATTTTGCGGAAAATTCCCCGAACACAATTTTTACAATGTAGGATTAAAAGTACTATTTTATTATTTTATGCGTTAGTTTCATCTATCTAGATGTCGACTTTTCCTAATACATACAAAATCGATTGACATGGAATTGATAATTAAAGAAAGAGCACAACAATTCCAATAGTTAATACATACAATTTTCGACATGATTCTGCAGGTTTGTATTCGAATACAAGTACGGAGTTTGTTTTTGTAATGATCAGGGGTAAACAATAACTGTAAACACAATTCTTTTCCGAGGAATGTACATTTTTGTATATTTTGTAGCATTTTTATACGTGAGGTGGAAAAATATAAGGAAATTGATTTTCAGCTCTGTTTTTACAGTTGTGTTAATGTTTAATTACTTTGAAAGGTTCAATGGAGAATCAGTTTGGTGAATATGAAAAATTTATAGATCCAGTATAATTACTCTTCCTCACACCATTCTATTATTTGGAAGAATCAATAAAGCTGTCAGCACATTCAGCGCCATTTGAAGATTCACTCTTCACACGCACATCTCGGAAAATCAGTTTATTCTTTTATTTCTGTCATTGTGACTATCCAAAAAATGAACATTACTTTTGTTTCTCTTGTCTTTACGTTTATGGTCTTTATTTGTTTTAATGGTGAGTATAATATATTATTATAATTATTAATTTAGAACAAATGTTACGTATATCTTTCAAAAATGCTGACATGAAAGTGTCCAGTTTGAATGGCACATTTCTGAAATTTTGAAACCTCCAGGTTTTCTTCACTGTATTGTAGAGAGCATTAATTAAATATTGTCCCATCTTAAATGCTATCAAAATACATTTTGTTACTTCGAATAAATTTTATAGTTTTGATATAATAATTGCGCTACTAATTGGAAGCTTAGTAATTTAAATAAGTTTTATTCTCAGACATTCGAACATAGGCACTATCTCAAAATATAACACTCAAACTTGTAGCAAGCTGAAAGCACTCACTTCAAAAATTAGACTACTTAGAATTCAATTTATCAAAAATTTCAAAGTTTCTAAAGAAATAATAAAACTAGTTATTATAAAAAAGAATATGCAATAATATCTTTTAACTAATTCATAGTTCTTTATTTTATTATTTTCACGTATGCTAACCTAATGAACAAAAATAAATCTCAACGTTTACTTGGTTTGTCAAATATTCTAAAAAATATTAACTTTTGATCATTTACAGAAAACAGTTAATTTTTAACAATTAATTACTGTTTAAATCATTTGAAATTTATTTAAAAATACTTGCGAAGTTGTGCTCCATCGATTACAGAAAAACGCATACAACATTTGTTTTTCAAAAAGAATAGATGCTCTGACATAAATTGTTCATAAAATACAAAGTTTTTGGGTATTAGAATTTAAATTTCATGTGGTGATAGCGATTACTTGAATATTTCTTAGGAAATAACTAAAATGAAATGTAAGAAAAGCTAATAACATTTACTTTTTTGCCTTTTTTTTAAACTTGGTTTTTCAAATCTGAAATCCTATATTCATTTCAATGGGCCGGGGACATGTATTAACATTGAAGATTTTGAAATAAATATATGGAGAGCCTTCGCATCTAGTAACAAAAATAGTTTTTCTTGGACCATCCTAAATGTAAATGGCTAAAGTTTTAAGAATTTTAACGAATTTAATGCGTTTTAAAAAATTTTGTTTATAATTACGTGACCAATTTTTGTTTCGAAATATATCAAGCCGCTGATAAATTTTTACTTGGTGGAGATTTTTGTATCGTAAATGTTTTTATTGAGATTGATATATATCGAAAAAATCACTGTTTTTCAAGTTTCTGTCATGTGAAGATATCCTTCTAACAGTCGGAATGAAATCGCGAGCTTTCGTTTTTATATACAGAAGCAGATTTTTGTCGCCACAATGAAAAACTAAAAAAAAGAAGATTTTTATGGCGTACCTTATTACTAGTGTAAAAAACTTTATAATTATAAATTTGTTTTTCCAAAATATTAGGTACTGCTTCATTCTTCATTCAAGTAGATATGAACGATAACTCTGTTTATTATGGTTACTTTGGAAAATTAAGGAGGATTCCTCTTTGGATAAAGAAAGCTCAAACAGAAAATTTTAATGCATATTCAGTTGATATGAAATTCGAGAGCAGGGACTTCGAGAGAGAGGTGCGTGCGGACCTCCAGATGGTTGCCGGTAATAGTACTATATTCCAGAAACTGAAGAAATACTTTTCCCAACTTTGGCGACCATCAGCTGATGTTCGTCCAACGGGAGTTTCGATCAGTTTTGATGGATATTATACAGCGTCTGCTTTCGAACTTTACAATCTTGAAGATCCACTATTACGTCAAGAATACCGCATGTGGATAACAATTAAAGGAACCAGAACTGTATTAACTGCGAAGCTGGAGAAACAATTATTTTATAACCGTTTATACATACATCAAGAAGTTTCGGCTAGATATAAAAAAGACTTTCAGAAAAACCTTGGACGTCTATTAGATTAATTAGTTTGACTTAGATTATATCCAAAATATACATTTAAAAAACTGGTTTTTTGTACAAGTTGTTGAAACTGTCCAATAAAATTCTACCGGATTTTTTTGACAATGAATCTGATGCAAAATGGTTAATAATTTTTCTCACCCATTTCTTAAGACACCATAATTTTTGTTTCATTTACTTCAACTTTGAGGCCTCAATGTCCGAGATGCGGGGGGGGGGGGGATATGATGGTATAGGATAAATGATCGATGAGATTCGATGTGTAGTAGGAGTGAAGGAGGTCAGGATGAGACGCCTACTGTATGGTAGTATGGAGTATGGAACTGTTAAGGGAAACCCTCTAGCTTCCGGATTGAACACGAAACAGGGTATCGGTATCTTAGAGGTTGCACTCTGACACCAATATTAATTATATTTCACGTCAATTATATTTCACGACCGAACACTGAGACATGGTATCGGCACCGTAGAAGTTTCCCGCTGACACCGACAACCCTTTCTAACCATACACGCAGGTCCTGAGGGCATTATGACTTCGTACAGATTCCAGATAAACGTCACGATGCGATGATAACACGATGATGCGACGAGCGTCGACTGCTGAGATGAAGTGAAAGGAAGATGACTCAAGAAAAAGACACAAGTGTCAGGTTATTTAAAAATCGCTGAGGTATTTATTTCAGATGGAGAGAGGAAGGCAGAGCGAATCTGTCTCCTCGGAATATCGTATAACGACTAATGTTTCTTCTTCTTCTTCTTTGTGTTTTTGGGCTTTTGATTCAATCAACAAGCCCTGACTTCACCCCAAAATTAATGATAATGTTTCTTCTTGGATTCAGATTCGTACTTATTCCTTCATTAATCCTCTTCCTTCAAGACGATCCCCTCATGCCCACTGTAGGACAGACGTTCAGCCTCAATCGTGTGAAATCAAACTGTCTCGATTCCGCGTGATCCAGCGAAGGCGACTACTTCACTCCTTTCAAGGCCCGCCATATTGGAGGGAGGGGAGAGGAGTCGCCCATGCAGGAAGGTGCCAAATTCAAATCATAAGAATTTAACTAGAGTAGAACCACTTTACATACTTAATAATAATACAATTAGCATACAATTAGCATCAGCGGTAGAATTAAATAAAGCATACAAACTAAAGAACTATTTTACTGAATTGAAAGTAAATGCCATGCTCGATCGCAGACTGCTCCGTGGGATCAAAACTGAGGTTGTCAATGTCAACCTGGCCCGGAGGAAGCCCCGGGTCTGCACGCTCAAAGAAGTCGTGCAGAGCAGGCCTTTCCCCTGTCAGGATAGGATACTGATTTATTAGATGGGAAAGGTCCTTAAACGGGGCACCACATTCACATTCTACCGAAAGGCTCTATCCCATCCTCGCAAAATGATGACCCGAGCAAATGTTATCAGTCCTAAGTATGGCAACAAGATTGATAAATCTCCTGGGCAAATTAAGGTCAACCTCAGGTATCGAACAGGAATTCTCCTCAAAGCTATAACAGGGAACTGATAGGCCTGCTTCGTCAGCCAGTCGGCTTCCTCATTACCCCGGATCCCGCAGTGCGCCGGGACCCAACAAAATCGGACAGTGCGCCCCGCCCTCCCAACAGCTGCTACACTAATACCCACTGCTTGCTCCAGAATGGGGCCCTTGGGGTCCAAGAATCGATGTTGGAGGCTCTCCTGAGCGCGGCGCGAGTCAGAAAATATGATCACGTTTCTCAAGCTTTTCTCTATAATATGTTTAACCGCGTAGAATAGAGCATATAATTCCGTCGAAATAATAGACATGTGATCCAACGGACGAGCTCCAAATCTGCGTTCCCCTGAGGGGATGTAGTATCCGCAACCAACCACCCCCCAGGGTCGCATCGACCAAGCCCCGGGAAACTTTCGATCAGCAAACTCGTAGAAAAGCTGCTGCTGAAACTCACCGTCCTTGAAGGCTCCCATAAAGGCCCCCATCGCTTCATACACAGCCAGTAAACCAACCTTCTTCGGGTTTACCCTGTAACCTCTCAATCGGGTTCCGGCTGCCAAGTCCTCCAACTTCCTCGCTAGCAGGTTCCTATTCCAGCAGAAGTTTCGTAAGATGAACCAATTTCTAGCGATCGAGGAAATGACAAAGGAGTCTTCGAAGCCTCCGAGCATGGTGGATCCTGTCGAGCATTTTCAGTGCCGTTGCACTGGCTCTAGAGAAGAGGGCGGCAACAGTCTTAATGTGGGCGATCCAGATCAATTTTTGATCCAGCATTATACCTAGGTAGTTGAGTATAGACTGGGACTGAATGGCCGTTTGTTTGAGCATAATAGAAATGCCCTGAGTCCTGCGCCTGCATCTAGAGAACACACAAAGTTGCGACTTTAGGAGCGAGATGGAGAGCCCTAAGCTCTCTAGGCATGGGGTAAGTTGCTCACATGTCAATTCCAGGAGTTCTGAAACCCCTTGCAGAGATCCTCCTCTGACGTAGAGAAGTAAATCATTCGCGTACATAGCCACAAGGACTCCAGATAGAAGATGCTGTCTAAGACTTCGCAGAGCCAGATTAAACAGAAGCGGGGACAGGACATCCCACTGGGGAACGCCAATCCCACAGACTCTCGAGCTGATTCCATCGGAGGAAAAGAAGAGGTTTCGCTTGCTAAGCAAAAAGGAAATTATGTTAAATAGCCTCACCGGAACCCCTAAGTCCCTTAGCTCATCGATCAAAGGCCCCGGCAATACGGCGTTAAACGCACCCTTAAAGTCCAGTGCAAGAGCGATTGTGCATTTCCATCCACCGAAACCCTTCATATTGTCAGAGACGACTGAAGCCACACAATCCATAGAGGATCTTCCCATTTTGAAGCAACTTGCAAAAAGTGGATTTTAGAGATATAGGCCTGAAGATCTTCCGCCTGGTTTAGGAATCATGTGGAAAGGGGTGTGCCTCTAAGCTTTCGGAAAAGAGGAGTGGTAGAACATGTCATTATACAGCCAATGCAAGAACCAGTGCAATTGCTCCGAGAAGCCGCGTATAACCTCATACGACAGGCCATCAAACCCAGGAGATGACTTAGCCTTGCCCAGAGACAAGGCCACACGAAACACTTCCCAGAAAAAAGGTTGGTGCATGCAATCTCCGTAGGCAGGATCCAATAAAGGACGCCGAGTCTGAGGAGGAATATCTGGGCGGACCAACTCCTCCTGTAGGTCTCTGATGACAGGGAAATCCGGGTCCGCGAACACGCTTGTATGTGGCTTTCCAGCTCGAGAAGACGCGACTATTGTGTAAAATAAATAATTCACTGACCATTTATGTAATAAAATTACATTTTTAAATAGCTTGTTGAGCTTAACTGCACACCACACTTGACTTACCTGGAAATGATTTCTCCCGATCCGGAACAACAACAAAACTGACAGTTACTTTCAGAGTCCTCTATACTAAGAATTTGATTTCTGCGCAAGAGTGGCTTACAAATCATTAATTGAATTCCGTAGTTGGCTTGGTTAAAATTACAATTTTTTGCATCGTAACTTAAAATGCTTAAAGAGATAATTTATTCTTTTTGTACGCATGATAAGATTTTACAATTACAATTTGGCGAATCTTGCTGTATCGCTAATAAGTAACATATTATCTACTTGAATTTTCAAAAATATGAGATAAAACATGAGAAAAATTCGAAAAATAGTTGCAGATTTAATCTCAAATCGTAAAAAAACAATAAGTTTAAAAACTTCGATAAAATTTCAAATACTGCTGCAAACTTTCAAAATGACTACAAAGATGTTATCTTTATCCAAGTATACAAAGGTAATATCTTAGTGTGTGTTAGTTAGTTCCATACAAGAAAAATATAATTATTCACTTACAAAAGATAGTTAGAGCTTTAAAGAAAAAATTGATCATTTGAATGTTCCTAATACACATTCACTTGTTTCACTAGATATTGTATCTATGTTTGATAAAATTTCTTTGGCTTTAGTTTTGCACGTTATAGAAGAAAAACGACAAGTATATAAAAATTTAACTATAATTCAAACTCAGAAATATCAATAGCTGACAAAACGGCTTTTAATAATACTGTTTCATCACCTATTGCATCAAATCTTGTTTTAGAAGATGTAGAAGATAGAACCTTATCCAAATAAAGCTTTAAACCACTCCTTTTTCAGAGCTATGCAAATGATATTTTTCTATTGTCCTGCAGATAAAGTGGAAGAACTAATTAACATATTCAGTACAGAAAAATAAAAAACCGATACCAGTCGGGGCGTAGGCCTAGTTTGTCCCGACTTGATCAACGATCATTCGGTTTTTTGGAGGCAGCTGTGCGTTTCGAGGCCAGTTCCCGGAGGACCCGCCGCTCGTGTGGTGAGGACCTTCGGTAGGAGCCGGTTCAAGGTTATCGCACAAGAAAATATGTGTGCAGTATGCTGGAAACGGCTCACGGACAAGCCGTCCGTGCACACACACACAGAGCGCCAACCAATTGTGTGCAATCTGTCGCGCTGCTGCGGTGCGAGCTGGTAACGTGCCGTTCACTTATCGGACCGCCGCTCGGGAAGCAGAAGTTTTCGACCTTGCCAACATTCGATTCGATAGTTAAACAGTACGCAACCAGCGCACAGCGTAGCTGCGCAATAGATCACACGCGATTGGTGGGCACTCTGTGTGTGCGCACGGACGGCTCGTGCGTGAGCCGTCTCTAGCATACTGTACACGTATTTTTGTGTTCCGCTTCAAGGGAACCGTAGCTCGTGCTCGGAGCCGGTTCAGTGGGAACTGTAACTCGGCGTCGGCTAGATGGAAGCACCTGATCGGTCTGATGACCGAACGGCTAGGGCGGAGGAGCGCTTTGGTCCGTGTCCAGATATAGGACGGAGAGAATGTAGCAGGATCAATAAAAAGGAGGCACAGAAAGAAAGAGGGCGTATTTTTTGGAGCTGTAACCAAGCTTACCGACCTCTAGAAGAAAGGAGAGAGAAAGAAAATAGGGCGAGGTTGTCGGAGCTGCGATCAAGCTTACCAACCTCTAGAAGGATAGAGAGAGAGAAAAAGAGTTTCAGGATTACGGAGATGCGGAGAGCTTACCGACCTCTGAAGAAAGAGAGAAACTGATACAGCAACCCGACATTCGTTAGGAGGGTCATTTCTGCTAGATAATCGGAGCGAGAGTGCATCGTTTCGGTCCGACACACCGCCTTTTAACGCCGCTCGGCCGCACAGTGGGGTGAAATCGGAAAACGACGTTCAAAATGACATTTAGAACGCAATTATGCTTCAAAGTATATTTCTGCTCTGAAATCGCTTGCTTTCATTGTGAGGATGATACGTGAATATTTGAATTTAACATTAAATGTTATTTGTTTATTTTATAAACAAATTATATAAACAAATTCACATTTTGGCCGTTTTTAGGC
>JAWWLR010000054.1:73950762-73961623 GCA_035041075.1 Acraspis erinacei | reverse complement strand
AGCTTTCAAATTGTGGTAAATCTGACCCAGAGATGGGGGACTACGTGTTGATCTATTCGGAGGAGGCGCTCATACAATTACAATCGAACTTCACTTATAGGTAAGTTCGTTCAATTATACAATTGTATAGGTTGAAAATTACGTTTTCTGTTCAAAATTCATATTTTCGTTGGGCAATTTAACTTCTGTGTAATAAATTCATATTTTCGTTTCCAAAGTTTTACAATTTGGCATAAAATTCGACAATTCGATAGAAAATTCAACTTTTTTGTTATTAAAATCGTTTTAATTAAAAATTAGTTTCTTTAACACAAATTGAAATATTCTCTTTTTAGTTCGAAAATAACTTTTTTTTATTATAAAATGATTTTGGTATAAGATTCATCTTCTTGGTCGAAAATTAAATTATTTACTAACAAATTTTTAAATTTTATTCAATTTTTTTTTTGCAATTTTAATATTTGATTTAGAAATCATTTATTTTGTTAACAATATATCTTGGTTGGCAAAAAATAACAAATTTTACACAAATCCATATTTTTTATTACATATTCTTTTTTTTGATTGAAAATTCAATCAATTAGTTGAAAATTTTATTTTTATAGAAATATTGTATTTTCGGGTTTAATTGTACAACAATTTTTATTAATTTTTAATTTGTACAGGTTTTAATAAAACATAATATAAAATCAAATTTGACAAAAAATAATTATTTATTAATTTATATATTTTTGACATATCGTAAAAAATATAAGATTTGTAAATTTTTGTAATTTTGTAAATATTTATTTTATTAACCAAATAAAAAAGGTTTCTTTTTTGTATTTTGAAAACTTTCTAAGTTGATGAAAAATATTTTTTTTTCTATCAAAAATTCATTTTATAATACATATTTTGCAATTTTGAATCTAATGTAAACAATTTTTTAATATTTTAATAAATATTTTAGCAAGAAAAAAAATGCCGCGTATTTTTATTTTAATTATGCATAGTTAATCTTTAAAATTTAAATATAAAGTTTTTATCAATTATAATATTCAAAACTCTGAAAAAATTATTCTTAGTAATTTAAGTGCTGTAAAATTTTACAGAAATAAAAAACGTTAAAAATAGAGAAGTTTATTAAAAGAACGCAATTTAAAAATATTTGAACTTAATTGACACAATTAGAAGTCACTTCAAATGAAAAAAAAAATATATTTGCACACCTGACGTATTTTACCTTGCTCTATTTACGTAAAAATAATAAACGCAAACTTTAAGCGCGTTTGGTGTTGGAATCGAAAAAACAAACCATGAGTGTTATATTATGAATTTTAAATTAAAACTAAAATTTTACTAATAATATTGAAAGAATTTTCAGTTATTACTGATTCTTTTCTATTACTTAATTAATCATATAAATTAATGCTGAGATTAATTTTTTTTCAATCTAAGAATGTAAATTTTTAACCCGAAATGGAATAGATGAATTTTAAGTCAAAACTATTAGTTTAAAAAAATAATTTTCCAGAAAACAGTTTAATTTTTTACCCGATGAGATGAATTTCCAATCAAAATGAGGAATCAATAACCGAAAAAAAATAATTTTGAACCTGGGAGGTCCACTTTCGACAAATCAGTTAACTTATGCGAAAAAAGACAAGTTTGATCATACTGAGAAAAAAATACTGTTTTTAATTAAATCAACATTTTATATCTAAAAAAAACATCGAAAACTTTTTAATTTTTAACATTTTTTTAATTTTCAGGTTTATTTCGTAATGGAACAATTAATCTCACTAGTGGCCGAAAAACATTGTTAATTAATAGTTAATAATGTCTGGTATTAATTAAAATTAATATCAATACCGACATAAATAATAAAGAATTAATATAAATTTAGTCCAAAATTCATGTTTTGTGGTAGAAAAATAAATCTGGTTTGTTAAAAAAATTGAACTCTTTTCGACTGAGGAATAATTTTTTTATGTTGATCTTTCTAGCTTAAATTTAACATTTTTTATTTAAAATAAAAATAGTTTTTGGTTGGAATCTAAAAAATTACATTTTTTGTTGAAATTTTTTTTTAATTTGAAAATTGAACTCCTTGGTTAAAAGTGTAAATACTTCAATGGAAATTCGTTTGTTTTAAGATTCTTAATCTATTTTCTACAAAATTCCACTCTTTGTGTAAAAATGACATTTTCCTTAAAAAAATCTTATTTCACGGTAGGTAATTTAACTCCTGAATAAAAAATTCACCCTTCTTTTACCAAAGTTTCACAATTTGCTACAATATTCTACAATTTGATATAAAGTGCAGCTTTTTTGTTAGTAAATTCGTTTTAATTGAAAATTAAATTTTTTAAATGCAAATTTAACTATTTTATTTCGGATTGGAAATTAATATTTGTTTAACAAAAATCCAATGATTTCATTGCTAATTTACGTTATTCCTTGAAATTTCTACTTCATGTCTAGAAAATTAATTTTCTTGGTCGAAAATCCAACTGCTTTGTGACAAATTTTTTTGCCTTATTGAAGATTTATCTTGAAGGTAGAAAATTTTTATATTCATTGGAAAATGTACTTATTTTGTCTACAATAGAACTTTTTTGGTAGAGAATAAATGTTTTTTTTCTTAAAAATTCATATTTTTGGTTAACAATAAATTTAACCATTTGGTTGCAAATTCTACTTTTTAAATGAAAAATCGTATTTTTGAGTTGAAGTGTACAGACATTGTTGCTAATTTTTGCAACAATTTTCAACAAAGTAGATGAATTTTTAACTAAACTTTATGCATTTTTAATAAAAATCGAATAGTTGAGCTTAAGGTTAAAAAAATTATTTTTCAACATCAAAAAATGTAATTCTCAGTAAAGTAGATAAATTTTAAATAAAAAAAGTAGTTTCTGGTAAAGGAGTTTTATTTTTAAACAAGTAATTCATAATTATAATGCAATAAGGCACTTTTAATTTTAACCAAAAAAAATGAAATTTCTATCAAAGCAGATAAATGTAGAAACCAAAAATACGAATTTTCGTAAAAAGTGACCGAGACAGATTATTCAGTAAAGAGAAAAAAAGATGGCAAACAAATGTATTAATCTTGAAGTCGAAAAGGTGAATTTTTTTAATAGTCGGATTTTTAACCATAGAAATCAAATTCCAACAGAACAGATGAATTTTTAACTAAAATGATGAATATTCAACTAGAATAGGTTAATTTTCAGTTTGAAATGTAGTTGAGTTCTTAAATAAAAAAATTTTTCAACAAAATAGTTAAATTTTCAACCCAGGATTGGAACCTACAACTAAAATGATCAATTATCAACAAGAAATTAATTTTCAACGTAATTTCATCAAAATAGTTGAATTCTCAACCGAGGAAGATTTTTTTAGAATTTTTTTTATTAAGTTGAATTTTTAAGCCAAAAATACGAATATTCAAACTAAAAAATGAAATTTGTACTAAAATTATTCAATTTTTAAACAAATAAATTATATCTCGACCAGATAATAAAGTTTCAACTAAAAATATAATAAAAAATTAAAATTAATTAACAAAAGATTTTAAATTCTAAGCAATTTGTATTATCTACAAAACAGATTGACTTTCAAACAAAATAGTTGCATTTTGTTCCAAAAAAATGTGCTACCGACAAATATTTGTTCTGAAACTAACAGAACAAATTTTCAACAAACGAATTGAATTTTCTAGACAAAAAATGAAATTTAAAAAAAAACCGTTTATCTAGGCCAAAAATAATACTTTTATAAACAAATTTTTAATGGTTTTACAAAATATTTAAATTTTCATCAAAATAAGAAAAATTGAAACTAAAGTGATGCATTTTAAACCAAAATATAATATTATACTTTTTTGCCAGAAAGAATTAACTTTCAATCAAAAATATTTAGATTTTCCACCAAAACATATGAATTTTCAACTAGAATTATAAATATTTAACAAGCATACTTAAATATTTAGTTAGAAAAGTGAAGTTTTAAACAAATACTAGAATGTTAAAAAAAATTTTAATTTTTTAACTAAGAAAAAAAACGTTTAACAAAGGAGTTTATCTTGCAAGCATCTATTTGAATTTCAAAATAATAAAAATTAAAGCAATAGATGAATTTACAAACAAAGAGATAAATCTTCGACGAAAATGAAAAATGTTTAAAAAAAACTGTCTTTTTAACAAATTAGTTCCAAACTTCTTATCAAGTAGTTAAATTGTTAAAAACAGAATTTTCAAACAAATGATAGAATTTGTTAGAAAAAAGTTACATTTTTGAAAGAAAATAAAGTTTAGCAAAGGAGTTTAGCTTTAAGCATCTAGTTGAATTTTCAACTAAGAAAATGTAAAAAAAAAATATAATCGAACTTTTCAGCAAAAAAAATTAATTTTTCAGCCAAACAATAATATAAATAATTTTTTTTATTATTTTAAATTCAAAAAATTTATTGTTTAGTCAATAGAAAGGGGTTTCGAGGATTTCCTGAAATTTAAAGAAATTTGCCAAGATTCCAAGAGATTCGAAATGATTCCCATCAAAGATTAATTTTCCATCGATAGAAATCTTCAATAAAAAATGAATTTTTAACAAAGGAGTTCAAATTCTAAACAGTTAGTTGCAGTGTCCACAAAACAGATTGACTTTCTACCAAACAGTTCCATTTCGAAAAAAAAAATTCGATTGAAAAAAATGAATTGTCAAACCAACATAATTGAATTTTCAACAAATGAATTGCATTTTAAAGCCGCAGATTAAAGAATTTGGAAAAAAATGGTAATTTCAGACCAAAAATCATGAATTTCTAAAAAGATCTTAATTTTACAACAAAATAATTTAATTTTCGATCTTTAATAAGAATAGTTCAATGCTTAGATTAAAAACAAAATTTGTAAACAAAAAATAAAATTTTTAACAAAAAAGTTAAATTTTTGAGAAAAAAAAAGTTTAACGAAAGTTTAGCAAAGTTTAACTTATGGAATCTAAAATTTTGAGGAATTTAAATTAGACTAAACTAAAATTTAAAATCCCCTTTTAACGTTCAATAATCAAATTAATGTGAAGAATTCCTGAAAATAAAATCAAGAATACAATGACCAAATTTGGACAACCACCACCAAATGTTCCCATTGCAATTTGAAAAAGACTTCCTTTCCTCTTCTAAAAAAGAAAAAAAAAATGGTTCACTTTGACAAAAATAAAAAAGAGGTCTTTTTTATTTTTTACTATTATGAAATCACAATAAAAAAGAATCACCAAAGTTTCGGCATTCATACAGCACCACTATCAAAGCAATAAAAAATGTTTTTTAAATAATTTCAAATAAAACAAAATAAAATAAACTAAAATAAAAATATAAAATAAATAAATAAAATAAAACAAAGTAAAATAAAACAAAATAAAATCAAATAAATCAAAATAAATTAAAATAAAATAAAAATTCCAGCAAACAGGAAGAGGACCGCTGCCACGATGCTCTCTCCTTGAAAGCCAATAATCAATATTTATTTATTTTGTTTTATTTTGTTTTATTTTATTTTTATTTTTATTTTTATTTCTATTTTGCGTTATTTTATTTTGTTTTGTTTAAAATTATTTTTCAACAAATTTTATTATTGACTTGATAAGGGTGCTGTATGAGCGCCGAAACGTTGGTGATTGTTTTTTATTAATATTTTGATTTGATAATAGTAAAAATAAAAAAACAAAAGAAATAAAAAAAGAGAAGGAAGGGGATTTGGTTGGTTGCCTTCTCATTTTTCTTTTTGCTCTTTTTTATTTTTGTTAAAATGATGAATTATTTTTTTGTCTTTTTTAGAAGAGGAAAGGAATAAGTATTTTTCAGATTGCAATGGAAACATTTGGTAGTGGTTGTCCAAATTTGGTCGTTGTCTTCTTGATTTTATTTTCAGGAATTCTTCACATTAAGGAATCGAGTTGAATTTTAAACTAAAAAAAGTAAACAATATTACTAAACTTTACAGCCAAAAAATAAAGAAAATTCATTTTTTTAATTTAAAATGTAAAAACAAATTTATTAATATAAAGGGGTTTCTAAGACGATTTCGTGAGACTTCAAAAAATTTAATTAAATTTTTTCAAATTTCCGGAAATTATAAAAGATTATAAGAAATTTAAAAAAAACTTTAGGGGCTTTTGAAAGATTTTAATATATTGAGATGGGTTTCAGGAAATTTTAAAAGATTCCCATGAAAGTTAGATTTTGCACCGTATAGACTTCAATTTAAAAAAAAAGTTAAACAAATTGGTTGAATTTTCCACCAAGGAGATAAATTACCATCTATAATGATGAATCTTTTATAAAAAATGAATTTTTAACAAAGGAGTTCAAATTCTAATCAATTCGTTCAAGTTTTATAAAAAAACAGATTGACTTGAAACCAAACATTTGCATTTTGGTAAAAAAACTTCTATCGAAAAAAATAAATTCTCAAACCTATAGAATTAAATTTGCAACAAACTGATTGAATTTTCAAGCCAAAGATAAAAGAATATCGAAAAAAAGACGTTTAATTTCAGGACAAAGATAATGACTTTATTTCAAAATTATTCATTTTACAATAAAAGAATTGAATTATCCAAGTGTCAATCTTTAATAATAATGGCTAAGTCTTTAGCTTAGCCATAAAAGTTTTAAACTAAAAATAGAATTTTTAACAAAAAAGTAAAATTTTTGTCCAAAAAATAAAGTTTAACAAATTATCGAAGGATTAAATGATAAAGTTTAACAAATATTTAACAAATTTGGACTTTAAGAATCTGGCTGAATTTTTAACTAAAAAAATGTAAACAAAATTATTGAATTTTTCAGCTAAAAATAAAGTAAATGAAACTTTTTAATTTAAAAAAATGATTTATTAATTAATATAAACGGGTTTTTCAGATTACCCGGAATCTTGAGAGATTTCCCAAAATTATATATTACATGGGCGAATTTTAAAGGATTTCGTAAGATTTCAAAAAATGTAATGAAATTTTTTCAAATTTACGGAACTTATAAAATTTTATAAGGGATTTAAAAGAAGTTCAGGGCTTTTACAAATTTTTAATATATTGAGATGGTCTTCAAGCGGTTCAGAAAGATTCCCATAAGAGTTGTGTTTTTCACCATAGAGAAGAATTTTCAAGGAAAATGATAAAACTTCAGCTGAACTAGTTCAATTGTCGGTGACGAAATTTTTCTTTAAATCAAAGTAGATGAATATTAAACTAGGAGTCTAAACTATAAACAAGGAATTAATAATTATAATAAAACAAGGCAGTTTTAATTTTAACAAAAAAAATCAAATTCTATCAAAAGAAGTAAATTTAGAAACCAAAAAGTACAGATGAATTGTTAACTATGATGATGAATATTCAACTAGAATAGTTAAATTTTCATTTTGAAATGTAGTTGAGTTTTAAAATGAAAAAAAATATCAACAAGAAATAAATTTTTAATTAAATTTCAAAAAAATAGTTTAATTCTCAACCGAAAATGAGCCAGTATGAACTTTTAACAAAATAGTTGAACTTTGAAGCCTAAAAGAAGAATTTTGAAACCAAAAAATGAACTTTGTAACAAAATTATTAAATTTTTAAACAAATAAATTGACTCTTGAACAGATAATAAAGTTTCAACTAAAAAAATAATAAAAAATGAAAATGAATTAACAAAAGATTTTAAATTCAAGCAATTTGAATTCTCCACAAAAACAGAATGAATTTCAACAAAATAGTTATATTTTGGTAAAAAAAAATGTTTTATCGAAAAATATGAGTTCTTGAACCAAAAAAACAAATTCTCAACAAACGAATTGAATTTTCTAGACAAAAATAAAAGAATTTTTAACAAAACCGTTTATTATAGGGAAAAAATAATAAATTTATAACTAAATTGTTAATTGTTTAACAAATTAATTGAATTTTCATAAAAATAAGAAAAATTGAAACCAAAGTGATGAGTTTTGAACCCAAAATATAATATTAGACTTTTTTGTCAGAAATAATTAACTTTCAGTAAAAAATATTTAGATTTTCCATCAAAAGAGATGAGTTTTGAAACTAAAATTATGAATTTTTAACAAGCATAGTTAAATTTTTAGTTTGAAAGTTTAAGTTTTAAACAAAAAATAGAATTGGTAACAAAAAGTTAAATTTTGTTACTAACAAAAAATCAAAATGATTAATTTTTCAACAAAATAATTGAATTTTCCGTCCGTCAATCTTTAATAATAATGGCTAAATCTTTAGCTTAAAAATAAAAGTTTTAAACAAAAAAGTAATTTGTAACAAAAAATAAAGTTTAACAAAGATTTAACAAAGTTGAACTTTAAGAATCTAGTTGAATTTTAAACTAAAAAATGTAAACAAAATGAATGAATTTTTCAGCCAAAAATTAAAGTAAATGAAATTTCTTAATTTAAAATTTAAAAAATAATTTATTAATTAATATAAAGGGGTTTTCAGATTACCCGGAATCTGAAGAGATTTCCCAAGGTTCCAAATTACATGGGCGAATTTTAAACGATTTCGTAAGATTTCAAAAAATGTAATTAAATCTTTCCAAATTTACGGAAATTATAAAATATTATAAGGGATTTAAAAAAAGTTAAGGGATTTTAAGAAATTTTAATATATTGAGATGGTTTTCAAGAGATTCAGAAAGATTCCCATAAAAGTTGAGTTTTTCACCATAAAGAAGAATTTTCAATTGTCGGTGACAAAATTTTTCTTTAAATCAAAATAGATGAATATTAAACTAGGAAATTAATTTTTCTGTTGTTATCATCATGTTTCTATAGAATTATTTAGTTCACACTTCCACTTCTGGAAGATTTGCAACTTTCCAGGAGCAACAGGGAATTTTTCAGAAAATTTTGAATTTCAAAATCGAAAAAATGGTCAAAATCCGTATATTAAGCTATAAATATATATATGCTTCCTTAGATTAAAATGCCTAAGATTTAATTTGTTTAAGTATTCGTAAAAAATTAATGATTTTTCGTTTTTAAAAATATTGAAATTTCTTCGAAGGCTCAGTTTTGAAATTTGAATCTAATCATTCTGATATGCAATATGTGAATCAAACAATGAATTTTGTTTTTCATATAAAATTGTTCCTAATTTCGTATTTCCGTAACGATTAGAGGTGTACGAGACTTTTTCATTTACAAGAATAATAAAACGCAAAAATTGTGTTGACTTAAATATTAGGTTCAAGAGCTTCATCCGTTTCCGTTAAACAAAATTTAAAAAACAAATACATTAATCAGGCATTTGTCGGCAGAAAAATTCGTTTTTTTCTGTGTCAACTTTTTAAATTAGGAACTTCACGATAACTTCAGCAAAATTTATAGTTTCTGTAACAGTTTCATTATTTTTTAAAACAAATTTAATAAACAAATGAATGCGGTGACAATTATCAAAAAGTTCCCAATTAAAAATACTGATTTTGTAAAAAAAAAAGTTATTCCATCGATAGATGCCCGAACAATGCATTTGCTTGTTAAATTTGTTTTAAAAAATCATTAAATTTATCAACTTATCATTAATATTGCTGAATTTATTATGAAGATTCCAATTAAAAGACTGAGATAGAAAAAACAGAATTTTTCCGTCGACAGATGCCCCAATAATACATTTTTTTAATTAATTTTTTTTAAAAATTGATTTTAAAATCAATTTTTAAAATTGATTTAAAAATTTTTTATAAAATTGAATGATAAATGCATTTTTTCATTAAATTTGCTTAAAGAAATCATAAAATTTATCAACTTTTAGGAATGTTCCTAACATTTCATGAAGTTCCCAACTAAAAAAACTGGCATTAAAAAAAAAGAATTTTTCTGCCGACAAATGCCCGAATAATTCATTTGTTTATTAAATTTGTAAACAAAAGTCATAAGATTAATAAAAAAATTATGAATTTTGCTGAAATTATCATAAAGCACCTAATAACAAAAAATTTTCATTCGAAAAAAGCGAATTATTCTGCCGAAAAATGCCTTATTACTGCATTTTTTCATTAAATTTGTTTATAATATAAAGAATTATTATCTTAAGAGAAGATTTTTTAAATATAATATTGTTTATATTCAAATTTCTTGTTATATAAATTGAAAAAAAATATAATTATGGAACATCCTAAGAAAACATTTTTCAAAAAATAATTTGTTTACACAATATCTTTTTTTTATTGTATAATATTGAAAATTCTTTAAATGATGTTACTCTATGCAACTTAGGCGATCTCAAAATTTTTTCTGTTATTGACGAGAACCGGAAACGTCAAATACAAAAAATGGCCATTTTTTCGTAATATTAGTTTATTTATAAAAAAATGAAAACATAATTCAAAAATCAATCTCTACAAGTCTCTTAGAAATCTTATCAGTTTTAAAAAAAAAATTTTGTTTGGTTAAAATCGGTCAGTATTTATGGGTTGTACGTAATTTCGAACCAAAAAAGTCTTTTTCCCCCACGGTGCGGTGCGGTGGCACGTGTTCATATTCGAAAAAAAATTCAATTAAAAAAAAATTACAATAGCTACAAAAGGTTTTTGGTCTGTATAAAACTCAAAAGAATTCTTCTTTATTTCATCTGCTTCGAAAAGACTTTTTTAAATTTGATAATAATCTTTGCTATTTATCAAAATAATTTAAAAACATATTTGTGTACTTTTTGATTTGGAATAAGTAAAGAATTATTACTCTTCGATTTGTTACTCAAATTTTTCAAAAAATTCATTAAATTGCAGAATTTGAATTTATAAAAATGAAGGAAAATACATTTTAAAATTCATTTTTCTCACATTTTTCAGTTATTCTACTTTCGATGTAAATACGGAAAAGGAACG
>JAWWLR010000054.1:73929079-73944151 GCA_035041075.1 Acraspis erinacei | reverse complement strand
ATCTTTGCATCAAGAACTTCATGGCGTTGGTTGCCAAAATCGGTTAGCTTTTTGTCAGTGGTCACGTGAACAAATGCAACAAAATTCCAACTTACTTCGTTATGCACTATTCTCTGAGGAGTCGTATTTTACGAACCATGGAATAGTTAATCGATATAACATGCACTACTGGAGTATTGAAAATCTGCAGTGGCTTCGCGAAGTCGAACACCAGCATCCATGGACTGTCAAAGTATGGTGTGGAATAATTGGTGACAAACTGATCGGTCCCCAGATTATCGAAGGCAGCTTAAATGGTCCAAAATATCAAGAAAATTTGGAAAATTAACTGCTAATATTGCTCGAAGAATCGAGCTTAGAAATACGGCAGAATATGTGGTTTCAATCTGATTATTGACGGAATTACAAGTGCATGTTCTGAAATTCCAGCAGATACTCTTCTACGTAGAGTAAATTCATTTGAATTACGGATTAATAAGTGCATTTAAGCTGAAGCTCATGATTTCGCACACTTACTTTAATTAAAAGATGATTCCCTGAGTACCTCGATTCGTGAGAGGCGAGGGGAATCACGTTAATCAAGCACCCCGAAGGAAACAGAATACTGCTACGTCCACGTCTTTGTTCCTGGGTTACTCTAAAAGTAGTAGTTTGTTTTAAGACTAATTTCGAGTATGGCAGAATCGTAAGTGTGCATTGTCAGTAACAGTAAAATGAAGACAAATTTAATTTCCTTGACTACAGCGCCATCTATCGCGAACCAAGAAAAATGATTTAGAACAATCATACGCGTTTTTATCGGATGAATCCGAATATGCAATAAAAAATAGGGGTTCCAATTTAAGATTTCGAACTTGCCCCCACCCCCATCCCCAGGGGGCAGTGTTTGGGGGAACCGATTCTAACATCAGTGTATGTACTCATCAGAGTGATTAAATTTTTTATTGATAACATTTTTTCATAGAGTGCCTATTTTTCGAGATATTTTAAAGTTTCAAGTTAAAAAAATCAGCCTGTATACATGCCTGTATTGGTGGGTGTGTAGTTGTTAGGTGCAGTTTTTGGGGAAAGTTCATATACGTCATCAGATAACAAAAGAGATAAAAAAATCTCCCCTAATCGTTCATCTCATTATAATAATTTTTAGTAAGTTTTCATAGGTGGCGGGGTTGAGTGGACGTCGTGCTAGCGCCGCCAACCTTTTATCGAAAGATAAAAGTCCAAACAATTTTTTTTAGCATAAAATTAGAAAAAGAAGCAAAAAACTATGGCCTATTCCATTTTGCAATGTACCTCTGTGGCGGCGCTGAGTCAACGGACCTATTCCTCTGTGAATTCAAAATGACATTAAACCAACCTGCAGAAAATAAATAATGTGGCTCTCATATGGGACCCTGTCCACACACGAATTAAGGGTAACGAAAAGGCGGATCAGTTCGCAAAATGCGACGCGTCAAATTACGACATAGGAGCGTAATCAGTGCAATTGCCAATTATTTTTGATATATAAATTTTTTCGAAATTGGTAATACTAAATGATTAAAAAATACTAATAATAATAAATTAAAAGTATTAACAGATGGTAAAAATAGTGATTTACTTTTAAATTGATTATTTTTTTAAAATTATGTAACAGAAAACCAAAGACGCATGCATTTTTTGCCACTTTTTAATATTTTACATTACTTTATTTTGATATAACTTTGTATGTATATTATAGAAATTATATAATTAGGATGTGCTTTAGAGAAATCAAATCAGGTGAAGGATTTTAACATTTCGGGGCCAAAACTGAGTAGATCCGGCCTATTGGCCTGAAAAAAAGATGATCAACACTGAAATTAAAGTAAAGAAAATTTATAAAGAGTTCAGGGCAAAAAAACCGCCACTCTTCCGTAGGTGCTGAATTATAGTCCTCGAAAGAACCCGGATATTTTTTAAAAAAGAAGAGAAAAAAACCCAATTCTAAAGTTTGTACTTGTACTTTGGAGCTAGTTAAGTTTACAAAGAAAAAGGCCAAAACTTGAATGAAATAGGACGTAATTTTGAGTAATTATTAAAAAATGCAATGACCTAGTTCCAATAGGTGATAAGTTATGGCCTTACAAAGTTGAACAATTTTTACCTATTTTTATGGGAAAATTACTCGCGATCGATTTTTGCACAGACTTTTTAAAAATAAAGGTCAAATCATCGAGAGCAGTAATTTCGTGATTGCGGATTATCTTTTGTTTAAGCTCCTTCAGCTTTAAAGAACATATTCTCGTCACATATCTCGTGCTTCGCACTCGAGCTTGGACCTCAAATTGTGTATCATTTCCATAATTTTATATTATATTATTACCATTTATAACATGCATTGTCATTAAAACCCACGTATTTTGATTGTTTCGTTTACAAAAGGGCACATTATCAAAAAAAAAAAGTTTGATATTAAAGATTTCATTGCAACTTCTCCCGTTTTTTCAAAAACTGCATCTGCTCATTTACAATATTATTTTTAAGATTGAAAAGTTACAACTGTGGTTAGCAAAGTATCTTGACTGTTTTTGAACTTCTAAATTATATCCCTAACCTCAGTGATCCAGACATTGTAAATTAAGTTTTCTACCGCATCGTGTTCTACATCGCAGTTGTGCTGCCCTATTACATTATCTCCTAGATTTAACGACAAGCAAAGTATTTTGAAGAAAGTGAACAAATTCAGATAGATCAGTATCGATGAAGGTGCAAAATATTAAAAAGTAGTACATGTTCCTTTGAAAAAGGGGTTAAAAGAAAAATTTTTGTTTGGTAAAAGTTTTGTATTTAAAACAACGTGTGTAAAAAACATTATGTCATATAGGCATTCCGGAAATATATAGAGAATCTAGCCGCTGTTTATTATTCCTTAGTCTTGCCAGAAATAATATTTGTTCAGACGTTGATGCCCCAGATAAGTAATTTCTTTGCAATGCTAAAGTAAAGCTTCACCCATTTTCAGAAAACAAAATCTCCTTTGAAATTCAATGTTGAAAGGAAACAAGCATGAGAACGACGCTTTTTTTAATACCACTTTTTCGTTAAGTGCTAACGAATTAGGAAATGTTTTCATTTTAAACAACAAATAAACATGTTTAAATTAAAAATTTATTTTAAACTAAATATCAAAAACCTATCAAAATCCTCATTATCTTCAAATCAAGGCTCCGCTCTTCTCAATTCTACCTATTTTTTAATTGCAATGCGCGCTAAAGTTTTTAGTTTTTATCAAATTTTAAGTATATTCAACTTGTTTTAAATGATTTTTAACATAAATTATTCAATTTCACTGAGATTTCGAGATACAAAGTAGGTCGTGGCATACTTATGCTGTTTTATACTATTAAACATTATATCGACTGCCTTTTCATGCTCTGATATCAATTTTCGTGGAGGAAAATTAAATATTGCACAGTGAAACGATGACTAGCTAATATTTTTGAAAATCATGACAAAATTGTATCTTTGGATAAAAAAGAAGGTGGACATTAATTATCATTGCATGCGATTTATTATTTGAACGCTAAACAATTTGGAAATTATAAAAGAAATTCGAAATGACGAATTACACATGCAATACCAAATCAAGTATTTGCTGGTTAATAAATTTGTTCAAATATTTAAAGTTAGAGACTTATTCATTAGAAAATCTCGAAGTAAAACCTTGAACGACTTCAAAGTAAAAAATGTTTTAACAGGTCTTGAAAAACATATTTATCTAAATTCAAACCTCACACTGCATATTTTTATGTATTTATATTCCCTGAAAACGAGGCATGTGTGCACAGTGCACTATATTTGCCACATTGATGCATCAATTTTCTTTGAAATCGATTTAATAGTTTTTGAAATTTTTCTAAACAATAATTTAAGGAGAGTAATGTATTATGTACCTGAGAATGCGTTTGAAAAATCTGTTTAAATAGTTATCGTTCCCTCAATGGTTACCACTGAAAAATGATGCGTGATGTATAAATAGTAAAATGTTAAATGAATGAATAAATAAAGTTGAATAGTTCAGTAAAATAGTAAATGTTAATATCCTTCAAACTTGCAAAAATTTTTGTATTTTGGGAAAAGTCAAAATTCAAATTTTATAAGGGATAAAAAACACGTTCTATAATTAATAGCAATCAGTTTTTTTACGTTCACATTATTTATATTTAAGAACGTATTAGAATTTTCCGAAGTCAATCGACAAAGAAAATTTTAAGCCAAAAAGTGCACGAAGAAAACATTCAAGCAAAGAAAATCATTAATTTTCAAAAGCCACACAAAATATTCATAACAACTGTCTGTATTTCCTGCAAAATCAAAAATTAAAATTTTGCACAAAAAATAATGAAAAATTCCATTTTGTGGTCAAAATATGCAAGACCCGAGAAAATATGAATAAACAAAAACTGTGACCCCCAGAAAGATCTAGACATTTGTTAAGAATCACTTCTAATTATATCCTTACCATTTGTCATTGAGTACTTATTATAATTGTCCAAAATTTAAATGCAAGAAAAAGTCATAGAGAGAAATTATAGGTTTCGAAAAATTTTACAAAATTTCGTTTAATAATTTTTCATTAAGAAAATCCATTTGTTTATTTATCGAAAGTAGTATGTAGAAAAGAGGCGTGCAGGATATTTTGTTTTATCCATAAACAATAATATGATAATAAAAATCCGATTTTTGGCATAAAAACGCGAGATAGAGAAAAATATATGAAAAAGGGTTGTACTTGTTAAAAATTTATTTTAAGGTAATTTAGAAGATGAACATACATTCATAAATGTCTTTCAGAAATTCTAGGGCGTAGCCTACAAAACTTTGAACAACTTAATCTTTAACTATACTTAGTCAAGTAGAAAATTCAGAATATGAAGAAATGATGAGTTTACTAAAAAAATTTGTTTAAACCTATCACGGATTTTGACTCAGTTTTAAGTCAAACTATAACATAAACCTTCACATTACTTTAAGCCAATATAACAAATTTTCTAATTTTTCACTTAAACCATCATGCGATGATTATTACCATAGGATTTAACGTCTTTCCATGACTCGAAATTAGTGACGGGTAGCAAACCGCTGGGCTTAGTTTCTTGATCGCCCTTGGTCGGTGAACTATTGCGGGACCCGGCCTGACCCCCTGAGGTCGAAGCAGAACTAGTTACGGGCAGATTAGGGCTGCGCTTCACTTTTTGATCGCCCTTGTGCGGCGAAGTCTGGCGGGGTCCAGCCTGACTAGATGAACCCCGACTTGGGACAACGGGTTTAGTGGTAACTAACTTACTGAAAAACGGCCTAGTGTCACCCCACTTATACGGAGCCGGCCCAGTGACCGAGGGAGTGAGCGGTTCAAGTTTCTTAGCGATATCATGGGGCTGTACGTCGAAAGTATAAATGAGTGTTTGATTGTATGGCTTGAAGAAAAGAGCGTTCAGAGCTTCATCCTCTTGGGGTATTATAACATACCTGTAGGGATAGACTTGAAATTTTCGATCAATGTATACTCTACTTAGTATTAATTTAATTCTTCTAACAGCTGTTCCTAACTCTGGTGGAGAATAAATGAATGGACACAAATCTTCTGTTCCATCAGGTTGTTGTTCCATATATCCAATGGCGTACGCTATATTATAATCTTCCGTCCGCACTCCAACTCGAGCGTGACCTGGTGTCATATGTTTAACTTTACCATGTTTTCTATGCTCAGATGAGAGATAAACAAGTGGAGGAATTTTCATTGGCATCTTGGGTTTGGCGGGTGCTTCTTGAGCGTGTAACATTGATTCTGCAAAGAAACGTAAGTAGGACATGAAAGACTGTATTAACTTTACTTAAATCAGGTCAAAGAGTTCAAAATGTTTAAGAGTCCTAAGTGTCCAAGAGTCCAAAGTTTGTGCCACATCAGCACACTATTTTTTTCTTTAGGAGTTTATCAGTATTCTTTTGAACCGAGTTAAAGATATTAGAAACTTTTCTGCAATTCGCGGTAAACTGAATTTGGATTCACATTTAAATTATTTATACTGAAAACAATACTTTTCCCTAGACAATTATCGAAAATTACAAGACTGGTTTGACCTCGTATTCAAAAATTCGAAATACTTTACCAACATTCATTTAGGATTTATAAAATACTGGTACCCTTCATTTTTAGTATTATAACTGATTTTTTCTTAAATTATATTGATTGCTCGTATCAAACTACTTAAAATTATCAAAAATCAACATAACATTTACATAAGAAAAATATAACTTCTGGTAAAATTCAGAATCGTTTATATCAGGCGCATCGAGATTAAACTAAAAATTTCTCCATATGATTAGCTTCAGTATTTGAAACAAAAATTACTTTTTGAATTTTATCCTCATAAGTCTGTTCTGCGGGGGCTCAAAAAAGTTCCATAAGTGGATAATTTCGGTTACGAATTTCTGACACTAATGATATATTTCTGGTTTTTCTGATAACAGTTCTTTCTAATACTGATGTTATGTTGTTTCCTACTGATTTTATCAACTTTTCAGATTGGTCGAGGAACCTTTTAGAGTAAGTTTCGAAAAATAATTGTTGAAAGCATTTGCTGATATTTTAAATAATATTTTCTAAGTATACGGCTAAATAGTTTATTCACTTTGTTAAATTTTTACTGTTGGGCAACTTTTAAAATATAGTGAGGTAATCATCGAAATATTGGCAAACAGAATGTTGGAAGCTGTTTTTTCAATTATAAATGTTGTCCGATTTTCCCTGAAGGGGAAGTAATAATCAATAAAGTTTAATAAAAATAATTGTCTGAAAAACTATTATTGTTCATGGTCATATTCTCTTTCATTATTGGTATAAAGTTGCAGGATTTTCTCAAATTTTCAGCTTTATTTTCATTTTTCTGTTAATTTCAATCCAAACATCTGTTTGACACATCTGTTTCAGTTGAAAAGTAATTTTCTTTATTGTTTATTAATTATGTATTTTTAACTAAAAAGAGAAAGCAAAGTTACATTTTTGTAGATAAACCTCAAATTTTTAGCACTGATTGAAGAGAATATTCCTAAAAGTATCAGTTAACCGTTTAAACAATTCTACTTCTTACCTTGAATCAACTATCACCTGACTAAAATTGAAAAGTAGGAAAAAAAGTTCAAAATTGTAGAAAAAACCGCAACTTCTGAGGATTATGCAAATAAAATATTATTTAAAAATAATCCATTGCTTAAATAATATTTTTTTTGATCGGAATTAATTATTGTAGGTACTGAAAGAGAAGATAGGTAATTCCACGGATGGAATAATCGACGGTATTCTCATTTTTGTATACCTTGCTTACCTTACAAAAATATGAGGATATATTGCTTAATAAAAGCAACATTTTTAACAATATCTACTTTGTGAAAAATAAAATATAAGCTGCAAACTTTGACAAGCGGAATTCAATGCGTTCTTTAAAAGTAAATTCCCGCAACTTTTTTTTCGTCTTAACGAAATTACGTGAAGTTTAAATAGCGAACGAAATACACGCTGCCCATTACTAAGGAAATAAACTCGTGGATGCAAAAGGTCATTATTTAAGAACATTGTCGATTTTATTGAATAGATATTTAATACCATACGTTTTCACGTTCGGCGGAGAAAAGAATGGGGGTATTTTCGAACTTACACAACTTTCCGTGGAGTTATTTATAAGAGCCGAAACCAGTCTTGTGGAAGTGTTCAGACTATTTGGACGAAAAATGAGCGAATCAGCGCAGTTTGAAGTGAATGCGCGAACAAGTCGATAGTATTCTTTATCGAGCATGATTGTCTGCGAGTGCGAAAAGAACAGACACATGCCAGAGAGGGTATATGTAAGTCAACAAGCGTGAAAATGCATGGTATGAAATAGGTATTGAAAAACATCGTGCATACTGTTAAACAGTTAAATTTTGTTGCGCGGAATTAACTCCATAGTCATGGAAAGGGCGTAATAAGCTAGGGATCGTCAAAGTTTTCAGTTTGTATATTGCATTTTCACAGAGCTGGAAGCGTACAAATAAGTTTATTTCAATAAAATTGTGCTCTTCAGTAAGCCCTATATGCTCATATTTTGTTTGAGTGGTTTTCCACTGTTTCCTTTTCAGATACTTTTTTACGTTACTTTATCTTGAATTGGGAGCAAGGAATATGAAACTGAACGTTCCATTTATACAATTATGTTGGTGAAATATGATGAATTTTCATATCAGTTTAACTTAAAAGAGGGCAATAAATAATAAAGAAAGTCTGCATCGCGAGGTCTAGCTACTCTGGGGATCTGAAGGGCTCTAGTCAGTGGGACCTTAACTAAGGAGCTTTCTTCCAGGGACTCCCAGAATATCGAAGTCGCAAATTATCATGCTCTCAAGCCACGATGTTATCGCCGTATCAAAGGCTGAATGGTATGAGGGATAACAAATCCTTGAACACCCCAGTCTGCCCCGTCAGTAGAGGTGGAGAGACAGTGGTCACAAAAAAGGTGTCTTCACGGAGACCTTGGGACACGAGGTCAAATCCCATTATACTCCGACCCACCCTCTGCAAACGGTGATATGTGGCGAGGGTTTTCTACTTGCCTAGCCTTCCCGTACCTCTGAAAGCGGAAGACACTTTAGGGTGCAAACCAGCAAAAGTGATGCGAAAAGATAATGATGGCGAAAGTCCTTTCATCATGATAAGTGTGCAACTAATGGAACTCTCCGTAAGTGGGGAGCAACGTTGCGGAGCACAAAACAGGAGAGAACGCAAAGCGCGGCACGCAAACAGCAGCCAAGGCCATCCAGAGGGGGCAGTTGCTCCGCAATTCACACCTGGATGAACTACTTAGGCCCATCCTGACGGCAAGAGGAAAAAGGACTTCAGTAAAAATTCCTCCAACAGGGCGTTAAAACGGCAGAAGGCCCCGGATACACAGGGCCTCACTTTCGCGCCAATGGCTAGCAATACCCTGGTGAGAGTTTTTGTAGCGTCTACTTAGCCTAAAACTTGTCTAACTTTCGAGGAGATAGAAATTCTGAGGGATAAAATCTCTAAAAAAATATTGACGCGCTACCCTGTGTGGGGCGCGCCCCCAGATATAACGACATCTTCATCAGATCAGGAGCTATCATAATCAAGGCCTCAGACATCTGACCGAGAGACAGAATAGTATAGAGCAATCCTACTTTTAGGCACAGAGAGGGATTAAACCTGGAGGCCAAGGGGTCGGAAGGTCTGCAAACCTAAGTTTCCATAAACAGACTTTAAAATGTGATTCTTGGAACGTGTATTTCGACGGGCAGGGACACAGGCTGAAGGGGAGAGATTGGATTCTAGTTATTGGCCTTATTGAGACATCAACTAGAGCCTTTGCTCCAATGTAAAAAATAAGCTTTCGGATGCGCCCCGAATTAATCTTTCAACAGTTTAGACCAAGGACCCCGGTTTTTCAGGGAAAGATTAATGGCTTCTTAGATTGTAGCAGTGCGTATGAGGGTTAGCGCGAAGAAAAGCATAGCTGTAAACGATATGGATGCGATTTTGGTGCCTAAGCTTTTTCCTAGTAATCGCACTGTTATTAGGGTAAAACTAAGGACAGAAGCAGCCAAGGACTAGTGGCGGTCATTGCTTCGAGTTATTTTCCAGGCGATGCTGAGGGACCCCCACTAGCACACTGCTGATTCTAGATATGAGGGAAGATAAGATAACAAAACTCTTTCACTTCATAAAAATTTTCGGCGTCTACTTTCGAAGCAGTGATATGTGGCATGAACCTCGTAACCATTCGTCTCAGGGGAAATCTGGTATCTGCAACGGTCTGGCCTTCAAAAGCTGGGTTCCTACAAAGCACCGGGAATACTGTCAACTATTCCCGGGTTGTCGACAGGTAAAACTAATCCTGGGCTATACGTACAGAATGGATAAAGCCAGGGTAATACCGGCTTGTCCCAAGAAAGATATAAGGACACAGGTTCAGATGGTCACTGGGAACAAGCGCTTGAACTATTATGTTCACAAAATGGGGTATAGCTCATGGCAGAGTTCAGGAAATGACAGGTACGAAGTTTCCCTTCGTGTATTATGTTAGAGCAGGACACTAGCGAGACTCAGGCAGAAAGCCCTCAGGGCCCATTTGATGGAACCTGAGGAAATTACAACGCGATCAGTGAATGACATACTTGGCTTCACCAAGAGGCCTGGGGTCAATTACTGACTGCGCATAGCTAAGGGTGCAGCACAATAGGCTGCATTGCTTAAGCGCCAGTGGAGCGCCATAGAATCTTCACGCTCGTTTTAAACGTAACCAAATAACAACATTCTAACGAAAACTTCCTAAAATAATAATCATCTATTTGAAATACTGTATTCCAAACTTTAACAGAGCGTGAGGTTCCAATAACTCGGCAGGCGCTCTAGATCGGGCGAAATTTTTATCCAAAGGTCTGGTTGGTCGGAAATGTTAAAAATCAGAATAAAAAAATTTAATATCTATTCCAGATCTCTCGTACAAAAAAAGATTTGTTTACCATAATTAGTAGGTAATATGCATTTTTTCCTAGAATATTTTGTTAAGAGGTCCTGATTATAATTCCAAGTTTTCCAGAAATGACATTCGTGCGTCCCGGAGATATTTCTAAAACAGTTCCAAAAATCGTGTTTGCGTAGACTGATCCACGCCATTGAATTTTAGATCAAAATGCTCAAAGTTAAAATTAAAGTAAAGGAAATTCTAAAAAATTTGAAGGCAAAAGAACCTCCTGCCTTCAGTAGGTGCTGAGTAATGGTTCTCCAAAGAACTCTGATTTAAAAAAAGAGGCGAAAAAAACTAATTCTAAATTTTGAACCAGTTCTTTGGAACATGTTGATTTGACAAATAAATATTCAAAACTTCAAAGTAGATGCAATCTCGATTAATTACAAAATACTGCTATAAAATAGGCCCCATAAGACTGAGTATGAAAAGATAGTCTACATGAAAGAAACTTGAATTTGTTTTAAGATGAACTCTCTCTATACTAACCCAGAAGCAGAGCATTTTTTTATGAATAATGCATAAGCAATCGACACCAGGTATTCTTGAAGTGATTTTTCACAAAGAAAATACATTAAATATGCAAAAAAATTGATAGAGTGAAGCGTATTGTTTAAACAATGGTTGCACAATTGATGCGACACTATTGAAGGCTGTAATAAAATAAAATATAAAGGATGATTCAAAGCATTTCCGGTAAATGAGGAAGCTCTCGTCCTCCCTGGCACAAATTTTTTCCACATTTGGCAAACATACAACAAATCATGGACAAACAGACCTGATTCGCATCCCATCGCGGGAATCTTTGAGAGGCTGGCTTCTCGGACAGTGTTGTAGCGTCGAGGGCCCGGTTAGGGGATATGAGGACTTCCTCCCACATAAGGATTTCTTGTGCAGCCGAAGACATAGCTCCGGGCTACTCAGTTCATTTCCAAAGCCTAGGGATAATAATCCGGCCTCATCCCTGTCTCTAGAGGCATTCAAGGGTTCCAGGTAGGTTCCGGGAATATTAGAGATAACAAACGGAAAAGGCGGGAACTAGATTCAATACGAGAAACTCAAATCTTACACACGACTGTACCAGCAGATCTCAGTCCTCTTTGTGCACCCAGAGTTCCAAAATCCCTCGATGTCCATAGTGATTTGAAGGTCAAGGCAAAATGTGACCTTTGAGTATCGTGCCATGCAGCGGGGTACCCGAACTCAAATAAAAAGTAAAATAAAAGAAATAAAATACTAATTTTCGGGTATTCAAATTTTCCCTTGTTAAAAAATTCATGTGTGCCACCAAAATGATCAAATACGAAACTAGAAGGTTATATTTATTTTAGATTTACGCAAAATTTTCCGCCGCACAACTTTTTCTATTGCACCACTTATGCAGCTTTAACGAGAAGCGATGTATTTTGCAAAAACTGAATTTGAGTATATTGCCCTGAAAACTATGTAAAAAGTGTTTACCTTGGTGAGGATATGACTAATGACCTATTAGGGCTGGGTCATAGAATTTTTCTTGTTTTTAATTACTCAAAAATGCGTCTACTTTAATTAAAGTTTACAATACTTTTTTTATAAAACTAACTGGTTCCAAAGTACGAGTACATACTTCAGAGTTGGGTCTTTTAGTCTATGTTTTAAAAACAATCCTGCTTCTTTGGAGGACCAAAACTCAGCACCTTATGAAGACAGGAGGTTTTTTTTCCATCAACGCACGTGCGTCATTTCTAGAAAACATTGAATTCTAACCAGAACACCTCAATGAACTATTTTATCCAATAAATGCGTATTACCTACACAATGCTGTGTAAGAATACCAGATGCCTGAACAAATAAGCTTGTAGAGAATGACAAGACGAAACTTTTTTATAATTTCTATATTTTCATCAGATAAGTAACTAACTTTTTAAGAAATAAATCTTCTTAAGTTGGGAATCCCGGAAATATCTAGTGAACATAAAACCTGTTTAATCTTTCTTAGATTTGCCAGAAATAATATTTTTTTAGATATTGACGCCCCAAATAAGTAATATCTTTTCTATTCCAACGAAAAATTTCACCTGGAATTCATTCTCTTATGAGAATTCGAATAAAATTTCCAATATATTTATATTAAATTAGTTCTTTTCCAAGGAAAATTTTTCTTGCGTCAGAAGGATGCATTTCCAAAAATAAGATTTTCTTTTAAATATAAGGTTGAACGGAATTATTATTCTCTCAAAAAGAACCTATTTGTAGCAAACATTATCCTTTTGTTTCAAGGTTAGGTTTTCTTTGAGTGCTAAAGAATCAGTAAATATTTTGACTGATAATATTAGTGGATCACTTTTCTTTAAATAATTTATTATTCCAATTTACTAATTGGGTATTTAAATTTTACAAATTTATAGATTTGAAGAGCACTGTTAGTTAGAAGAAAAACTGGTAATTCAATATGAACGATTTGAAAACACACCACATAAACCTGTTGAAATTAAATATTTATTTTAAACTACGAATATTTGTATACTCACCAATAGGATTAAGAAATACCACTATGATGAACCAGAGAAAACCTATTACAGCCCTCATTTTCTTCAAATAAAGTCTGCAGAGCCTGCAGTCAACCCTCTATTCGCTATTTGTTTAGTACAATGCACGGTGAAGGTTTTAATTTGATCTAATTTTATGTATACTCAACTGTCTTCAAATTACTTTTAATATAAATTATTCAATTTTATTGAATTTTTAAAAATTAACTTGCTGAAAGAGTAGCAAAGGAAGTGCTAGTTATGGACAAACAAAATCACAGTTTTCTCGAGATACGGAGTAGGTCGTTGCATACTTATGCTGTCTTATAGTATTAGCAAGAATCTCAGTTGTCGGTTCATGCTACGATATCAAATTTCGAAGGCGAAAATTAAATATGGAACAGTGCAACTATGACTAGCTAATATTGTTAAAAATCATGAAAAAATTATATATTTTTATAAAAAAGAAGGCGCCCATTAAATAACATAGTATGCCATTTATTATAATAAAATCATTTGGAAATTGAGAGAAAATATAAAAATTATCGAAGTAAAACCTTGATCTATTTAAAAGTACAAAATATTGAAGCCGCCCTTGAGTAACACATTTTCTCCGGACATGATTTAGTAATTTTACAATTCGCCGCCTGTTAGATTTCAAATCAATTCGTCCTTTAAAGACATACATACATAAGCTAAATATTTCTGCATTTTATTAACAGTAAAGATTTTGTTTTCGGTGGCCAGGAATACTGCATTTTCTTCTGAAACTTTATTTTTAGACTCCAGACACTTTCTTTGAAACTGTCACAAATTTTGAAAGTTTGTATTGTTTCTATCTAAATGCAAACCCAATTCCGCAATATTTTTATGAATTACTATCCCATGAAAGCACATTAATATCAAAAGTTTCTTTGAAAGCGATGGACTTATTTTTAATATTTTTTAATATCTTCAAGTGCGTTTGGAATATCTGGTTATCAGTTTCTATTTTCTCAATGGATACCAGTGTATACTAAGGATTAATATACAAAATAGTCAAAAGTTAAATGAATGAATAAACCAATGAAATAAAGTTGAATAGTTAAGTAAATATATATTTGATATCTTTAAAACTTACAAAATTGTTGTATTTTCGAGGGTTCTGTCAAGCCCACAAATTGTGGTAAAACTTTCTGATAAATTAAGAATGAGGTTTTACTTTTGCTATCCAAAATGGCTGATGTTGCCGATATAAATAATTCTCCATAATTCATTAATTAAATATAAAATAATACATGTTAGCCTTAGTTAATTTTTAATTTTAAAATTCATTAAGTGTCTTACACGGAGCCTCTTTTGCAACTTTCGTGAAGAAGCTTAATCTCTAAAATCGCATTCAAGTACCAAAGATATATGGTACTTTAATTTCGAGCAGCAACAAAATCAGAAATCTACTATTACTGTTGCAGAATTATTAAGTCTCAAAAATTGATATAAAATTTCAGTCATGCTTGAAAATAATTGACATTTCTGATATAGATAATAACCGGTAGGTATTTCTTTCTTATTTGTCATTCGTCCTTCGTGCCACCTTTTATTATTCTAGTAAATGTTTATTTAATATTTCTTTTTACTATTTCTTTCATATTTGTATTTGAGAGCGATTCGTTACATCAAATATGGACGTGATACAAATATTTCTCGCACCATAAGCGGGGATTCCGCAAACTATAAAAAAATCGGAGAAAACATTTTTTCTGCAGCATTTTTTATTTTTTCTTGCATAATCTATTATTAAAATATAAAATAATAGTCAAACCGCGTCAATCGTTTCAATGATTTTTTATGAAATCTTGGATTTTCAAAATGTGTTCAACCTAAGTGTTCACTTTTCAAAAGTGTTCAACCTAAGACAAAGACCCGTACAACAACAGTCACTGGAGAAAATAATAAAATTGCTACATTAGCTACAGTGGCCAATAATCCTCACGTTAGTACACGAGAAATTACTCGAGATTTAGAAATGTCTCAGAGCAGTGTTT
>JAWWLR010000054.1:73879488-73890190 GCA_035041075.1 Acraspis erinacei | reverse complement strand
TTTTTATAAGCGATTTTTTTTTATTGAGTTATTCAATGATTTGTAGAGGGGCCAGGATTTTTGAAACAGATAGTAGAACAGACTCTTTACTATTAAAGGTATAAAAAATGGTATACTATGTAATTTAATATTTACATGTTTTTGATCGCAAACTAAAATATTTTAAAGGTCTTTAACAATAATAATGAGTCAATGCTCCATTGTGCAATGTGTAATTTCCCCCTCTCAATTACATTATAATAGCATGATAATTCATAAACCTTTTCCTTGTACAACCTGAGAGATGAATAGCTATAAAATAATAATAATAATAATAATCCAGGAAAACAAATAAGATAACGGCTAATGCTTATATAGACCATGAATATATGCCACGTCCTCTTATGTATCTCGTAAAAATCTGTGCTGACGTATGTCTGCAATTCGTGATTTCTCCATTACTATATCCAGAAGTTCATTTTTTTAATTTAGTAAAAGTGAATAATTTATATCAAAAATTATTTGGAAAAATTTGAATATATTTCTAATTTGATAAATATTAACGCACTTGCTGTCAAGTGCCTTCAAAAGTTAGCGGTTAGAGTGACGACAGCTGTCTTTATTTAAAGAAAATGAGGGTTGTGAGTGGTGTTCTCTGCTTCATCGTAATGGTACTCCTTAATCCTATTGGTAAGTATGATAAGATTAATAATCTAAAACCCATTTTTGATTGCACTATATTTATTTTTTAATCTTAACTGTGCTCTATAAATCAATAAAATAGTGAAATTTCAACACCTCATTATTGGAACTCTGCTAATTCAAAAAAAGTTGAGCCATTAATTCATGAGCGAAAAAAAGTAGTTTACTATAAAACTATTTTAAATTTTCCACTTATTTTTACAGGATCACAAACTTAGAACAAATATTATTTCTGAAAATCCCTAGAAGACAGAAAAGTGGGACTAGCTTCTTCATACATTTTCTGTTAATTTTTTTTCGCCTTAAAGAAAACAATCGGAATTCTGTAAAATAGGATTTATAATAATAGTAATAAAGTACAGAAAATAATTTTCTCAAGTTCGCTTATCATAGAATGGCCGTTGCGCAGCATTTCTCCGTCAGTGTTTTATTAAGTGTCCAGGGTCGGCAACCTAACTCGTGCAATTTTTGACTTGCAACACATAAACAAACTTTTTTTGATTCTATAGGTCATCAGAAAGAGATGTACGTAGTAATTTTTTTCTCGATATATTGATTTCTCGGAAAATAGTGCACTTTTGCAAAAAAGATTAAAATTTAATGAAAAAATCTTTACGAAATTGTTTATAAAAAAACTACGTAATATAAAAAAATCCTAAAAACGTCCTGGAGAAAGCAATTTTGAATATACTATGAAAATTTCAGATCGATCGGTGAGCATTTGTTCGACTTATGTTTGAGCCAGTTAAAAAAAATATTTTTTTTTTTAAACTATAGCTATATAATTATCAAGATCCTAAAAAACTGTTAAGAAAAAAAAATTCGCTTGTTTAAAAATTCGACAGGGCTTTAACCCCTTAAAACACTTTGTTTTAAATACAAAACTATTTTACAAAGCAAAGTTGTCAAAAAATATATAAAGGATTTTTTTTATGCATATCGCCCGGAAATTTGTATAAATCCTACAAAAATAGAAATAAACGCCTTCTTTTGTAAAATAATTATGTTTAGAGGTTCAGGAAACTACACGAAAGTTCACACGTATTTTATTCAGAATCGTAAAATCGTCAAAATATTGTTTAAATGTTGTAAATAAATAAGCTTCATAGCTTTCTAATAAATAAAATACTATACATTAAGCTAATTATTATATTCTTGCATACATTGATTAAAGCAATTTGTAATTATTTTTAGAATATTTCTCTTAGAATATTCAGAATGTTGCGGTTTTTTCTGCAATTTTTAATGGTTCTTCCACTTTTCAATAAAATTCAAGCCCAAATTCAGTATTACTGCAAAGTTGGAGTATTTCAGAACTTTTTATCTAATTTTCATTAATTATTGCAAGTTAACTAAAATAATTGCTAAACGAAAAATTCATTATTACCTTTAACTATCTTGTCTAATATAATTGGTAGAATAGGTGATAAACAATAATTATTCTTCAAACAATTTGCCTCTTTTTTTAAAATATATACTTTTAAGTTGAATAGATATCTGAAATTATCTTTTAATTTTCTGTAGCATCATACCAAATTCGAATTTTTCTTTAGTCCTTACCTGACACACTTCGGCAGAGTCCCATAACGGACAGGCTAGGGTGCAACGCACCCCAACAACAAAGGAGGTTATAACAAATGAATTATTGATTAATTCAACTTAAACATTTTTTAGAAGTGCTTATGAGCTTATCTTTTAAAGCTATGTAGGTTATATGTCTAACAAGTCAAACTAACAATAGTAAATAATTTAAATGTCCAGTGAAAATAAAAAAATGACAAATTTTACAACTGGACTTGGGGTGAATTGCACCCCAGTGTGTCCAGCTAGTTTCGGGTAGTGCCTGAGAGCGCTTTTATTTAAATTAACATTCATAGTATTATTAATAATTTTTTTCTTCTTAAAGAATCAAAGAAAAGCTGCTTATTCTTGAAATCCCTGCAACTTTCTAGCATTATTTTATGAGGAGAAAGTTTTAAACAATAGTAGCTTGTTTAAACAATTAGTTCTCTTAAATTTGATTAATTATTACCTAAAGTAATTATTTGTGTTAGATTTAAATGAATATTGCTTCGCCCTAACCAAAAAGTTAAAAACAAGTTCTGGTTTAGGGAAAAGTCAGGGATCTAAAGCAAAATTTTTGCAAAAGCTCCATGCATATTAATTTTCAGGGAAAATTATAAATTAAGGCAAAATTCGAGAATATTTAAAATAAAGATCTACGATAACCCTGATATAATATTCTTGATAGTAATTTTTATTGCCTCGTGTTTACATTTAGTTTTTTGGCATAAGGTTCCTTCTGAAGATTATATTTTTAGTTCTACATTTTTTTATTTATTTATTTGAAAATTCAACAATTTTTTTGTTAAACGTCATCATTTTTAGTTTTAAGTTCAACTATTCTCAGAGAAAATTCTCTCTTTGCTTAAAATTCATATTTTCGTAAGCTTCTTATTGAACAGTTTCCTTAAAAGTAAATCTCCTTTGATTCCGTATTCAGTGACATTGTTTGACAATGTGGGTTACACCACTTTTTTAGAAATCATTTTTTGTTGAAGATTCATACATATTTTTAGTTGAAAATTTATGTCCTTGATTGAAGTTTTAACTTTTTTATTGCGAATTGATATTTTTTAATTAAAACTTAACCCGAGTGAGTGAGAGTTAAACTAATTCTTGCAAATGTGTTTTTTTTTTAAATGAAGATTCATCTCTTTGATTAAGAATTTAACCATTTCGTTGCAAATTATTATATTTAATTAATTAATTAATTTAATTATATCATGTTGATATTTAGATATTTTTTTTGCATCTGGATTCTCCTGAAGATTATCTTTTTAGTTATATATTGTATTATTTATTTGTTTGAAAGTTAAACATTTGTTTTCTTCAAAATGGCATCATTTTTGGTTGTAGGTTCAACTATTCTAATAATGAATGTTCTTTTTGCTTAAATTTCATATTTTGATACTGCATAAAACAACAACAACTTGTATTTCTTTTTTCTTTTCCGTCTATTTAAATAAAGTAAAAGAAATAAAATTAATTTTCACGCATGAAGAATAGTATAATGAAAAATCTATAATAGATATAAAACAAGAAGTTTTTATTTTTTATTTATTGAAAAAAATATTTTAAATTATTTTTAAAAACTATGAATCAATTTTTGAATAGAGTTTAAATATTATGAAAAATTATTGGAATCTCTTAAAATAGCCTAAAACAATTCAAAGTAATTGAAATTTCTATGAACTCCAATTCAAAGAAGGTCTGGGTATATTTTTAAAATTCCTTAAACATTGAAAATATTTTAATATCTTTTGAATTTCATTTAAACTTTTTAAAGCTCTCAAAAGTGCCTATGAATCTTTTATAATACCGTCAAATATTGCAAATCCTGCGAAATCCCATTAAAATTGTGGAAACAATTATAACATTCCCTGTAATCTTCTAAAATAACCTAAAATGAGTAAGATCTGTTTACATTTTTTGAAATTTGTTAAAGATCTTAAAAATTCCTACGAATTAAAAAAAAAAATAATTTCAAATATTTCAAATCATGTGCTCATTTTGTCAATTTATCCTCGCAGGATCAATTAAATAAAAACTTTACAATTTAAAAACAATTCCATTGCATTAAGTAGAAGTGAGTATATTTAGAAGAATTTAAGAGAACTTTAAAAAGGCAAATAATTTTTTATTGTAGAGTTACCTTACGTTTCGGAGAGAAACTTCCAATACATATAATAAAATTTTCGAACAGAAATGTTTAAAAGCATACATAAGAGGATCGTATAAAGAATGCCCACAATTTAACATACACTTTTCCGAAGTCATATGAAATCCTAAATTATTTGAAAAGGTTCCAGCTCTAATTTAAGAGTGTTTGCGGACACCTTCTAGGGCAGTTTTTTCTTTTCTTTCTGTAAGATAATAGTCACATTTCTTTTGAAGCTAAAAATAATAATTTGATACCTTATTTTATTAGTCCATAGAATAATTAATTTTCTGCTTATATTTTTTTCAGAGTCAATGCTGAGCTTCCTCAAGAAACGCCCATTGCTTTTAAGCGAAATATCAAAAATCGAGTTGGAACATCTCCCTAAGCTTTCCGCTACTGTTTACATGAAGAACGCTGGAGAAAAAGAGGTACTGAGATCCATGAAACCAGGCCCGGTGTATTTAGAGATAATGAAGAAGGACGGTGTCGAATACGTAATTGGGTACGTCGAAGATGCAAGACAAAAAGACTGTCCTTTGGACCCATTCGTTATCCCTTCACCAACATCAATACATCAATATATAAGAATTATAATACGCGTAGAAGCAAACTATGCAGAGAAGTATATTCCACTGGACGAAAACGATCATCTGAATACTGCTTTCTTCAAGCCACATAATCCGCATTCCATTCGTCTTTTCAATATAGAAGCAAAAGCTTCACGGAGACCCCTTGTACCGTTCAAACCTAGACATCTGACTAGGCCGGCCGCCACAAACCAAGCTTCGTCAAGTCGTGTTTTGCCCTCAGTGAGAGAGGGTGGCCACCTTCTGGATTTGGGGCCACCCTCAATCCTTGATGTCACCGGAGATCAAGTAAAATCATGGCGCCAACCTGCGAAATACGCTACGAAACATTAGCTTTTAAATACATCATGTATCTACAGAATGAAAGAACCTGCTCCGGGGTAAAGCAGTACCAGTAAAAAATTTCGGAAATGCATTTTACTGGCACAAAATAATGTAAAAGATTATGTTCTGGTTTGACATAGAAGTGACTCAAAATCCGTGTTTGTTAGTTTTTTTGTAAAGTGATTGCTTCTCTTATCCTCTTCTTTTGATGAAACAATAATGCTAACTAATAGCTGGAAAATACAGTTTTCTATTTTTGTTTATCGAAACATTCATTGTGGGCAATTAATTTTCAAACATGTTTTTGCAACATTCATTTTTTTGATACTCTGAGCAACAATTTGAAAAAATGGAGCTGAATCTATTTTAACGGGAGATATTTAAGTTTGATGTTCGCTCGGGTCTGCTGGACCCGTGTTGGGTGCAACGGAAATATTCGACATTATAGTACTTGGGGGATACATATTACAAAATTTTATTAAATAAAATATAGAATTGAGCCTATGGGATTTCTGTTTTGCTTTAATGATACATGACGTAGAAAAATTAAAAATACTGCTGAAAAATTTTTGCGGAAAATGATTATTTAGGTTTCGAAATCCAATTGACATCTCTTAATACTTTATCACATTAAGATTCTCTGTAATAAAGCACTGCCCAGTTCAACTTAAAATAGGCAAATAAGAAAATGTAGCCACTAAAAATTATTTACATCTATAATTAAAATGTTTGTAACAGTAAAAGTGAAATAACATTCTGATTTTATGGGGTCGCTTAAAAAACCTTCGTTGGTAAAATAAAATTGGTTAAAGTACCTAAAATTTTACTAGGGTGTAAAATGACACCATTAACAAATATTAACAATACTATATTATTAAGAATCTTTATTCTTGGTGTAAAAAAATTTCATTCATTCAATCAGTTTTTTACAGGCTCAGAATAATGAAAAAGATTGTGGTCCAGTAAAGGGTTTGCTTCCTTTCATAATAATAAAAATTAAATAATATTGAGCAGAACATAGAATAAAATTAATAAAATTTATATTATATTTTAAAACTACATCATGTAGAAAAATAAAAACTACTGGACAATGAGGTTTGTAAAAAATGTTTCTTTAATTTTCAAAATCAACCTGAGAGCATAAAAGAAGGTTGCAAAGCCTTAAAAATTTATCTTATTTAAAAAAAAAGAAGCGTGATTAAATGTTATAACTAGTTATTACATCTGAAAATAAAATCCTTCTTCCTCAGAATAACGATGCAGTATAAATACCAAATAATAAAGAGCATTGCATTTAAACACTGTGGTGAGAATAAAAATTAAAAAAAACCTAAAGTTTAAAATTTTTTCTTAAGAGCTTTGTATATACACGTACATAAAAGAAACATTTTCTTTCATTTCTTAAATAAAAGTTTTTTCTAACTTTTGTTTTTTAAAACAATTTTTTCATTTTAAAGAAAATTAATTTAAAATGCTTATCAATATTTCTTTCCTACAGAAAATGGTTTAATGGTACATTTTATACAAAATGATTGCTTATGTTTCATTAACACTGCTTAAAACTTTAAATTGTAAACTTTCCAACATACAAAAATGAGGTATTTGTCAGATTCCATAATTCATCTAAATTCACTACGAAACTTATTGTGTATAATAATTATTTTTCAAATATTTTTGCTCCAGCGTTTAAATAAAATCTGTATTAAAAAAAAATATGCGCTTTTTATTATTATAAAGGATTCTTCCCCAACCTGTATTTCTGAATTATAAACTTTATACATGTATCGTAAAAATACAAATTGAGTATAATGAAAGTATTACCAGCATTAGTTTGACGAGCAAAGTCTTTCAGATTCATCATGAACTGATGATTAATCATTTTCCTGAATATTGCTGGGCGTGCAATTTAATTGATATCATCTGATATCCAAGATTATATGACAAAAATTCGCTGAATTTTTAATAAAGTTTACTTTTTTCTTGTAAGAAAGTTAGATTAGCCTTCAGACATGGAGGAATATAAATTTTTCCAAACATTTCAAGACTCCGAAGAAAGAGCCTAGAATCTAAGTATCAGGAGTTGGAGAAAAAAATTCTGTAATCTCAGCCACCTAAAACAGACTCTTGACTATTAACGTTATACAGACATAATCGTCTACCTTAAAGTAGATAAATGTTTACTTCAAAAATGTTAATATAAGACGCAATTTTATACAAAATTTGTAAACTCATCATTTTGCATTTCTTAATCAGTTTCCAATTTTCCCTAATAAAAATGGCATATTATATAAATTAATATTTACATTCTTTTGATCGCAAAATAAAATAGTTTAATGCTTTTCAACAATATTAATCAGTCATTGTTCCACTGTGCAACTTATAAATTCCCCCTCTCAATTACATCATAATAGCATGATAATTCATGAGCCTTTTTGTGGTACAATCTGGGAGGTGAGTAAGAAAAACAAATAAGATAGCCGCTAATGAGTACATAGGCCGTGATTATCTGCCACGTCCTCTTCTGTATCTCGAAAAATCTGTGCTGACGTCTATCTAAAACTCGTGATTCCTTCATTACTATATCCACAAGCAACCTTTTAGAAATTTAGTAAAATTCAATAATTGATATTAAAAATTATTTGCAACCATTCGACTATATTTTAAATTTGATAAAAATTAAAGCACTTACCGTCAAGTCCCTTCAAAACTTAGTCGTTAGAGTGACGAAAGCTGTCATTATTTGCGGAAAATGAGGGTTGTAATTGGTGTTCTCTGCTTCATCGTAATGGTACTCCTTAATCCTATTGGTAAGTATAATAAAATTTATAATTTTAAATTCATTTTTTTACTGCACTATATTTAGTTCTCAATTTTAGATACTCTCCATAAATGCATAAATTACAAAAATTGCAATTCCTAATTATTGCAACTCTGCTACTTCAAAAAGAAGTTGAGCCTCTAATTCAATTAGACGAAGAATTTTAATAACTCATGAGCGAAAAAAAGTAATTTACTATAAAGATATTGTCAATTTTCGACTGATCTTTGCAAGGGAACAAAGTGAGAATAAATATTATTTCTGATAAGCCCGAGGACATAGGAAGGTGTGACTAGCTGCTGCAGATATTTTCTACAAGCCTAAATGCCTCGTTTCTTAAGGGGTTAAACCACTGTATTTTACGAAAAAATAACCATATTTCCCGATTTTTTTTGCTCAGTAAAGAAGTCCGGAGTTCGATCCCTGAGCCGGTACCTCTGGAAATTTTTCTATGTACCTTTACCGAGGATCTGGTGGTTCGGAACCCACCTTAAGCTGTAGGTCCCCCCATCAAGCACTTGACTGCAACCCAGTCCGTCAATGACGGGGTAAAAACCAGTCTTTGTCCAATATGACGGGGGCACGCTGCTCGCATCAGATCACTTGATTCATTTTTTTAATAACGTCATCCTTGTTGGCAGACGGTTGAATTTCACACAGTCTTCCCAGTAAGCAACAATGTGCTGCTTCTTTTATTTCTTTTCTTATTCGGTTGTGATAATCTTTGGATTTCACTATCCATAAGGATATTTCATCTTTACAGATAGCAATTTGTTTTTTCGACCCACACAATGTGCTACAGCACAAAACCAAGAAATTTTATTTAAGAAATAAAATTGTTTTCATGTAAAAGTTCAATAACATAGTTTAACATTAAAGTATTATTAAATAGAGATCTTGAAACTAAAGTAAGTGGGAAGACAATTTGTATAAGATGTCAAACTCAAGTACACATTTTTTTATAAATGTTCGTGAAAACATATAGAGTTCGGGTAACGTCAATGAAAGTTGAAGATGCCTTAAAATACATTTATTAATAAGATATCTCTTAGTACAATGACAAAAAGGTGAATATTTAAATTTGGTAAAATAAAAGATTCACAAAGCTACAATAAAGTTCGTTCGGATCGTTTCGCAACTCTGAGCCTACTGACCCTTTTGCAGGGGTTGCGGGTACAAGCGTTTGAAAATTTCAACACTGGAATTGGAGATTAAATTTTGGAAGATATTGAAATTGGAAAACTAACAACGCCGCTGCAAAATGGTCAAGAGACAGATGAAAATTCTGAGATCATTCTAAACCTAAGAAGCTGCACTGAAGCTGTGTTGAAGGCGGTTATGGCCTAGATTTGAAAGGGACATTTTATGGTTTTGGGAAAACTTACTTCAAATTTTGAAACCTGGGTGAATTCTAAACCTGAGCGACGGCAGTATTCCAGTTATACATAAAATAGAGATATAATTTTGAAATATTATGGAATTTATAGAACATCGGAACAAACTATGATATGCTAATAATCTGTCAGAGCAGAATAAATAATGAAGAAGCTCGTCGATTATTATGACTATTCATGGACTTATTTATAAGATTTAATATTTACATAGTATCCAAAGAAAAATCTATACACTGTTAAAAATGTTTGGAATTCTACAATACATCTACAAGACTTCTACAATACAAGCGTAAGGTAAAATTGCAAACATGGTATTCGAATGAGGAGATTGCAATACACGAATTGTAAGTGTTGTAAATCGTAAAGTCATCCTCCAGCATTCTACTACATGTATTAGAGCGTTTGTAAGACAAAAATTGTAAATAAGGAAATCGCGGAATTAATGGAACTTGTGGAATTCACGGAATTCACCGCATTCAAGAAATTCCCGGAATTCACGAAATTAATAAAATTCTCGAAATTCATTAAATTCACGGAATTTATAGAAATGAAAGAATTCACGAAATCTATGGAATTCATGAAATTCACAGAAGTCACGGATATCACAGACTTCCTGGAATTCAAGGAACTCACGAAATTAACAGAAGTCACGGATTTCATAGAATTCAAGGAACTGACGAAATGCATGGAATTCACGCAATTAATAGAATTCAAGGACTTAAAGGAATTCACGAAAATCACGGAATTCACGACATTCGGGGAATTAAAGAAACTTTCGAAATCTATAATGAAATTCATCAAATTCACGGAATTAATGGAAATCAAGGAATTAATTAAATTCAATCAATTCAAGGAATTCGTGGAATTGAATGAATTCGCGGAATTAATAGAATTCACGGAATTTATGGGATTGACGGAATTTATGGAGTTCAAGGAATTAAGGGAATTTGCGAAGGAAATTTTTCTGAATCCCTTGAATTTCGTGAATACCATGAATTCCACGATTTTCTTGAATTTCACGAATTAGTTAAATAAATTCCGTGAATTGCTTGAATTCCATAGATTCCGCGACATCCCTTAATTCTATGATTTCCATAAATTCCGTGTATTCCATGAATTCCATCATTTCCGCGAATTCCATGAATTCTCGAATTCTATCAACTCCGTGAAGTCT
>JAWWLR010000054.1:73848332-73872068 GCA_035041075.1 Acraspis erinacei | reverse complement strand
ACGAGTTTAATTCGCAAGTAAAACAGATTATTTTTCCACCAAAATGTTGCATTTGTAACAAAAAAAGAATAAATTTATGCCCAAAAAGAAGAATTATCTACACAGTACATAAATTTTCAACAAAGTATTTAAATGTCGAAACAAAAGGATTATCGTTCCCCAAAAGAAACAAAATTTCAACCACTTAATTGAATCTTCAACTAAAACAAAATAATTTTCTAGCTACACTTGTATAGCTAAATATTCCACCATCCAATTTTCAATTAAATAGTTGACTTTTCGGCCACAGAAATTACTTTTTAACATAAATGATGAACCATCAAATTTAAAAAAAATCCATTTGCAGCAAACGCAAGAAGAATGTTTGTTAGGTTTGCGGAAATTATAGCTTCTTTCGAAGTGTAAAAGGACAGTTTTGAAAACAATATTGAGAGATATCTGGAGAAAATGTTTATTCATTAACTTAGCTGGAGTGTTTGTAGAGAAAATATAATTTAATTGTAGTTTTACCTTAAAATAAATTTTATTAAGATCTATTATAGCTATTACTACGTAATTTTTATCATAAATAGTAGAGTTCATTTTGAAACAATGTCACTTTTAATTAGAATCGGATTAGATTAATGAAAATGAATTCGAGAACAAATAATGTAATGAATTTCAATAAATTATTTCTCGGATTTCTTGGGAAAGATATTTTCTCGTCTGAGAATTACTAAAAACAGTAGTTAAGAAGTTTATCAGAAAATTCAAATAGTTAGTCGAAAGATTACCTTCTTTGTTAAAAATGCATTTTTTTTAATTTGATGGTTCATCATTTTTGTTAAAAAGTAATTTCTTTGGCCGAAAATTGAACTATTTAATTGAAAATTGGATGGTTGAAAATTTATTTAAATACTTTGTTGAAAATTTATGTACTGTGCAGATAATTCTTCTTTTTGGGCATAAATTTATTTTTTTTTTGTTACGAATGCAACATTTTGGTGGAAAAATAATCTGTTTTACTTGCGAATTAAACTGGTTTGTTGAAACTGCGTCTCTTTTTATTCAAATACATTTTTATAAATGAAATTTTTTTGATCCTTTTGATTGAAATACCAACTACATTTTTCGTTGAAAATTACTCTTTTTGGACGATCATTAATTTTTTTGAACTAGAAATTGAACTAATCAAGTTTTGGTAGAGAATATATCTGCTTTAGTTGAAACTTCAACTATCTGGTTGCTATTTGATGTATTTTGTTAAGAATTCGTCTTTATTGGTAGAAAAGTAATCTTCTCGGTTAAAAATTTAACATCTTTTGGTTTAAAAATCAGGTATATGGTAAGAAATGAAGTTTTTAGATAAAAATTGAACTACTTTCTTGAAAATTTGTTTTTTCTTAGTAAAAATATATTTTTTTGCGTTGAAAATTCATAATTTTGGCTTCCAAATTTTATAATTTGGTAGAAAATTCAACAGATTGGCTATTTTTACTTTTTCAATTCAACTATTTGGTTGAAAATTCATGTTATTTGTGTAAAACTCGTCTATTTGGGTAAAAAATTAATCTTTTTTTTTGTTAAAAAATTCAACTTTTTGGTTGAAAATGAATCCGCTTTATTTGAGGATTGAACTATTTTTGTTTAATTCGTCTTTTTTATTCATTTCACCTGTTTTTTTAAATTTAAAATGAAAATCTTTCTTTGTTCGACAATAATTGTTTTGGACGTATAGCGCAGCCCAGTAAAACCTTTATATTTCCGAAATTCAAATTATGAAAGATTTTCGGTTAAAAAAATTAATTTGATACAAAAACTTGATTTTCACCAAAAAATATGGTTATGAGTAAAAAGTGTGTAGGACAATAATTGTTTTGCACGTCTAGCATATCCAAGCAAAACTTTCAGATGTTTGAAATTCGATTTTTGAAAATTTTTTGATTTCAAAAATTATTCTGATGCAGAAGAAACTAGTATTTCATCAAAAAATATAGACCTGAGAAAAAGTGTATAGAGCAATAATTGTTTTGCACGCCTAGTACAACCAAGCACTACTTTCAGATTTTAGATATTCCCATTTGGAAATTTTTTTATTGCAAAAATTCTCAAGAAAAAAGAAACTAGTATTTCATACAAAAATATAGACCTGAGTGAAGAGTGTAGAGGACATTAATTGTTTTGCACGCCTAGCAAAACCCATCACAACTATCAGATTTTCGAAATTCAAATCTTGTACATTTTTTTGTAATGTCACAAAAAAATGTTATTTTTTAATTTTTGTTCAAATTTTTACTTAAAAAAAAGATTACAGCAAAATTGAGCACAAACCTAGCCCAATTCAGTACAATTTTTTTGTCGAAAAAAACAAAATGGCGTTTCTGGCCCGGAAAAGTTTGTTTTTGAATTTTGACTCCAATTTTGATTTTGTTGAAAAAATTTTTGCGGCAGGATCGACAACATGTCTCGTACAATTCAGCGCAACTATTGTTTTTTCTAAAATATAAAATGGCGTTTCTAGCCCTGAAAACTTTTTTTTTAAATTCTGACTAAAATTTTCACTTTTTTTAAATCGTTTTAGCTACAATCGGGCACAAGCCTAGCGCAATTCAGCAAAATTTTTTCTTTTTTTTTTTTGAAAAACAAAATAGCGTTGCCAACTTCTTGGCCATCAAGCTATGTGCGACTACAATGCTGCGCCCTCTTCTGTCGCACCGGCTAGTTCACTCGAACCTCTCTGTCGCACATCTTCATTCGCACCAATATTTCGCATTTTAAAACTCGACAACCGGAATTCAAAAGAGATTTTTTCGGACGACCTGATTATATAAATTGAAATTTTCATTCATTTAATAAGCCTTGATTGAAATTTGGTAGGCAACCAGCTCGCTATATAATCTTTAACATATTAACTTTGATAGAAAATAATCGACATCACGGGATCTTCGCCTTTAAAGTATATTTCTACTTTGAAATTAGGCGATTAAAGCTGGAACTACCACTTTGGCCAAAGAACGACAGACCTATGCAATAATTAAGGGCTCATTTAAGGTTCATTTGATACCCAAACAACATATTATGGGCCCTGTATTTTTTTAAATGCATGGTACTGCCAGGTTTGCGCAAATCTAGCAGTACAAGGCTTATTTTAGTCTCTCCTACGCCTCCAAAATCAATTTTCCAAAACCATACCTTAACATAAGAAAACTAGAACTTGCTCAAAAGTGCTGATAAATTATACTAAATATGGACTAATCCTATAGGTGCGTACATCAGAAATAAAAGCTCATTTTAGGCTCACTTTTAAGAATAGTGCACATTTATTTTTTAGGGTAGTTTTTGAAAAAATTCAGGCCCCAAAATTTGGCTTTTGGGTATGAAAATTAAAAAAAAATCGTAAAAAAGCAACAAATTTCAGAAAAAAGCAGCAACTTTCTAGTATTATTCGAAGTGAATATTATTAAAAATAATAATCAACTGTTAAAACCATAATTTTTTATACCTTTACTGGTTATTGCTAAGAGAAAACTCCCACAAACAATAATATATTGTTTTAACATTAATTTAAACAGCCAGATCCTCGAAAAAATAAGTTTTTAACTTTAGGAGCTTTTTGGAACCCTATATAAAGCAGATTTATTTTTTATAATTGCATATATTTTAATGCTATCAAGCCATAGAATTTAAGAATGACATTCTAGCAAACTCAGTTATTAATACAAAAAAAATTAGTACTGGCATTTAATATACCCTAAATAACATTTGGTAATAATTTTCAACTTTTAAAGCATAAATTAAAACGTGTCTTTTAATTCTCGATAATTCAATTTTTGGTTACTATACAAAAAGTTAAGGCCTTCATATTGCGAAAATTTTTCAAGATGTTAACATTTTTTGTTGTTCTGAATATGGGCGCATTTGAAGAACAATATCCGTTTAAACTCTATTTTTATAATTTATCAATTTATTTACACACTTTCAACTCTTGGACACAATTTTTAATAGGATTTATTAACTCTCATCACATACATTGGATCTGAATGACCACAACATCAAGTCCAGACTAAAATTTGCATAGGATTTTCACTTCTTTTAGACATACCTCAAAATAATTTTAATTAAAAAAATCAGGATCTAATTTGAATATATTGAATAGCGTTTGTGAATTTTTTGAAGTTGAAGCCATGCATATAATCAGTATGAAAACGTCTAAAAGTCAACTGGGGTCAATCTGACCCCATGTAAATAATATGTCATTTTTGAGAGATATAAGTGATGAGAGTTAAATAAGCTTCAAACCAAAAATTTTGAAGTCTGATGGATGTGCTCAAGTCATTTGAAATCCTAATTATCTGAAAATGATCCACCACTTATATCAGAGTGTTCACCGACATATTGATGGATGGATTTTACTTGTCTTCCTTTAATGTCGTTGTAAAATTTCTTTTTAAAGTAAAAATTATAATTTGTTATATTATTTCATTATTCAATACCATAATAAATTTCTTACCTATATATTTTTTTGCAGAATCAATATTTGGCTTTCTCAAGAGACGTCCCTCGTCGCCTAAACATCAAATATCACCGAACATGTTCGTCGGGCCCCCTAAACTTTCTGCTCGTTTTTACCTCAGTTACAAATATAGAGGAAAACGCCGAATACGAAGTGAAGAATGCGGTTTTGTCAGAGTAGGAATACAGGAGGAAATGGGTGAAAATTATGTCATTGGTTATATGGAGGAAATGGAACCTGGAAAATGGGAATTATGTCCATTCGTGCATCCTATACCAGATCTAGGATTGGCTGTTAGAAGAATTAAAATAAGGGTAGATGGTAACTATGCCTACAAATATATTCCACTACCCAAAAAGGATGCTCTGGATGCTGTTTTCTACACGCCATACAATCCGGATTTTATTCGCATTTTCGATATAGACTTCGAGCCTTTTCGTAAACCCCTTGAACCCTTAAACCTAGTAAGTGCCACTAAGCCTGCTGCCTCAGTCCAGGCTGCATCAAGACAGGCTTTGCAAAAAAAGAAAAAAGTATCGTTTCGAATCTAGTTTTCGGTATTGAAAAATACCTCCAAAAATATAGTTCACTTATACCCTGTCTCGCTTATATCGTTCGCGTATTGTTTAAAGGACTCTTTCTTGATCACAAAACATAAATAGTTACAAACATTGATTTAATAAATTTTATTACTTTATAATATATTTATAATAGATATCATGCTCGTATGATGGAGCATCATCCCGATGGAGCATCCATCATCCCTACGGAGTATCTTTGCTTCTTCTAATCCTAGATCAATATTGATTTGAGTTTAGTAAAACTTCCGTCTTCTAATAAGTATTTCTCTTTCCACAATTGGAATCGCAAGTCTAGCATGTGTATCTATTTCTCCCTCCGTAATGTTTTATTCTTTATGTTAATTTTACTTTTCCAGATTAGACCATTTAGTATTCTCATCATTGCGTATAATTTCTTTCGAGTGTTCTCAATTTATGTTTTGTTTAGCTTAAAGTGTAACATCAGCCCATTGTATTTGACTTCCAACTTGAGTTTTGTTTGTTTATCATTTTATTAGAAATCTCGTATTTTTTCCTTTCTACCTATACGTGTAAATAAAAATAGTTCTGACTTATTTTGTTATCTGACTTATATTGTCTTTAAGTTTCCACTTATTGAAATAAACAGATCAGAATTCCGCATACTTTTGTATTCACATTATGGCAATTATTTTGCTCGTGAACGCAGTATATGCTGTTGAGTCATCGGCCAACAGAGACAGTGATATACTTATCATTATTGATATATTATTTATATAATATAGGAAAATTACCGAAACTAGAATGGACCTTTGTGGAACTCCAGCTGCAATGCGTTGCTCTTTAGAGATCTTTCCATTTACGGCTGCGACAAATATCCTATTTTACAGATAGTATGATATACATGTAATAAGATATTTTGGTACTTTAAATTCATCTAACTTATAAATCAGCTATTGATGCCGAACAGTTTTGAAGCATTTGCCCAAATCAAGCAATAGCATTGACGTCGATGTATGTTTATGAAAATTGATACTGGTGCAATTTGTAAGTCTATTTAATTCTTTTACTGCATTTCTTTCAGCTCTAAATACAAATTGTTCTGTTGTAAAAATGCTATTTAGTTAATCAGGGATTTTAATTATATGATGCGTAATTATTTCAAATATTTTACAGAGTGTACATAATAAATTGATATATCAAAAACTAGCTAAAATGTAATTATCCTTTGCACTGATTTTGGAAATATGCTAACATTAAAGAGATATTAAAAATATATTTTATTAGCGAAAATTCCTTTTTTGTCAGGTTTTTTAAAATTATATATTGGATCTTATCCATCCCTGGTAATTTCCTCGATCCTGTCCTCATTCTCGCTTAGAATGACTTGAATTATATCATTCTGGTGCACGGATTCTTTTAATGTCTGATTATATATTGTATTGACTCTTTAGGATGAAGCGTATGAATTATTTATTATATTTTTTCTTAATAAGTCACTTTGCTATGTTCTAGAGGCTACAGTTTTTGATTTAAAAAAGCTACCCACTATTTTTTCATTGGTAGATTTGTCGCAAATTATTTCTATGATTAGTGATCTTTCTAATGTATGAGGTCAGAGGCTTATGTTGGAATTCAGCCGTTTTTGTTGGGATTGTTAATTAAAATTCAACATTCCACATTATCTGTTTTTCCACTTTCCCTTTTTATAGTTTACGATATCACGTTTATGCGTTTGAACAATACAACGACTATTCACAGTGATTGTAACTGGGCTAATGTCTGATTGGATTTCATCTAAGAATACGAATTCTAGATTGAAAATATTATTTCTTGCTATGGCTATGTCAACGGCGCTAGGAGAAAAAGATTAAATTAAATTAAATTTAAAAAAATACATATTTTAGTAACTTATGTACACCCCTTCCTCTCTCGTCCGGTTACGGGGCAGCTAGCATCAAGCCCGGCGGTACGTAGGTTCTCTGCCTATCTCACTCCTTAAGAACCGTTCATTTAAGAGCTTGGAGTAAACGAGACACTGTCATGTGGGAAAACTTAATTTACATTCCACATGCGAGCTACGAAAATAATTCGAAATATAAAACGCCGTCACAAGTAATACGCGACCACCATAATCATAAAAATTCACATTCCAAGTGGGGCACAAAGAAAAATTACTCGAACATCGCTCCCTTATCTGTTCATCTCCATATCTATTTCCTCACTCTATCTCCTTCTACTCTATGAAACACCTATAATATTCCTTATTCCACAACCCTCGTCACCTTCCCTCTCACTATGTCCACTGGTAATCATCAGACCGCCTCCCCCGTTCTTCGCTCTCCCCCTCATTCTTCGCAAACATTCAATCGGTTAGTGAGGGAGGGGGAGGGATGAAGTTAGCCAGTGATTTAACTGGTAGGTCTGGTATACCAGCTAGCCTGTTAGCGGGGGTAGATGGGAGTATAGGAGATAGAAGAATATGTGGTTCTTTCAAAATTAATTTTTTTTCTTATCAAAATTTAGAGCTTATCTTCTTAGTTTAAAGCAGTTGTTAACCTTCTGGGAGCGACGACCATGTTTCTTCGTAAAACCTAGGGCTGGTTGCCAGCATTAGGGTTGTTTTCTAAGGGTGCTGGTTACCAGCTCCAAAACAACTGAGGTTTTGGGAAGGTGTGTTGAGAACAGTTTTAAATGAATGGCTGCTTGTTTGACGCGTGGGTTTCGCTTCTTCACTTGTCTTTCCAAGTCCCTCTTTCACCGCGATGAGGCGCGCTATCTTTCCTTTCTCTTATACCCTAAGGTCTAACATTTATTAAGATTCTAAGATGATTGTCTGCTGAATGAAAAAACATCGTCTGCGAAAGTATTATAAATATATCAATAAAAGTGTCTCGTTCCATGCTAGCCACGTATGTACAACATATTGCAAGCTTACGCAATTGTTATAACTCTGGTGAAGTCTATCGTGCTCGTGAAGTTTGGTTGATTGGTCTCATAAGTTGAAATTTAATTTTTCTTTGCCGTTGAAAATGATTTTTTGTCCAGATATAAATTATTACCCGTAGCGATGCTTGTGTTATTCCCCTTTCGTCTTTCATGGCCGATTTTTACATTATGATCAAGGAAAGTTGTAGATTGGTATAAAATCTGCCCCCCACCTGTTTTTGTCAAGTAGTCAAGTTATGAGAGTCTCTGAACCCGAAAAAACAGGTTGCATTTCAGAAGTCAGGTAAAAATAAAAAATGAAGTTTAAGAAATTTAAATTATATCAAAATAAAATTAAGCATTCTATGTAACGTCCAATAATTAAGTTAACGAGCAGAAATCCCGAAAATAAAACCAAGAATCAAACGATCAAATTCTCAAAACCACCATAAAATTTTCCAATGGCATTTAACGTTTCGGGCCTCATACAGGGTTGTGCCTGCTTTGCTGTTCCTGCCTGCTTAAAATTTAATTTATTTTAATTTTTTGCCTTGATAAGGATGCTGTATGAATGCCGAAACGTTGATTGCAACGGGAACATTTTATGTTGGTTGTCCAAGTTTGTTCATTTGCTTCTTGATTTAATTTTTGGGAATTCTGCACATTAAAATAAATAATTAGATTTCTCGAAAAATGACACAATCGCTGAGAAAAATGAAGAAATAAAAGTTTTTCTTGCCAAAAAGAGCTACACATTTGTCTTGAATAATTTTTTGATAAGTTGCGTAGTTTTTGTTTGAATCGTAAAAAATGACATTAAAAATAAAAATAAAAATGAATTTCATGAAATCAGGATAAAATTCACAATAAAAAATTTATTTACAAAATCTTTTATTTTTAGAATGCGCCATTTTTAATGATAATAGCAAGAAAATGAAAATAGGTATGTTTTAGTACCAAAGCATATTATACTTTTATTTTGCAATATCTGAATATGCAGCCCTAAATGGACGTGCAGAAATTATTTTAATATACATTTGATATAACAGGAGTTGAACATAATGTAGAAGAGCTCGAATTCTGGAAAAAATCCGAGTGCGAAGCACGAAATATGTGATGAGAATGTGTTCGTTACTGCCGAATAAACTTTAATAAAAGATAATTCAAAATCATAAAATTACAGTCGTCAAGGCGTTCACCTTTAATTTTAAAATACATGCTCATTAGTATGAGAGAAGTACAAAGACAGAGCGCGAAATTCCAGATAAATATATTATTAAGCTAAAGAAAGAGTTGTTACAAAGCTTTTTTTTCTGTCGTATTTTATATTTTTCTCTAAAGTATCATTAAAATATAATATAAACCAGAACGACTTAATTCTATCTCGATATTTCGGTTAATATAAGAAGATTTCCGGGGCATAGGAACGTGTCAAAACTTGAATTTATTGGGAACAACTAAAAAACATATATAATTTATTCCAAATAATTTTTTTTTATAATATGAAATCACTTTCGAGCTATTAATTAGCTGTATCAAACAATGAAAGAAGCAACTACCTCCTGGTAATTCATTAAATTTGAACACGCATTTAAATATCCACATTCAAGTTGAAAACATTAAAATAAAAGCAGGAGAAGAAAGAAAAAGAAGGCAGAAATTTAAAACCCTTTTCTTACCTTTTCTCTAACTGGAAGAAGCTTCTAATGTGTCCCCTAAGGGTTAACATTTTTCTTGCACCTTCTTCGCTATTCCTTTACACACCCCCCATACACTTTCTTGGTGGTGGAAGGGGGACCTACAGTTTAAGGTGGGTTACGGACCACCAAGAGCAACAGCCTTAAGTACTTAGAGAATCTTTTTGTCTAGAGGTACCGGTCCCACGACTCTCCGGAGGTGAACAACTCCCTTGTTAGGCTAGTTTTCACCGCATGGGCCACAGAGGCTCTTCCAGAGTGCAAGGCGGGAATCGAACCCGCAAGCCGATAGAGTGGGTCCAAAGCCTATGCTTTATCCCCCACGACCATCGTCCCACTTCTACCTTTTTGTCTAATCTTTTATTATTTTAATTTTTTGATTCTCAATACAGCTGTTCCTGCTTTGCATATTCTTTCTGAACAAAAAACTCGAAATCGCAATTAGCATTAAAGTACAAATCGAACACGATTAGTAAGTGATTTTGAATTGACTGCCAAGTTTGGCCAACTAGCAAGCGGCCCTAAAGCAAGCGCTGTAGTACAGGGTGCCAACAATGAGGTCACTAATATAAGTGCGACTGGGTATACAGTCTGTTCAACAGGAAACTTTCCTCGATTTTTCGAAAACTATTCGAGATTTTTGAAAGTTGTTTTTTGTTATTAAGGCATCTTCGAAGGACTAATGTGCTGTTGCCAAGTCGTTCTATTATCGCTCGAATCGTCCGAGAGAGCAGACGTACTTGAAAATGAGTTCTGCGTACGCAAAACGGTTTGAAGCTGCAAAAAACGGTGTGCTCAAAATCTCGACCGTGACTGGTCGAATGTAATTTTTTCAGGACTGGTCTACCGCCGGCACTCGATTTCTTCAGCGAACCGTTAAACACCCAGCGAAGGTCCATGTTTGGGGATGCTTCTCTGAGCGCGCTTTTGGGTATTTAGAGCTCTTCACCGAGAACCTCAGTGCTGAGAAAATGCTCAAAGTATATAAACGTGGTCTACTAAGGTCTTCTGCAAAGAGTTTTGGAGCCGGTACTGCAGATTGGATCTTGCAAGAGGATAAAGACCTAAACATCGATGCCGTCTCTGCACCGCTTGGAAAGCAGAAAATGGTGGCACAACTTAGGACTGGCCATCACAGTGCACTCAAGCAAATCCAATCAAAATTGGCTGGAGTATTTTAAAGGAGAAACTTTCGGGAAAATTTGTTTTCACCCTGAAGAAACTCTCGTAAAAAATGAGGAAGATATGGTAAGAATGACTAACGGACTATGCGGAAACATTAATAGAAAGTATATCTAAAAGGTACCAATCGATTCTGGATAACGATGGAGATTGCATCAAGTAATCGTTAGGTGCACATTGGTCGTTGGAATTTACTTTAGTTTTAAAAAATTCAAATATCTCAAAAAGTTTTGGAAAAATCGAGGAACGTTTCTTGTTGAACAGAGTGGAAGTGAGAGGGGATATTAACGCAGTTCTAGTGTATTTTAGTTTGATAAATTCAGATTGAAAACTGTTACACACTAGCGAATTGAAACAATGCAGAGCGATTCTTTCAACTGCTTTCAAATTCATGCTTGAATGAAATAGATGACATTTGAAACCAAAAAATTGGATTCTTGCTTCATTCCTTTAGTCCCAAACAGCTGTACTAAAACGTCGCTTAGTGACACACCAATAAAGTGAGATTACAAACGAGACTCCCAAAACTATATTTTTGAAGGACTTTTTCAATACTGAAAACTAGATTTGAAAAGATACTTTTTTCTTTTTTTGCGAAGCCGGACTTGACGCAGTTTGAACTGGGACAGCAGGCTTAGTGTCACTCAATCGGTTTAATGGTTCAAGGGGTATACGGAAAGGTTCGTAGTCTATATCGAAAATGGTAATCAATGCCGGGTCGTATGGCGTGTAGAAAACATCATCCAAAGCATCCTTCTCGGGTAGTGGAACATACTTGTAGGCATAATCGCCATCTACACGAATTTTAATTCTTCTGACAGCCAATCCTAGATCTGGTATAGGGTGAACGAATGGACATAATTTCCTTTTTCCATGTTCTATTTCTTCCATATAACCAATTACGTACAATTCACCCATTTCTTCCTCCTGTATTCCTACTTTGACAAAACCGTACTCTTCACTTTGTATTTTGCGTTTTCCTCTATATTGACGACTGAGGTAAAAACGAGCAGAGAGTTTAGGGGGTCCAACGAACCTCTGCGGATAGATTTTGCGTTTCTTGAAAAAGCCAAATATTGATTCTGCAAAAAAGGAGTAATATGAGGAGGAAATCAATTAATGTAATCACTCATTAGGATCAAGGAGACTTAAAGAAATCTGCGGAACACTTATTTGAATCTTTTGTAGAAAATATGATTAAATATCCATTCTAAAAGTAAACACCCTCTAAATTTTAAACAAAATTGATTATGATCTTTTAGTTTTTGGACATCTAAAATTAGGATAGGAATTATGTGTGGCTACAGAACTCATACTGCCAAAACAAATGAAGTAGCTTTATCATGTTGGAAGCATGAAATAATTGGAAGCTATAGGGGTACGAAAATAAAAATAACGTTCACGAAGAAATTCTTCGACAAATGCGTTCATTTGCAGAAAACCAAATAATTTGTATGTCTTGAAAATTGCCCACAAGATGGTGGGTTTAACACTTCGCGACGTGATGATAAAATAAAAAAAATAAATGAATCTTAAAACTTTGGGCATTTTTAAGCCACTATTGTTCCCTTTAGGAATTTAAAAAATATTCTTTTAAGCAGAATCAAAAATATTTTTACAACTTTTATGTAATTCATAGTGGACTGAATTTGGTTTCATACCTGAACTATTTATATTAAATGCAAAACCTTAAACCCATGACCATTATCGAGAACTCTAAGAATTGCTTGCATTTATTATTTAAAAATGGTTAATCGATTACCAAAAGTTATTCGTCCTTTGTTTATATGAATAACTGAGTTTTCTAGATTTTCATTTTAAAATTCTATAGATAGACTGCATAAAATTACATGAAATTATAAAAAAATTCACAGTTATAAAATATTTAATATTTGTGTTGATATAAGAATGGCCCCAAAAAGCTCCATACGTTAAATTTTTATGTTTTTCATTTTCATTTTTCAGTTAGATGGAGATAATAAGCAACTGAAGATATGAAAATTTAATGTATGAACAAGCTATGATCGTCTTCCATAAGAAATTTGCTTAAATAATATTAGACAGTTGCTTTTTTTGAATTTTAAAACTTTTTGTTTCCTTTTTATTGAGCAAGGTAATAATTGATGCATGTTAACAAATATAATTCTTGTAGAATTTATTATTGATTATCAGTATCTTCTTTCAGAGTAATGCACAAAGGTGTGGATATTTCTTAAATCGTTAATATACGATTGGCTTTTTAATTATGAACAAATAATAAATGGTCACACAAAAAATATATCATTTTTACAATGGTATTGAATTTTTTTGGAATATGGTATTTTTACCCATTGCTAATTTAAAAAAAAAATATTATTTCAAATAAAAAGTCTCTGAGTAACTATTTTAATGAAAATTCACATACAATATGATCCATCTACAAAATCTGAAAAAATTTTCAATTTTCAAATATATGATTTTCTTTTCGAAAAATGTATCCGCAAAAAAGAAGCAGTCCTGAACAATAATAAATTGTTTCAAGAAATATCTTCATTGATTTGCATTAATTATTACCTAACTTTTAGTGAAAATTGGATAAAACGATAAAAATTTGAGAATAAAAAAATCGAATCCCAAAATTTTATAATCAAATGTAGCCTTGAATTTTTCAACAAAATTTTTCGAACTTTTGAGCAAAAATGAAACTTTTTGTCAATTCTCTTCTTGAATTGTTCTTAAAGAATTGTTAATTCTAAGAACAAATCATCTCCCCTTTCGATTCGTTAATAAAAAATCCTTCATGCCAACTGGTTTTAATTTTTTTCTAAATGTTGTAAAACGTAAGTCTGCTATTATTAACATTGTTCATGGATTACCAATACTCTTACAGCATTTTTATAACAATCTTTATCAATCAAATTTTTAATGACCAGAATTTTATTTTTTTATTTTTGGTATAAATCTTTGACATATGAAAGAATTGTTATTATTATTTTATTATTCATCCACAGCCTCTTAAGAAATATATTATTTATAAATCCATCATTTAAAAATCATTAAAAATCATAATTAAAAAAAATTTACAGACAAAAAAAAATTGAAATTGAGTACGGAATTCCGTTTAAAAGAAGCACAAATAGACCATTGTATTAAAATTGTACATTGTAGAATGTAAACTTGAATAATTTTTTACTTTGCTTAAATTAATGCCAACAATTAATAACAATTAATAACAATTAATGCTAAATTTTTCAAATAGAGTTAGAAATTTGCTAGTTTGGCGTCATTCTATTTACAATTTTCTATTTATTATTTTTGCTATTTTTATGGTAGTTTTTTATAATCATATACAAGCTTAAATAATTTTATGCATTTTTACTAAGAAATTAGTTCATTTGACTACTGCCTTAAGAAATAAATTTCCTAACCAAATAATTACTTTTTTAATGATGTTTAGGATCCCAAATTTCGCTAATAAAATCTGTAGAATTTTACCAGTAAGTATTTCAGTTTAAACAATTTGTATTTCGAGAGGCAATGCAGTACCTTTTCGTAAAAAAATTTGAAGTTTAAATAAAATATTTTTGGAACTCAAGTCATATTCTCATTGAAGATGATGCTTGTACAAGGCAAATAGTTTTTTAGAACATTTTACATAACTACAATTTTCTATGGAAAATTCGAGAAATATAAAACAGAAAAAACTTATGAAAATAGACAAATTTTATATTCCTCACTTCGCTCTAATAATCGAAAAGCCACCTTTTGAAAATTAAAATAGACTAGGTCAAGTTAACTACTACATATCAGTATGGCCTTATTATTGTTTCAACAGAGTTCAGAATGTTAAACCAAGCCTTCGTTTAACCAAACTGTTCCACTTTTAAGTTGTTCATTTTTATAATGTTTTTTTAAAATTTAAAGTAAAATTTATTATTATTAGAAAGTATAGAAAATAATTTTATATAACACAGCTTTTTTTGGATTCTTTACCCTCTAACTATTGAAAAAATTCTTTATGATAAAAGTTTTCATATCGCTAAATTAGAAAGAACTTAAGATTTCAGATGTTTTTTTTTATTATAAAATTCAGAAATTTTCTGGTGCGATTGCAATCAAAATAAGTGAGGAACGTTGCAATTTGGCCGAAGTGAAAGTCTCTTGCAACACACTTAAAAAAACGATTGACTATAGTTGACATGCATGATTTTTTATTAGCGAATGAAAAGTCTGTATGATTTATTTTAGAAATTTAATTTGGTTTAAATAATTCTAGGTGAGAATTGGCTAACAGTTTTATGTTTGCGCAAAGGTTTTGAGATGTCTTTTGGTTGAAAAATTCGAGGCTAAATTCTTTAGAAAATGGTGAGAGTCGATTTTTCAATTTTCTCTGTATTGTTACAATTAATGTTAAAACTCAAAAACCACAATTTTTTACTCATTGGGTCGTTTTTGGAATTCTATAAAACGTACTTCTGGAAACGATATTTAAGAAGTAATTATTCATTTGTATTGTAAACCGATTTGTGAAAAGAAATCTTGAGTAATAACTCGATTCACCTAATATTCATATATTTTTTTCAAAGAAGGAATTTTTTTGACGATTTGCACAGATTTCCCTGTTTTGTATCTAAAACAACTAGAAAAATGTCAGTTTAATTTGAGCGATTTGGAACAAGAAATAAACGTATGGCAAATAAAAATGTATTTTAAGTTATAAATAATATTATACATACCAACAGGATTAAGGAGAACCATTACGATGAAACAGAGAACACCAATCATAACCCTCATTTCCTTAAAATATACTTTCAAATACAGTTTATAAATTCAATTATTTTTCGTGTTTCATCAGTATATACTCCCCACCCTGTCCCAGAAAAACGCTTACAAATTATCACGTTTTTATATCCAATTGAGAGCAGGGAAGTTACACACTGCCGAGTGGAACAATGACTTGTTAATATTGTTGAAAACGATGAAAATATGTATATTTTTTCGAAGAAAAGACGTATTTACCAGTCAATATTTTATGTTCTGAAATATTTTTAAAGTTAAACAATCATTTGTGAAAATTTTCAGTGTAAGCCCTTATCTACTTTAAGGTCACAAATATTTATAAGATTAATTGTAAAGAGCGCGGTTTCGATGGCCGGGAATACAGCAATTTTTTTTTTTTTAATTTGATATTTATTTAGTCTACCTAAATTATTTACTTAAAACAGACAACTTCAAATAAATAACTCATATAACGGTAGACTATAGAATAGGGTCAATCTGACTGTAATAATAACTGCGACCTTTTGAAAATTTTCAAGGTCTTTTGAAGGGCAAACTCAGTTTAATTTATTGGAAACCCGATTTTTGACACCGAATTCAGAAAAGGCGGAAAATGTTACGTTGGAAAAGTTAGTTTTTAATTTTTTAGAGTGACCTTCAGAATCTCAATGACTAAATGTTGGAAGATCGCCCAGACGCTGCTTTCTTACAACTTGTGAGGATTTGTGGGCGAATGGAGAACGCAGAACTTAATCCGACCACGTTGTTGTTTCTAGGTAACGCTATAACTAAGATTAGCATCGAAAGTAAGTTTAACCTTGAAATAACCTTTAAACTTGACGTCAAGGTCAAGTTTGAGAAGGTCGTTGCCCCCTAAGCGAACGGAAATGTTTTTTCGTTCACAAAGCCTCTGAGGTTCGAAGCAACTAGCTTCTGGACGACTTTTTTACATTTTACCACAGAACAAATTAAAAACTGTCTTTTCAGAAGTAACATTTTGTGCTCTTTCCGAACCCGGTGTCAAAAATAGAGATTTCCATCTAAAAACTGATGCTAACTAACGAATGACCTTGAAAATTGACACCAATGTCTCTGTTATTAGTTCGGTCATTACAGTCTCCCATTATCCAGAACAAATTTTGTCGAAATAATTTTTTCGTATTTGGATTATTGACAAAGACATTTCCGTGCGTCAATTGAAATAGACCACCCAGTATGTGCAATAGTAAAAAAAGATTTAAATATAAAGATGTTGATGAACACTAAATTTAAGATAGTTTATATATCAGGTGTCAATAATTTCCAGTTGCAACTTTCTCTTATTTCCCTTTTTACATTCTCATCGTAGAAGGTGATCAGATTTGAGTAAAATCGCCCCATCCCGTTTCTGTCAAATTTTTATGTACGTCTCTATGTCTCTATATGTCTACGTCCGTATTTTTGTTAGCCAGCCCTTTAGGATAAAAATTCAAAAAGTTAAAGCATTTTGAAAACTTGCGAGACCACTTTTTTCAAGATGCAAGGCTTCTTATTTTTCGCAGTATGACATTTTTGATTAAAAAAGTACCAGAGTTATAGAATTTACAAAATTAAAGAAAAAAAGAAAAGTGTAAAGCTAAATTACGCACGATATGAGAAAAATTCAAGAAAAGAAAAAACTTACTTCTTGGAATGCTATCCTAAAAACCCAGAAAATATCTAAAAATTTGTTATTATTTACTTTTTGATAGAACGCGCAGTTTTTGCTTTCTATGTAAAAAATAGTTTAAAAAATATAAAGTAAAGTTTTTAGACCAAATAAAATAATTTTAATAAGATTATAACTAATACAATTTTCCGAATAAATTATACCCAGAAATTTTTTTCCACCTCTTTACGCTTAGATGCGTAATTTTGGTTTAAAATGTACGAAATAGCATTGAAAATAAACAAATTAAATTTCTGAAAAAAACGACACACGTTGCAATACAATGTTTAATAACAAAACTGTTAATGCGCAAATAAATAAATTTAACAAGACTATGAAAATAAGAATGTTTTATTAACAATATATACGGAGCATTCCACACACTATTTGCCACCAACATTTTTTTTCGGAAAATATTTTTTCTTTCTTGTCCAAGGCACAAAAATATTCGATACGTATTTTTATTTCAATATGAGGCTCAACGTTTTCGAGAAAATTTGTTTAAAAATATTATGTTAATAAAAAACTTCCCTTATTTAATTGATTATACTGCAATATTAAACAAAGTTATGAAAATTCATACTGAAGATAAAATGTGAGCCTTGTCCTCACCTTTCGAATAAAGTACACTAAAATCCACCTTAATTATGTATTTAATAATACAAATAAAATATTTATAAAAAACTAGATTTTATTTTCAATTTGTACCTGTTCTTTTTGTTTTTTAATTTAAAAATTTTTAAAGACTGGACTAAATGTTTTTCTTGATTATTGCTTCGAAAATATTTGACTATCCGCTCGAAAATTTTCACCAGATCACCACTCTAAAATAAAAAAATTGTAGAAACAGATCCAAATTGAAGAAAAATTTATTTGTTTCTGAATATTTCATTTATATTACTAAATACATAATTAAAGTGGATTTGAGTATGCTTTATTCGAAAGTAGAGGAGAAGGACCACATTTTATCTTGCGTATGAATTTTCATATCTTTGTTTAATATTGAAGTATAAGCAACTGTAAAAGGTACTTTTTTATTAACATAACATTTTTAAAGCAATTTTCTGGAAAACTTTTTGTTGGAATATATTGTATGGAATGCCCCATATATTATGAATTGTATAATATAAATTTATTGATATGATAGCTATTTCCTTCTAGCAGAAAATAAAAGTTACTGCAAAATAAGGATAAAATATTAAATTAATTATGAAAACTAAAATTAGTGCATTATTTTGCAATATCTGAGTACCAGCCTGAGATGAAAAAATAAATATAATATAGATTTGATATAATACTGTTCTACATAGTGTAGAAAAGTTCACATTTTGGACAAAATGAAGTGCGTAGCACGAGATACGTGATGTGAGTGTGTTCGTTAAAGTCAAAGGGGCTTTAACGAAAGAGAATTCATAATCACCAGTTTACTGTTTTCTACGTGTTGAACTTTCATTCTAAAAATCTTGCGCTTTTAAAAAGTATTTTTTATTTTCTACATCATGTATCATTCAAGTGTAATATGAACCATATTAACTGAATTCTATATTTTATTTCATATTATTTAATATTTTGTTCTATGTATTACACAATTGCTAAGACTTCGAAATTTTTCGTTCCTCCTAAAACTGGTTCAGCAGACCCGAGCAAATTTCAAACTAAAATATCATCAGTTTAACCCATGCTTGCGACACTTCTGCAAAATTACATTCTTACCAGTCTGAGGTGGTTGCCACCCCGGCAACAAAATTTTTTATAAAACCTACACTATTAAATATTTGTAATGTAAATTTTTTGTAAACTTATTAAAGGCTTACTTTGAAGAATCATATAATTTATATAGTTAATATAAAATTTTAAGTTTACTACAAAAATGATTGTGCATAATAAATATTTTTCAAAAAAATAAGGCAACTTTTTGGGAAAGAAGCACTCTAGTTAAAAAAAGGTCGGGTCTCTGGGACCCTTTCTAGCCCTTCAGTTAATTTTAATACTAATTATTAATAAGCTGCATCAAAACACGAAAATAAAACATCTTGAAGAATCAAGTTCCTTTCAGTAAACCTTTTTTTATTTTTTAATCTATATGGAACAAGTTGGTACTTTCGGGATATTACTTATCATTAGTGAATCAGGAAAAGAACAGATAAGGAGAAGTAATCACTTGTAAACAAATACCAAAAACGGAGTTTGACCCACTTCTATGTGAAAAATAATAAAATTAATAAAATATAAATGAATAAAATATAAATGAATAAAATAATACACTTTTTCACTTGCACCCCTTTTTCCTCAGGGCACTTTATTTCATTATGTACGATCACAATAATGTACACTACCGGTTAATCAGTATTGCTCACCTGAGCTAAAATCAGTGAATATTCCAAGTTTTGTATCTTTGTCGAAAAATGACGGATTAAAAAAAGATCAACGCAGTTTTAAAGTGTAGATCAAGGCCTTTTAAATACCGTTGAGTTAAAAAAATATTAAAAGTTACCTTTTTATATGAAAAAAAACTTTTTAGTCATACTTTATTACCTACAAAAAATGTATGCTATCTTGAAAGGACTAGGTGGATTTAAAGAAAAACGTAGAAAGGATGCGTTTTTGTGTCCTCTTTAAAATCAACGAAACAAGATCAATTTTCACCGTTTGAAAGTGATTACGATTTTAGTGAAGAAAATCACTTTTCTTAAAGTTTCATTATCTCCGAATGTATGCACTGTAGAAAAGAACTACACAGGAAAAAAATGTTTTTACACCTAGAATAAGTGCATACTGATAAAAATAATATCAACTAAAAATATTTCATTCTCTATATTTCATTGTGATTCGTTAATGTGATATAATTGTCAGACATGATATAAATTAAGACTTAATAAATTAAATGTTCTTTTGCAAGTCTCGTTAAATAATTTTATTATTATACTCATTATCATTATGTATTACATTTTTCGTTATACTATTAAGTATGTAGGTAAGATGTAAAAAATAATAAAAATTTCTAAATTAGAAGTTTATTAGTATAATTATAAACGGCTAGATAAAAATGAGTTCTGTTGGGTCGATTTTAAAGAGACAACAAATACGCATATTTTATATTTTATTTTTAAATCCGCCGATTACTTTCAAAATGGCATACGATTTTTGTGAGCAATAAAAAATGACAAAAAAGTTGTCTTTTTACTATAAAAAATGTCATTTTTAATATTTTTATTAAACTCAACGGGATTTGAGAGGTCTTACCTCACATTTTCAAACGGCCGTGAGCTTTTTTAAATCCACTAATTTTTGACAAAGATATAAAACTTGGAATTTTCTCTGATTTTAGCTCTGAAGAGCGCAATAGGGCGGAGTGAAAATGACCAAATTAGTGGAATCGTTTGAACTGAGCAAAAAATATCTGTGGATTGGCATAGGAAAAAATTAAAAAAAAAATAAGTTTTGAAATCGGTTAATATCTCCAGTTCATTTTATTAATTCGAAAATTCAAATGTCTGAAAATTTTAGAAAATATGCCTATTTCTTCGAAAATTATGGGACATTCTTTGATTTAAAGTTTTTGGTCAGGAATAGAAAAAAAATTACAAATTAAAAAAAAAATTCTTTAATTTAGAATTTTTCGAAAATGGCAGAAAAGCATGCCTTTTTGGATTAATTCCTATGGATACATTTTTGAAAAAGTTGAACAAGTCGAACCTGAAATTTCTTTAGCTTCAATGAAAGGAGAAAAGTGTAATTTTTTAGAAAAAAAATTTGTTTGATGATGTTTCAACCTCCAAAAATGGTCAATTGTACGTATTTTTGAGATATTGTGAAAACATGCTTAGACCAAGCTTTCAGAGGAAAAAAATTATGGTGCCCTTACGGCAAAAGCATATTTCAGCGAATAGCTGGTTTCGACATATAGAAATTTTTTAAAAGAGTGTGCATAGAACTCAATCCAAAAATACATGTTTTTGGCCATTTTCGAAAAATTCTGAATTGAGCAAAATTTTTTCTTCAATTTATTAAGTTTTATTATGATACACTAGAAAAAACACCATATTGAAAAAATTTCCCATAATTTTCGAAGCAATAGGAAACTTTTTTGGAATTTTCAAAAATTTGAATTTTGAAATCAAAACAGAGAACAGTAGATATTAACCGATTTCAAAATAGATTTATTGTCCCAGTGGGCAATACTCGTTAATGTTAGTTTATATACATTATACATATTTAAAGTTAATGTTTTGGATTGTATTCCTTCGGTTGGCGCCATTTTTCTACTTGTTCTCCAGTGACGTCAAGGATTTCTGGTAGCCCCGAATCCAGAAGGTGTCCGGGTTGAGCCCCTGATGCCACAGCATGACTTGACGAAGCATGATTTGACGAAGTATGACTCGAGGCGGCCGGATTGGTGTACTGTCTTCGATTGAACATTTCAAGGGGTCTACGAGAAGTTTCGACGTATACTTTGAAAACATGTATGGAATCCGGATTGTGTGGCTTGTAGAAAACAGTATTCAGAGGGTCGTTTTTGTCTATTAGAATAAACTTCTCGGCATAATTTGCTACTACGCGTATTTTAATTCTTAAATAATAATCTTCTGATTGTAGTGATTTAACAACGAACGGATACAAAAGAGAGTCTTTGTTTGTTGCATCTTCTACATATCCAATAACGTACTCGACACCTTCTATCTCCTTTATTTCTACATACGCACGACCTGGGTTTATGTATCCAAGCAGTCCCCCAGGACTCTTCATGTAAACAGTAGCGGAAAGTTTAGGGATATTTTCCCACACGGGGTTCGATATTTCATGTTTACTCGATGTGCGTTTCTTGAAATGGCTAATCATTGATTCTGAAAAAAATATAAGTAGGAATTGAATTACTCCGTTAACTAATAAAATAATGTATCAAATCATAGTTTTTTGCTTAAAAATAAACGCGGTTATTACATGAAAGAAGAAAATAAAAATCTGTCCCAGAAGATATCGTTAAACACTCCCATATAAGCGGTGGATAATTTTCACATAATTTATGATTTGATATGCCTGTTCAGAAAATTACACACTCTCACTCCAAAGATACGAGAAGCTGGAAAACTGGACACCCCAAGTACGCGCCCGCTTAAGTCGAATTCAAAGCAGCGACCACCCGCGCTCACCTGACTCAAAAGGATCGGGGAAGATGGGCAAAAATTGCGCTCGCTCCTTTGGAGCCGGGATGCTCGTATCTGTGGAGCGCTCGCATCTTTTGAGTTCAAGTTTATATTAATTTGTAAGCTTGACCTAGACCATTATCGAGAAAAACAAGACTCGTTTGAATTTATTATTCAAGAATTTGGAATCTTTTAGCAAAAGCAACTCAGGATTCCTAAAATGCTCCGTGGGCACATTCTCATCTCGCGCTGCGCGCTCGGCTCGCTTTGCTGGCAAACTAGAACCCACGAATATATGTTTTCTTTTTTTGGTATATATTCCCGAGTCGAAATATTGGCTCTACTTTGCCACTCTTCACACTAATATTTGTAGAGGCTAAGGTTTTAAAGTAGAGCATATACCAATACGATATCATTCAACAACAAATTTTCATAAAGCTTTGAAAAAAATTAGGATCATTTGTTCAATGAATGAAGATACAAAATAATTTTGGCTTTTTAGTTCATCAACAAGTCTTATCTTTTATGCAACTTAAAATAAAAAATTATATTTTGTATCAAATAAAGATGCAAAATGTTATAAAATATTTACAAAATTCAACAATGTACTCATTTCGTTTAACTTTTCTCAATCGGTCGTCAAATCATATTCTTTTCGTGTACTTTTAAATTTATTTTGTTGGTGCATTAATAGTACTTTTTCCTTATATTTTTGTTATGAGAATATTTCAAAATATTATGAGGTTTTATAAGTCAAAATGAGTAATTATTAATATCAAAAAGACATTTAACTATTAGAAAACAGGCACAGTTTGTTTTAAAAACGAACGAAATGCTATAATAAAGAAAATATAATAAGAAATAAATATCAAAGTATGTATTATAAAATAGCCGTTCTAGCACCGGTCTTGCACCAGGAGAAAACCGGGATAAATTTCGTAGGGAAATATTACAACCAGAGATCTGAGGTCTTAAAGATAATTTTTTCTGATCTTAATTTTAAGATTAATTCTGTGAGGTCTTAGTCTCAAATTCAAATAATTGTTCAAAATGACAAGACCAGCTCGCTCTTAAATATTAAAAAATTTCATATTAAAATATTGTATTGCAAAACGACAAATGAGAACCTCAAGTATCGAAAAATCTGTTCACCAGATTTTTACTCAGAATTTCCCACGAGGCAATTTTGGGTGAAGCTCCTACGTGACAAATTAAGGATTCTTAAGTTTCTAACGACGAGTTTGCTTACCCTCTATAAACTCATTAACATTGTTCGGGCACATCTGCCGCGTGCCTGAATAGCCGTAAT
>JAWWLR010000054.1:73821395-73839882 GCA_035041075.1 Acraspis erinacei | reverse complement strand
CTTGGTATTGTGTAGAATTTCATAATCTGTAGCATCTAATTTCGTGTTCCAAATGTCGGAAAAAATATATTGGAATCTCTTAATTTTTTGTAGCATACTGTATGAAAGGATTTTTGGCAGTTCCTTGGAACATAATAATAGTAAGTAAAATGCAATTTTTACCTATTAAAAGCGATATTTTTTTGTAAGATATGTCCGAAATTTTTTATTTAAAGCCAATAAAAACAAGTTTTCCGGGAATTATTGAGGTGTAAGTGCAGTTAAAAGGATTTTCATTATTATTTTTTGTCACGTTTACAATATTTTGTGCATGCAATGCAGAAGGTATTTCTTGACTCCTCTGTGTTTGGTATAATAACTTTTCTTATTTTTAATTCACACTGAATTCGTTTGGAAGCATTTATATTCCTCAGCATTTTTTTAACTTCCTGGAAATATTTTGCATTACTCGGAAATACCTGCATTCTCTGAACTCCTCGACTTCCAGAATTTTAACGTATTTCTTTAATTTCGTCAAACTTCATGAATTACATAAGGGCTCTGAAATCTCTGAATCACCTTAATTTATACAAAAATAGATGAAAAGTTTTTTCCCAATAAAGTACCAAATAAAGTTTACCTTGGATATGAAGATAATTTATTTTCTGGCGTTTCCAAACCTCTTAACAATTTTAATTTTTATGTCACTTAAGTTTCAATCCAGTTTATTAAGCCATTCAACACTTTCTGCTTTCATGTTCGAATTCTTGTAATTACCTTCAGTTGCTTAGTCACTTGCACTCACACTGGAAAAAATTAATGTCCCAGTAACATAATAATTTTGTTGAGCAGTTTTGGTTGTTCTTACCAAAATTTTGTTGCGACTACCAAAAAAGTATTAGGACTTACACAATAATTTATTTGGATCAAACAAATAAGTTTGTTAAGCACTTTTTTATTGAGTGTGCCAAAGAATTTTGTTGAGCGTTCCAAACTAGCAGTCAAACATCACTTGTTATTAATCAAAATGATTCTTTGCAAATCAAACTCATTTTTTATTGAATCAATAAATTCTGTCCTTCTAGTTTTTCCTCATATGAAAAATAGTTTGTAGTTTGTTTACAAAATACATTTTATCTCGTCACAAAATAATTGTTGCTTGGAAAAAATTGTATTGTTCGAACAAAACTATTTTGTTAAAAGTACAATATTTTGACAAGCCGAAAAAGTGATTGTATTGAGCTAACAAATATTTGGTTAATTTAACCGAATGAGTTTGTACAGTTTACATAAAAGTTTTCTTGTGTCTACCAAACTTTTTTGTTAGTTCAACTAAAAGCTCCCAGAAAATAATTTGTTTGGCTCAATAAAACAATTTTGCTGCTGTCATATTAACCAAAAGATAGGGTTCAGGAAACCAAACTTTTGTTCGGTCATTCAATTATTTTTCTCAGTGAACGCTCCAAGCGAGATTTCTGGCTTGAACCCTCATTTATTTATTTTTGTTTTTATTCGGGCTTCCTCTTCGATTTTTAAATGGTACTGTATGTTGGTCTTCCCGTTTATTCATTGACCGTAATGAGTGATTCATTGGTCATAGTGAATACATAATGAATATTTTTCCATACTTGTAGAGAACTCATCAAATCTTCACACTCGCAAAAAGCGAATGACTCGGAGACTGGCTGATTAATGATGTTATCCACATTGTGAAGATTTTTAAAGATGGCACAAAAATTTGTGCAGGTGTTGTAGTCACGTCTGAACATATCTTAACTCCTAGTGCATGTGTTAATGGACTAACAATAAGTCACCAATAAGTCTGGTGCACCGGGTGGGGGTCCTATTATAAATCACCGAATAAAAGGTATATCTATTCACAAGCATCTTTACTTGCTTCGGATTGATCCAAGTATCCCTCTCAAAAGTCGATTCAGTCGACCGATACTACCTGCTCAAGAAGATCTGCCGGAAGGTGTACATCCTACTATTATTACTTGGACATCCACTGGTAGTGTACGACCGATTTTGGATTTGGAAGTACTCGACTTGGGTGATTGTGCCGTGTACCTTCATCAGATCCCATATAATATTACACACCACCATATCTGTACTGGGCCATCGCATGAAGCACACAATCGCTTGTTGACTAGGGATCGCGGTTCTGCCTTAGTGATGGGTGATAGACTCTTTGCTGTTCTAGAACGGGCTGGAAACCATGTTCAAATGCTTCCCGATGTTTTTATACTAGTGAATCATGGCAATGAATACTATATGTGGCTCATGGAATACATTGAACCATATTTACATAGCCATCCACATCTGTACAATCCGGCACGCTGAACGTAAGAAAGGGCACCAAAAATAAGTAAGGGAAGATGTTCAAATAAGCCAGAATGTTTCAAAATTCGCAAGCTTATGTCTTTTCCTTTTTCTAAAAACTTCTCCTTAGTAAAGATTGATGTCACTGCAGCTCCGGATTTTTGTTTGACTATTTACTATTGAATGCTCGACTCGATATTGTAGAGTCAAGATACCAAGCGTCTAATACTCACAACTTGATTATTAATGTTCAATCATTGATTAAAATAATTGTTGTTTAATTACTGAAACATATCTCCAATTATTTAGTAAGTTTCATGTTCTTGAAATTTGTTTTAAAAATAAAATTTTGCACTGGCATCCAGAGTTTTTGTCCCCGGTTTTCTTAGTAATATTTTAAAGGCTTTTTCTTCATGTTTAAGCCAACTAAATAGATAACTAAGAAATAGCCTATGATTTATAAAAACAAAAAAATTCACAATGTAAAAAAAATTTCTTCAATTTTGAATTTGTTTTTGGTTTAATACGAAAAGTTATGCTGACAAGAATCAGACGGCTCAGCAAATAAAGTTGGATATGAAAACCAGAGGTTTTCAGGAACATCAAATTATTTATTTCCGCCTTCAATGTAACATTTTTACGGAGTAGAATTTTATCATCTGTAGCATCGAATTTCGTGTTCGAAATGTCAGAAAAAATATAATTGAATATCTTATTTTTTGGCGGTACTTTTTTCAAGGTATTCTTGGGAGTTTATTGGAAATGAAAATAATAAATTCCTGAAATTCCTTGAATTTTTAAAACCTCTACGATTAATGCAACTTCTGATTTTTATTAAATCTACGAGTACCTGATAGTCACTATTAATCTAATGACCATGTAAAATTTACTGTTATATAAAAAATGTCGTGATTTATAATACTTATAATAATAATATCGGATCAAATAATTTGGTCGGAACACGGGCACTATGTATATGAATTACGACCATTCAATTCTTTTTGTTGTTTTTACAAAATAATATTTAAATTCCATTCAATATGTAATTGAATATTCGGACTTCTTTGTATTTTCAGTATCTCTGAAAATGTGAAAGATCCTTGAATTCTTTGAAATCCTTGCACTTAGCGAAAGAAATTCCGTGAATATTTAGAATGCCATTCATTCTCTGTATTTCTGAATATTTCGACATTATTTTAATACTCTGGATTCCTTTAATACTCTGGATTCTTTCAATTCTTCGGGTTATCTAAATTTCAGGAATGATAAAAATTCCAGAAATTATCGGAATTCAATGAATTATCTGAATTCATAGAATTCTTTGAATACTCAGGATTCTCTAAATCTCCAGAATTCTCTAAACTCCTTGAACTCTATGGGTTTCTAGAATTTGATGAAACCCTAAAACTCTGTAAATTTCTAGAATTCCTGGAATTCTCCCAGTTGATGGAACTGGGATTTTTACCATTCTTTAAAGCCCCTGAATTATCTGAATCCCTTAAATTCTCTGGATTTCCTGAATTCTCTATATTCTCTGATTTATTTAAATTCTCAAAGTTCCTTTAATTCCCTAAATTCCTTTAATGCCATCAATTCTTTAAATTCTCTGAATATACCGAAGTCTTCAAATACTGAAAATTCAGTAGTCTCGAAAGAGAGTTCAGAGCTCTCGAAATTAAACGAATTCTCTAATTTTTTTAAACTCTGAAGTCGTCAAGAAATTTACAAGAATTCAAAAGTCTAGAAGAAAGGAAGGGCTCGTCGGGGAATTATAACGGGGGTTAAGGATGGACTAGTGAAAGAATTTCATGTGGAGGGAGAGGAGCGCGTACAAATGAGGAAAGAGAAACTGCGGGAAAGGAGGACTACGGAGACATGAGGAAGGAGTTTTGGTTGATGTTTACGAAGAAAGAATAGGAAATGGAGAAAGAGCGTAGAGTGTGGATGCGCGAGAAGATGAAGAGTGAGTAGGCAAGGGGTTAAAAAAAGTCTTTTCAGAGCTAAAATTCACGAAAGAGAGATGATGGGAGTAGAAGGCCTAGTGAGGCAAAGCTGGAGGGGTTGAATGATTAGGAGATAGAGCCACAGATAGAGAAATTAAGACGGTCGAAGGCAGTAGCCCTCGATGGAAAAGAGAACGCAGCGTGGCTGTTTAGTAAACAAGAGTTTAGGGAGAGGCTGAAGTACGTACTGAAGAAAGTATGGAGGGTAGAGAGATTTTCAGGAGGGTGGAGGGAGGGTTAAATAGTGGCAATGCATGAGAAAGGAGATAGAGATCGTGTTGGTGGTGAGACTGAGAAAGAATGTCGACATGAAAGGAATATTTTAGAGACACAGGCGGATTTTATGGTGGGTGCGAGTACCATCAATAACATATACGTTCCGCAGCACGTGGTGGATAGAGCATTTGCGAAAATGGGGATAGAAATGTATGGATTTTTTTGGATCTCAAAGGCGCCTTTCTTTTGGTGGATAAGGGGAGGTTGTGGGAGGCGATTGAGGAGAGGGGACGGACAGAAGCCTCATCGAGAGGATGAGAAAGTTACATGAAGAGATGAAAGAAAGAGTGAGAGGAGGTGAGGGATTTTCAGAGAGTTTCTGGATGGATGGAGGGTCGAGGCAAGGGTGTCCGCTTAACCCAACGCCTTTAGCGATTGAAGATGAAGAGGAAGAAAAGGTAACTGGATAACAAAAGGGCTAGAGATGAATGCGGAAAAGTCTAAGGTTATGGTGTTCAGGAAAGGAGGTGGAAGGTATAAGCGAAGTAAGTGGAAGTGGAGGGAAAAGACGGTGCAGGTGGTTAAGGAGATTTTGTACCTGGGCTTCCTGTTTCAGATAAATGGGTTAGTGGATACTCATATAAAAGAGAGAGTAAGAAGAGCAAGTGTAGTGATGAGACAAGTGTGGGGGCTGGAAAAGAAGTTTTTCGCAGATAATCTTGGAAGGAAGATGAAATTTCTCGAGTCGCTAGTGATGAGTGTCTTATTTTATCGAGTCTAGGTGTGGGATAGAGGGAAAGAGAGGAGGTAGACAGGATACAAGAGAGATATGTAAAGTGGACACTGGGATTGGCAAGGAATACGCCTAATTACATTGTCAGGAGGACGATGGGGATAAAAAGGTTAGGAATTATAACGGAAACTGGATCGTGTAAATATGAGAAGAAATTTGTTGAAGAGGGGGAAAGTAAGCTGTTTAGGGAGTGTTGATGGTGAGAAGGATGCACCAGCAAGAAAGGAAGGTATATTAAATAGTTCAGATAAATGGAATCGAGGGAGAAAAAGCAGAAGGTGAGTAGAGAATAAGCGATTCAAGTTTTAACAGGAACTGTGTGTGGATCATGCTAAGTGAGAGAGTGCAATATTTGTGCAAGAAAGGAGAGAAAGGAAAAATGACAGCAGCATTGCTGCAGGGGGTGTTGGGTAAGATGGAGAAGAAGGGAAGGGAGGGAAAGAAGGTGGAAGAGGAATGGAGAAAAAAAGATTGTAAATAAGAGAGGGAGTAGGTGTAAGATAATTGCAATTATTGTAGTATAAATAGTAGATAAGTATTAGGTATAATCCGCAGAAGCAGAAGAAGTCAAGGTTATTAGAGCGAACGGCTTCAGAGATATGGTGTGGATGAATATTAGTTTTCAAGATATAGTTTTAAGGAAATTCTGTAAAGAGAATGAAAGTGGAAGCAAGTCCAGCAAATTTTTCACCTGAGCTTTGAAGCTTAATAACAATTCTAATGTTGCAGATAAAACATGAATTTTTTTCAATATAAAAGAGCGACTTTCAAACGATCAATGGCATATAAAGTCTGAAAATATATATTTTTTTATACTCATGATACTTATAATTATACTCAGATAGATAAAGTGAACGGAAGAATGTATATTTTATATTCGAAGAAAAAATATAACACGTGTGCTTAAAGCTCATGACACTCACCAGGTTTAGATAAATTTTCCTCGAGAAACGATTTCATTTGGATGTACAAATTTACATTGTAATATAATTTATTATTTGAACAAATGAGCTGCCTAAGAATTAGAGGATAAAATTCCATATGTTTTAATGTAAATAAATAATTTTAAGGTAAGATCATTCTTTCTCGCCCCCCTTGCAAGAAAGTCGAATATTTTTATACTAAAAATATAAAATATTTTTAGCAGATTAGTTCACACAATTTTTCATAAAAAAGCGAGAAATGATGATGTTTTAAGAAAAATCAATTTCGTCAATAAGTGAACATCTTAACCCAGTTTGCCTGAACCCGAAAGGCGAATTTTTAACCAAATAGGATTTTATTTCAAATGAGGAACAGCAGAATTTAACCAAAAATCTTTTTTCAACCATAATAGATGTATTGACAATAAAAGAATGTATTATTTTATATTAAAAAAAGTTAGTTTAAAATTAAAAACAGTTGAATTCAAGGAAAACAGATGAATTTATACCAAATTCAGGGTATCTCCTGTTATAAGAAAATTAGATACACATCTCGCATGCAAAATAAAATCAAAGACAAATCTCGAATTAAAAAAAAAAAAAATTGGGCGATTCCCGGATTTTCTTAAATATTTCGTACAGTTGACAACTTTAAATTGTTGAATATTTAAACCAAATTAATTAATTTTCCATGAAGCAGTTGAATTTTGAAGCCAAAATTTCATTTTCAGAAAATAGTTAAATTTTAGACCAATAAAATTAATTATTGACATTAAAACTTTGAAAAAGTAGTTTAAGTTAAGAAAATCTAAAAGAAGATGTAATCGTTGAATTTTTCACTAAAACTGACCGATTTGGAGTCAAAAATAGAATAGATAAATTTTTAGTCAAGACAGGTAATTTTCAAGAACACTGTTTAAACAATGAGTTTGTTATTTCAGAATGTATACGAATTTGAAGAATAAAAAATTGGACTATCCTGGTGTACAACATAATTATTTAAAAGCAGGGTTTTTGCTGACAAATAACTCGTATAGAGTTGTTTAATTGTTAAGAACGATTGACTTTCAAACAGCAGCATTAAAAAAAAACATGGAGCATTTTCGAAAAGAGAAGAATTTTCTATGAAAAAGTTTAATTTTCCTATACGAAAAAATTAATTATTTATAAAGAAAAAAAAAGAAATCATAACAAAATGTGAGAATTAATATATCAATCCTAACAGATTATGATTTTAAATTTAAAAAAAGTTGAATTTAATGTTACGTTCTAGGATGGAATTTAGGAACATTACATAAGTTGTCAGTTTAATAGCCTATAAAAAATGTATTTTTCATAAACCCACGTTCCAAAAAGTTCCCAAGTTTTCTGTTAGAAAGTATCAATTGATTTATAGTCCATTGATCCATCATAATTTTAGATGGTCAAAAATTCTTTTTACCTGAAGTCTGTTCAAACAATCAGCAATTGTATTATTAAATTTGTCTATTTTTGACATATAGAAGATCGGCTTGAAAGTTCGACACATACAAGGCAGGTGATCTTGGTCCTAAATATTTATAAAAAAATATTTTTTATTAAAAAAAAAGTTCCTACATTACCGAACGTTTATCGAAAATTTTAGTTTCAACCGAAACATATTCATTTTAACCACAAAATAGTAAATTTTTAAATAAAGAGATGAAATTTTAAACAAAAAAGAGAAATGTTCAACGAAATAGTTTTATTGTTCGCCGCGAAAAAATCTGTCCAGAAATTCCAAAAAATTGCAATCTAATTTTAGTTTTTCAACAACAAATTTTATGTCCAACCAAAACCGATTCATTCTCAACCAGAGATTTCAACTTTTTATAAAAAATATGAAATTTCTATAAAAATAAATGCAGCTTCAAATTAAAAAAATAAACAAATGAATTTTTTCGGAGTGTCCAAGCCTTATGAAGAAATTGTTCAATTTTTTTAAATTACGTAAAATATCTTTTTTATATTTTATGGATACCAAATAGTGTATTACTACAGCCTAAGCAGGATCGACATCCTCTTTGTTTGTTGGGATGTTGGGTCCTTTGTAATAAATATTTTGCGGTATTTCTTCAATCTTTATATATTTACGCACAAACAAATAATACAATTAATTTAAATGTAAACGAAGTAAAGAACGTCTTATTTTTAAAAGATCTATAGTATTATTAAGATGAATGTGTAATTTTTCAAAAAAAAAAAAAAATGAATAACAAGTGATGAAGTTCGCAGTTGGTAAAACTGGAAGATTCAGTGTACATTGTGAGGTTTAATATCAATATTTTGATTGGCTAATGGCAAGAGGTGAGGGATCCATAGGTAACTCCCACTTCTATGATGAACGTGACTGGCACAGAATGTACCATGGTAATACATTTTTGGGCAGCTGCAACTAACGCGACAATATGATACAATAGTAAAGAAGTGTCGAATATTTGTAATTCTGCCTTAAAATCTAGATTTCAAGTGATATAAAGGATACTGGATTTGAACATGGTAAATAAGCCTAGCCTATTATAAGAATAATATTTTGTTTGAAAAGGAAACATAGTGACAAAATTTTAATGCCTACTTTCTCATGAAACAACACTCATTGGAATCTCGATTGTATGGCTGATTGTTAATCTGTGGATTTTCAATATGTGCAAGGGCTCCCGTGATCCAACGGTGGTTTGCAAATCTATTCACATTTATAAAAACATCAGGATAAAATGCACCGAAGCTTTCTCCAGTCCAAGCGAGGACACCATAGAGTGTATCACCCAAAACTAAGGCAGATCCGACATCCTCATCTTTAAATCGCTTAGAACCAGATGATGGAAGCGTGCAGATATATTCTGATGTGATAGTAACATGCTGAGGTTTGTATTCATTTATACAAGTCTCCAGATTAACTATCGGTACATTCGTAATTGGGCGTATTGGACCAGAGGATCCCCAAGAAATAATAGTAGCATATAGGCCTTTAGGCAGGCGTTTATCAGAAACTGGTATTGGTCGACTATATGATGGAAGTTTGACAGAGATATCTGGTTCAATAAGAAGCAAAGAAACATGGTTTCTGAAATGTATATTAGATACATTGTGAGTTTTAATAGGACTTATAGGCGGTGCACCAGATACAATTTTGAGTTTCTGTTTCCATCCAATAAGAAATCCTCTAGGAGTTAAGATATGTCTAGGCGTAACTATAACACCTGTGCAAATGTATTTTTCATCCCACAGAACTTTCACAATGTGGATAAAATCTTTAAGCAACAAGTCTCTGTGTCCTGAAGAAGCAGCGCCAACCATACGTTTCTTGCGCAAGTGAAGACTTGATGAGAACTCTGCAAATATGATAACTTCATCATTTAGGACTTACAAGAGTGGTTAAAAGAAAGGAAGGGTCGAATTTTGCTTGTAGGAATGGCTTAATTTGTGCGGTAACCGCTCCTATATTATTATCCCTTCTCTTCCTCCCACCATGAAATTCCTTCCATACCCTTCCTCTTCTCCTACTCCCCTCCTACTTACCGCTTCCGCTACCACCTGCTCGGGCTACGAATCCCTAAATATGAAACCGTATTTTTTCTTTTTAAATCAAACCCTATTAAAGAAGGCTGCTGAGCTCGTCTATTTTCTGAAAGATTAACATGGAAAAAACCGTCAGTTCTACGAATCTATATCTATGTTAAGAAATCTCCAGTCACAGGTTCTTCTCAAATAAACAAACTGCTTTTTCCTTTGAATTCTTTTAAGTTCTTTAAATTTTAGTTAGTGTTTTTAAACTCTTTCAAAATCCTTTCGAATTCTTTTCACTTCCTTGCAATTTTCGGTATTTCTCCGAACTCCCTGAATATATAAATGTCCCGAAAGTAACTGAACAGCTCTTTATTTTCAGAAGTGAACTATCCTTCATAAAGGTCAAGGTGATTTCCGTAGTAAATTTTAACAAGGAACCTGTTGGTAACCCTAGTTTTTCTCTTGAGGGTGACCTTCAAGGTTAATTTAATGTCAATTTTTTTTAATGGAAACGCCCCTTTCTTCAACCGGAAATTGAAAGAACGGAAAATTTTACATTGAAAAATGTACTTAGGACATATGTTCCGGATGAAATTAAGTCACATTCATCATGCATTCATCATTTAACAATAAAAATTGACTTCACTCACCCGACTTGAGCGGTCGTAAGTTTCAAATGGTCTTCAAATCAGTTTCAAGGTAAAAGTACAGATCTAAGTACATATTTGAATTTGAAATTGTTCGTTTCATCGATTCTCGGTGTCAAAAAGGGACGTTGACATTTTATTGACCTTGAAATAACCTTTTAGGTCATCCCCAAAGTAAAAACTGAGATCAACATCAGGTTCCTTGTTAAAAGCTACTACGGGAATGACCTTGACCTTTGTGAAAAATATCTCAATAAAATACAGGCCTATTCCGTCACTTTTGAGACCCTCTGTATAATAAATATCTGCATTCCTGGATATAGTCTAAATTCCCTCATTTCCTTGCATTATTTTCAATAATATTTTTGGAATTCCTTAAGATCCTTAAATTAGTCGAATTATTTGAATTCCTTGGATCCGTGCAATTACCAGATTTAGTGCAATTTCCTTAATTTTGTGAATTCTCTGAATACTAAGAACCTAAAAATAATAATTTAGAGAATTCCGAGATATTCACAAGAATGAAAGAAAATTAAATATTAAGAAAATTCAAAGACGATCATGAACTAAGAACATTGAAGGAATTCAGATAATGAAGAGAAATTCAGATATGCAAAAAATTCCTGATACTTCAAGATTTTACTGAACACAATGGATTTCAAGGCATTTAGGGAATTCAGGGGTTTCAAAGAATTTAACGAATGCAGAAATTTTTGGGAATTCAAAAGTGTTGGGGTATTCAAGGAATTCAGTGAATATATAATATTGAAGGGTTTCATGAATTTTCGAATAATCAAGGAATTCAGATAATTTAGAAAATTTGAGGTATTTCAAGGAATCATGGAATGCCGAACGTTCAAGGAGTTTAAAGAATTCTGAGATTTTCAGAAATTCCAGGAGCCCCAGAAATTAAAAACATTTAAATAATCGAGAAAATTTAAGGGATTCGGAGACTTTTTGTAATTCAGGGAATCTGAACAACTTAATTCAAGGAAATCTCTTTTAAAGTCACGATTACTAAGAAATCGAATGGAGAACTCCAAATGTGCGTTTATTCCCGAACTCTCAATAAACTCGTCGTCAGAGATAGTTAACCTCCGCTTATTATCGAAGACATTGTGCGTTAAAGAAATATTTTAGTTTACTTCATTTCGAGGATGGAGTTTATAACGTGAAAATTTGAGAGTAGTCAGTAAAATACACGTAATTTGTAACGCTATTTGGTCAGTTCAAATTTTAATGCATGCCTTATAGCTTGAAGACTGCATCGAGTGTTTTACAGAGATTTGTACATGGACGACGTTATGGTAGCAAAAAAAGGTTGGATAGTTATAAGTTTATTTTTGTAACAATTGAGTTTTTAGGCTACGAGATTAGCGAGCAAGGCATTGGTCCAACAAAGTATGGAATAGAATCAGTATAAAATTTCCCGGTACCCAGAAATGTTCGTGAGGCTCAAAGTGTTTTGGGATTGACCAGGCGGTTTCGTGAATACATTCCACCCCATCTTCTATTTCTCTAAATGCCCAACAAAAACAGAAAGTAATCAATACAGTTTTGTGTTGGAGAAGCTAGCTACATTTTATACCCTCCGAAGGTTTCAAATTTATCTATGGACAAGACATTTGCGAATTGTCACAGACTGAAATTCATTCGCGCTAGCACTTAAAAGCGGGACATAAATCTTAAAATTGAAATATGGGTCATGGAACTCCAAATCTACGATCATGTTACAGAACACTGCTAAGGTAAGCAAAATTTGGCATTGGCACAGAATAGGGACTAATTGATTGTAAAATGATAAACTCAATTAGAAGATTCTCAAGATAAGTATCACGAGTCGAGGAACCGATTTGTCTATCACAAGAAAGGTGATTGATTGTCATTTTGTGTTCGGCGAGAAATGGCGAAAAATATTCTCTTTAAATACAATGACCAATTATTTCACACAGGGTCAGAAAAGGTGGATGAAACCATTTGTAAAAGCCACTGGTTTCCGGAAATGCGCAAGATTTCGTTAATTCCAGATACCATTAGGGAGTTAGGGGGGATTGCATTTTGTTACAGGGACACCAACGTCCCGTTGCTTGAGATATGTTCGAGAGACCAACTCACCGATGGAAGTACATATACTGGTGGAATATGGCAAGAAAAGTGGTCTTTCTCTTCTGCTAGGGTGCGATGCTAACTCTCATCATACTTTGTAGGGCAGCACGGACATAAACTCAAGAGGTTATGATCTACTGAAATACCGAATCATCACTGATTTAGATATTCGTAATACGGGGAACACACTGACATTTTGTCACTCGGTCAGAAAAAAGTCATTAATATCTCTCTCTCTGTACCAGTAGTTTAGGGATAATATCAAGAGATAGAGTCTCAGATGAACCCACTCTCTTAGATAACTCACAGATAGTGTTCGAGTTGGAATCTATTGTACCCGCGGGCCCTAAATGGGCCAGAAATCCAAGAAGAACGGACTGGGATCAGTTTTTCAGGGAATTAAGGAGTGTATTCTCAGAGTTGCCCAGGTCAATCAGAGACGTTAATACCTTGGAGATCGCGGCCTAGATTTTCACGGAAGCCATCAAATCTACTCATGAAAGTATATGTCGACCTAAAAGAGTTCGAAAGCCTGAGGAGACATACATTTGTTTACGAGGGCCGGTGGAACAAAAGTTAGGAAACATACTGGTGGAATTGAAAAGTCAAACAGCTTCACAGGAAAACCAGAGAGAGGTTCATTAAGGCATTTAAATGTAATACAAAGCAAGAGAGCTGAACCAACTTTTGTACAGACATCTAGAAAGGAGCAGAGAAGGCTCGACTGGATCGGAGAAAACGGGGCGACACTTCCGAGGCAATTGAAACCGCCTGTGGCCCAAATGGTTCCGAAACGGTAGCTAGCCAACGAAATTGTTACGCCATCCAGGGTCAGATGGCCCTGAAGTCCTTCAGTCCTTAAAAGTCTCCTTGTCCGGAAATTATATATCCAGTCTTCTTACAGAGAACTGGAGAGTTCATCATAGGGCCGATCGTAAAACTTGCTAGGGCTAGTCTAACGTCGGATTCTGTTCCGACAGCATGGAGGGATACGAAAGTAGTCTTCATTAAAAAATCAGGCAGGATTGGTTATACTTCACCCAACGATTTCCGACCCATTAGCCTAACATATTTCGTACTAAAAAAAGTGGAAACACTCGTTGATAGCTATATCCGCGATAAGGTTTTGTCAAGTAGGCTACTGCACAAGGAGCAACACCCCGATAGAACAGGTCACTAGACCGTAACGGCCCTCAGCTGAGTAGTAAAGCTAATTGAGGAACAAATGAAGCAGAAAGGCCCCGCTATAGGAACCTTTATGGATATCAAAGGAGCGAACTGCGTGGCTGTGGTGCTTTTTCTATGTAGAGAGATATGGGGTCAAGCTTTGGCTTATAAGGGCACGTAACGGAATCACCTGAGCGTCAAGGGCTGTTGTGGTATCAACTGGAATAATAATAATAATAAAAATATAATATGGCTGAATGTGGCTAAATATGATATTAAGCACATGAAGATAGCTACAGGATCAACGTAAGCAAATGGCCAAGTAGAGCGGTCGAATCGTTTTCTTGCACCTATGTTAGCAAAATGAAGTGAACATAATTCTGGCAAAGCTAGGCCGAAAGCAATAGGTAAAGTAGAATATGCGATCAATAGTGATGTACGCAAGGTAACTGGCAAAACTTCTAGCACGATGTTACTTGGCGTAGGACAACGTGGAAAGGTAAAAGACCAAATAAAAGAATGTTTAGAATCAGAAAGTAATGTCAGCGATAGAGAAAAACTAGATGTTCAATAAGAATTATACCTACAAAAAACGTAAAAATGCTTTTAATTATGAACTAGATAATTATGCCATGATCAGGAGTATCGACACAACCAAAGGGGTGTCGCCGAAGTTGCGCCCGAAATTTAAAAGACCCTATTTGATTGCGAGAGTATTAAGGAATAATCGATGTTTTTGCGGATGTTCCAGGCTATCAATTAACACAGAGAAAATACGAATGCGTCTGGAAGCCTAAGAACACGAGACTTTGGGTTCTTGTGAAAGATAAATAATTATTTAGACATTGTCTGAAACGCAATAACTGTAGCAACGTGTTCGAAGTTATATTGTTAAGTATCCTTATTGTAACATCGTATATATTCTGTGACAACCGATGATGGACAATGGGTCGGGATTGGTAGAGTTTCTAAAATTGTAAGCCGAAAAAAAATTTTATAATTGAAAACAAAACTCTGTTGAAAAGTAGAGCAGGAGCAGCTGCTTTCAAGTGCAGATTATGTATTACTTATTGGTTCAATAGAGATAAGAATGCTAGACAATTGTGTTATTTTATTCGACTTTTCAGATGGTAAAACATTCCTATTTTTTCTAACTTTATTCAAACAATCAGAAGACGATATTTTTGAAAATAGAAATAGAGTAGGTCACGTTTACATTTTAGAATATGGCCTTATTGCTTCATGCAGTGTGCCACAAAGAATCGAGAAAATCAAATATATTGTTCCAGACATTTCGAAAACATAATTAGATGCTTTAAATCAGGAAATTCTACCTTTTTTCAAATGTTAGTCAGCATAATTCCAACTCTATTAGTAGCCTACATCTTTTACATCAGGCGTTATTTACAGAGCCTAATGATTCTCCGTAACCAATATGGTTGCAAAAACTTCTTATCGATTTTCAAGAAATTCAACATATTTCTATGGATTTCAAAACTTTTCAAAATATTTTATAGGATTTTTACGCTATTCAGAGATGTCAAAAAATTTTGAAAAATTTATTTAACTTTTGACCTAATTTAGATATTTAAGATTTCTTTTACTATTTGGGTAGAGCTTATCGACTTCTTTCGAAGGCTGCCAAAAAGTTTAGATAATGGTGAAAAATTGGAAAATTGCGGTGCTTTTTCTGAAAATAGTAGAAGTCGATTTTCTGATGAAAAACATACTTATATTTCTTGCTAATTTCTTATTTAATTTGTGCTATCACAAGGACAATTATTTGTTATTTTTATGCAGGCTAAATGAACTGATAAGGCAACTTGTCCCATTTTCGACAAAAATAAATAAAAATTCAATTTTCATAAAACAAAAACTCTCTTGGCTACTAAAGTTATTTAGTCCGGATAAAACTCACAAGTTTAGATTGCAGAATAACTTTGTACGACAAATAAGAATGCACTATTTTAAAAGTCGAAACATGCTGAGTCACGTTTCTAATCTCAAAGCATGATCTTCTGCTCGGAAATCTAACAACTATAAACGATAATAAAGAAGGAGAAGTAAAAGAAATTAAACGGCTTAAAATAAAAATAAGGATTTTTTCAGTCTTGTCCAAAGTCAGCTGTTCCAGCATGTTACAATTTTGTAATAAAACATGTTTTTTCATCGCTACACTGCTAATGTTTACTGACAATATCAGTCCACTTACCATTATTATCTTCCAAGAAATTGGCAGAAATCTTTTCAAGCAATATGCCACAAAGAATTAAGAAAATGAAATATATTTTTTTAGACATTTTGCTGATGAAATTAGAAACTTGGAACCATGGAATTGAACTGTTCTGAAATGTTACACAGCATAATTTGAAGACATTGCATTAATAACCTGACTGATTGTGATAGGCGTAAACAGTCGGTGACTCAATTAAAAAAATGTTAGATTAACCTTCTTTATTTTCATTAGAACAAAACAACAATAACTGAAAATAACAATTTTTACATCCTCATCATAATCTGGTTCGTCATTGGTACTCTTCACAATTAAAAACTTTTTAATTACGAATCCATAAAATTGTAAATTTCGATTTTACATCTTGAAAATTCAACTATTTCAGAAAAAAGAATTCAAGATTGTATTATTTTCTCTCATATTCATAAACAATAACGAATTCAATTGAAAATCTTAAAAATGGGAGAATTTTCCTTGTCACAGTTTCAATACTAAACTATCTCTTCCAAAAGAACTTTCAAAATAACATAATATTAAACTAAACACAATTCAAGTTTATAAATATTGAAAACTGGAAATATTCAAAACAGAATCATTTTCAAAGAATATTTAGAATGTCCATTTTAATGTTGAAAATTCACCATGAGGTATTATAAAATTGATTCAAAGATTTCTGAAAGAGTAAAAAATAATTTCAAAACTAAAAAGATTTCGGGTTAACAGACATTTTTCTCTAAAAAAAAATAAGCTGTCATTACTTAAAATTCAACGTTTCCTTAAACTTTCAAAATTTTAAGAAAATTTTCCCTATTTCCTTATTACGATCTTACGGTCAAATTAAAAAAAAAACGATTGTAGTTGTTTAAAAAAAATCGTTATATTTTCAACGTTTCGGCAATCGCTGCGGGCTTTTATCAGGAAAAAATACCTTCTCTAAAATACAAACTGTTTTGCTTTTTAAATAGAATCAATTAAAACTAAATTATAATAACACATTCGAAGCATGCAAACTTATTTTTGTTATTACCTGTCATTTAAATACGTAGTCAATAATTACATTTAATTGTCAAAAGAATTCCGAACAAATGTTTAATAATTTTAACCGTGTTCAAAAAACATACGAATCAAAATTTAAAATTTGGAACCTCTGTAAGAGAGGCTTCAAAAACAATAAACATTTAATTTCTTTATATAAATATTATGACGAAACAAAAACAAGCCAATGAAGAGGACATTGATATTAACATAAATTCTAGCAGATAATACTAAATAGACGATAATGAACAGGTCGAATTTTTAAATAAACACATATGAAAATAGCGCGCAAAAGCTGAATCAATTTAAAACTGTGAATTGAGTTTAGTTTCTTAATTTTGATGGTGAAATATTAAATTTACGGTAAAATGCATTGATAAATCTGGTTTATATTTAATACTTCGGTATGAAGATTAATTGAAATAAATTTTCAAACTTACGTTAATCTTTGTTATTAAAAAAAATTATCTAAATTACGGTTATTTTTAAAATAAACGTTGATGTTAAATCTATTCAAAGAAGGTCTTAGTTTTTTAGAATGACCTTGAACATAAAGTAACGTAACCTTTAAATTGGTTTGATTGTATTTATCTAACCATTTTTTCTGCTTATTATTTTTGTATGAACTATTCTTATTGACGTTTTTGTTACATGGAATCACGATACAAATAATACTATTAAATTGTAATGCATTATAATTATTAGTATTGAAGTGATTAATGATTAGAGTTATGTTTTTAATACTTGAAATCATAGTATTTATATTGTCACTCGCACGAAAATTTAATTCTAAATTTTATTTAGCCTAACAATAAAATTAGTAAGTAAATTTAAGAAATACTATAACTTTTGAAAACTCATATTAGTCGTGGATACATGAAACAAGGTAAATTTTTGGAAAATTTTATGCAACTTTGATAATCGTTTATATTCATTTTGAAACTGGTACTCCCTAAATCAGAAATATTATTAATAACCATTTCATAGTCACGTTTCACTATCCTAATGTAAAGAGAGTGGGTTACTCTGAAAGAGTGAAATTTTTTATTTCGATTACACTGTGAAACACAAAATTATATGTGCGCAAAATCTACAAAAGTCGAATCTATGCAACCCGCAAAATAATCCTCCAAGGGGCATTGCCAAATAATCTCGAATAATAAAGATATTCATGAATTCATGTTTATAACAATGAAATTTCCAAAACACGCAATTTTTGTCCAATTTTTTAAATTCTCAAATAATTTTTACAGTTTTTGAGTTCAAGAAATCCATTTTTGTGGTTAATTTCAATGTCAATTGCAAATTTTGTTTTGTTACAAAAAAATGAATAGTTCTCGACTTGTCACTCCCAGCGAGAATTCAATTTTGGTTCATTTATTATTATTATTATTACACCATTAAGCAGTTTCCCTTTAGGGGTAAGCGTGACTCACTCGGCGGGGAGGGGAGTAGTGTGATGAAGGGGTTATAGAATTTTTAGATTGATCTAGAACTATCGTATTATTTATTTAAATAATAAGTTAGTTCCGCAACAC
>JAWWLR010000054.1:73748123-73758162 GCA_035041075.1 Acraspis erinacei | reverse complement strand
ACATATATATTTTTAATTGAAGCCGAAGGAAAAATAATTTGATCAACGAAAGTACTTTTATTGTAGAATTATGTTCATAGCAACACCAAGAGATTCTTAATCAAGGATTTTCTATTCTACGTCGCAGTATGTCTTGGAATAAATTATTTCACATAACATACTATTTCATCATCTACTTTTAGTTTAAATAAAGATTGCCGAAAAACAGATTTTGTTGATCCAACGTTATCTCTGGCGTGGCTCGAATCATAGAGAAAAATTCCAATAAATTCATTATGAACAACAGTTTTTTACTTTCTTAGATTTTTTTTTGCATTATATTTAAGACTTAAAAAACATAAAAAAATACAACTGTGATTGATATCAAATTATTGAAAAATGGTTGGAAAGTAACTCTTTTCTAAAAAATAATCATATTCTAGATTTGAAAAAGCAACTCTATTTTTTTGAAATTTTGCCTAATTAGTTGAAAATTCATCTCTCTGAAAACTTAACTTTTTTCTGTCAAATTAGTTTTTTTATTTTTAACGTAGAGAATTAAAGTATTTTGCTTGAAAATTCAACTTTTCGGTTGACAATTATCTTTTTTGTTTGAAATTAAACTCCTTTGTAGAAAATTTGTCTTTTTGGTTTGCAAATGGTAGAAAATTCAACTATTTGGTTGCAAATTAAATCTTTGTTAAAAATTAATATTTTCGGTGTGAAAACTTAACCACTTGGTTGAAAAGGCATGCGCTTTGTGAAAAATTTAAGTATTATGGTACAAAGTTCAAATTTGGTAGAAAATTAACTTTTTTGTTGGAAATTTAACACTTTTGCAGAAAATTTGACGTTTTCGTTTGAAAGTGCTAGAAAATTCAACTATTTTCTCAACAACAAATAAAATTTTACAAAAAAAGAAGTTAATTTTGAAAACAAAAAGTCAAATTTTAAACAAGAAAGAACACAATTTCTACTGAATTGTTGAATTTTCAAGCTAAGAAGATGAATTGTCTACAAAATAGTTGTATTCTCAAATGGGAAATAGGAATTTTCAACAAAAAAGTTAATTTTTAACCTAGTAAAATAGTTGAATTTTTAACTAACTAAATGAATTTCCAGCTGAAATAGATGAATTCTTAAAGAAAATTCTAATAGTTGATATTATTCCAAACAAAGATGATTTTAGTTTGAAATAAATCATAGTTGCATTCAAGCAAAAGATGAATTTTTACAGAAATAGCTGACTTCTTAACGATGAGAGATTAATTTTCCATTCCATAACTGACACATCAACCCTTCTGAATAGGAGATAATATTTTAGAAAATCCAATATAACTTTAAAGTAACAAAAATTAGAATTTACTGTAAAAATCATAACTAAGTTAAGATACAAGTTACTTTTTGAAAAAGTAACGAAGTTTCCCCAAAAGATACAAATAACCTAACTTTTCAGTTACTTAGATCGTTGTAACAAGTTATTACCCAAATCTGCTGACAAACATTCTTTTCTTTGAGCTTTTCAAATTACCAAATCGTCATTGTTGAAAAGTACAACAATGATTTTGATATTATCGGAACACCTACTTTTTTAGAGATGGGTTGAAAGTGTTAAAATCGCTGAATTCGATGAAATTTTAATTTTTTTATAATAAAATTGGGAAATTGGTTTAGTAAAATTAAATATTTAGAAGATCTAAAATAATCTTGGTAAAAATAATATAATATATAATATTCTTAGTCAGTACGCGCAAAAAATCAAAGCATATCAGCCTCTCCTTCTCGGTAAATATTTGTCCTAATAAATAGAAAAAAATGTATCTGAATTATCAAATTTTATCTCCGCAACCACGCAATATTTATCCATATTCCTCGTCCAGATTTTAAAAGTAAGATTTGTACTTAATTTGATGAATTTTACCAATTTTGATTAATGATTTTCGACATTATTTGTTGATGATTTCAATAGGAAAAATTTCACCAATATTGATTATGACGCCAAATTTTACAAATTTTAAAAAGTTTGTCCTTTCAAACGCTAGATTTAGTTTCTAAACAGATATTTATCTTTAAAGTGAAGCACGCATTTTCAAAAGGTCAATATAATTGTACCAAAACCAGTTTATCAATGACAATATTGTTTAGCTTTCAGCAATTATTAATTGGTACTTTTTAATAATTCTAGGTAATTAAACGACGAAATAAGTTTAAAAGAAAATTTAAAAGCGAAAAATGCATAAAATGTAAAGGTTTTTAATCGAGATATATTTCGAAATCGAGAGAAAAATTTTATCGGCCGTTCTTTCAAGATGAGAGGTTGTGTTAAAAACAATTATTTCTTCATTTTATCCGTATAACTACGTATGACTACGTAATGCTAAAAGAATTTAACATTAATTATGTAAAAACTTTTGAAAAATCCAACAATTCATTGAGTTAAGTAGAAATGAATGATTTTAGAAGAATATAGATACATTAATAAAATGCAAGAGAATGACAAAGAATTGAAAAGAATTGAGGGTTAATTAAAAAAATTCAAATCCCTTCAAATCTTTAAAGCGCTATTAATTTCTTACCGTCGAAGTGACTCATGATTACAAAGAAAATTAAGTCAAATTCAAAAGTATTCAAATGAATTGGAAAAAATTTTAAGTCGGAAAAATTCCATTTATTTCAGTAAAATTTGAGTGAATTCAGCGCAGTTTAGGGGAAACGAGAATAGTTCAATGAAATTAGTAAACAATCAAATTGAGTTAAAATAAATTCAGTGCATTAAAAACAATTAAAAAAGAAGAGAAACTTTATTAAATTGAATAAGTATGGAATCAGTTTAGAGAAATTAACGAAAATTTTAAAGAATTTGATGAAATACCTAAAAACCTAAGGGAATTTCAAAGACTTCAAGATGAATTAAACAAAAACTTTTTAACAATCCAGTGCATTTTTAGAAGAATTCAAAAGAACTGAAAATAATTTGCGAAAAATGATCAAGAATTCAAGTTAGGTTCAAAATGAATTTTAAAAGATATTAGGAAATCTCTTGAAATCTTTGAGAACCTACGAATTCCCTCCATTATTGTGAATAAATTCTTTAAAATACATACAAATATTTAAATCCCTTACAATCCCTTAAAATTATTCAAACCCTTAGAAATCCCTTGAATTTGTTCAATTCACTTGAAAATGCCTCGGAGCATTTTTAAATTACCTAAAATATTCCAATTCCCATTAAATCCCATTACATTACTGAAATCAATTAAAACAATTTTTAAAGCTATTAAAAATGCAGAGTAATTTCAAAAATAACCATAAAATATTTCAAATCCTTAAATCATTCTATCCATTGACCCTCGGTATCAATTAAATAATAGCTTTTAAATTTTTTAACTCCACAGATCAAGGAGAATTAAATGAATTTAGAATAATTCAAATGAATTAATAAGATTAAAAAAAATATGAAAAAGAATTCAGTATAAGCTAGTAAGAATTAAGGGTGAATTTCAAAAACTGATCTAAAAGGTTTTCATATACATAAAAAACCTACAGAATACGCCACTTATGTTGAATAAGTTCTTCAAAAATCATTGAAATATTATAAAGTTTCGTAAAATTCTATGATGATATTTACAGAAATCCAGAAAAACTGATTCAAATACCTTGAGAGCTTTAGAATACCTTAAAAATAATTCAAACTTTCGGAAACCTTGTGAAATCCCGTAAAATATTTCTGAATCTCTTAAAATTTTAAAGGTCCTTGAAAATTATTCCCTATCTTCCCAAATTCTAGAATATTCTTTATCCTAAAATATTTGAAGCGCTTTGAAATCTCTTTAAATTAATAAAAATAATTTAAAAATCCTTGGAATCTTTGGAATTCCTTAAAAATAATCAAATTCTCTAGAACATTTTGAAATCTCTTGTAACTTTTAAAAGCTCATCAAAATTCTTTAAAAAATTGTAAAATGTCCTAAAATATAAAAAATTGCTTCATATTATTTAGATATGTTACAAATTTATCGGATTCTTTAAACATAAACTACAATGTTTCAAAATAATTCAAGACAATTCAGAAATAGGTGTTGTCTATACATTAAATATTGATTAAGCCATGAGTTATTTACGGAAAAAAGAGAATATAGTGACTTTATCTTAAAAAAGTAACTAAAAAGGGATTTGAGAAAAAAATTGTCTAAAAGTGTCTGTCTGGTGGCCCTGATTAATTTTTACAGTTATTTCTTACGGAAATTCCGTGATTTGTTACTTTTTTATTTCTAACACTTGAAAACTTTATCCGATTATAATTTTGTTTAAAGTTACATTTTGTGCTGCAAATAGGGTACCACAGGGACCAAATATTGAAAATAGGCTACTTTAGGAACCTGAATTGAATGTAGGTTCCGGTCACTGAGGTCTGCATTTTTATAAAAAATATTATAAATAATGTAAACAGTTTTTTGTAATCGTCAGTTTTGGTAACTCAAAGAATGCTTTCCGTCTCACTTGAGTATCCAGATCACAAATTTGTAGGATTACTCATTCATATAATATTTATTCGTGTCGTTGTTCTAGATTTAAAGGGTATGCTATGCGCTTGATTTTATCAGTTAAAAAAATTGGAAAGTACTATTTACTATATTTGGCGAATGAGTGGATCGTATAATGTTAAAAAGATGATTTGACTGGAACTACCTTGGACTTTGAGACTATGTACTCATTTTTAAACCGTCTATTAAAATTACATCAACATAGGCGGATTAAACGCAATCTAAACTTTCCAACAGTTTTTATTGTCACAATAGATTGTCTTGCGTTAAAAATTGCAATCAACATACACACTTATATACTATATAACGCAGGTTTGAACAAAGAAATTTTTTCTCTTATTTCAGCCATTTTTTTCGTCTAAAAACGAATATCATAACACAATCATTGTCCTTTGACATTCTTATAAGCAAATTCAGAATTTAGCACTTCTTTTAATTATATGGTTCTCCTTCTCGGCTGGATTGAAACAAAAATACAAATTAAAAGCAACCCACAATGGAAAAGTTCAATTTTGTGTTTCTTAAAATGTGTATAAAACTAAAATAGATCGTTCAATATCCAGACTTTTTCTTGGATAAAAAGAGCTTTTACAAATTCCTGCAATCATAGAGTTTTTGGAAAATCATAAATCTGTGCATTATTATTCCTAATTTATATGAAATGGTACATTTCTATACGTTTTTGTAGATTTACCCATTTTAAGTTGATCTTGAGAAAGATCTCTGCCGACAACATGCAATAACACACATTTCTTATCTATTGTTAAAAAAACAATGAGTTATTATAAAAATAACTTCGACAACTGCATCAACATTCTAATAAAGTAGGAAAATTGCTAGTAAAAATTAATGTTCATTCACTATTTTAAATACTTTATTTTAAGCATTAAATCCTAAAATTAATATATCATAAAAGTCTTAAATAAACTTAATTAAGAAATTTTGATGAAACTGATAATAAAAATAATGAGTTATCGTTACAAAATATTTTTAAGCAGTATTTAAAATACTCTTGTGTGTACTGGGCTAAAGAAGGCTTTATTGCCATTCACAGTTTCGTTAAATTTTGAGCTAAATTACAAAATTTGTTACCTTCTGGAAAATGACTTGATTCGAATAGTTTTTGAACCCTTATGATCACCCCTCACCTAGTAATATCTTTATTTATTTTATTTACGAAGCTTTACGAAATATATCTGAAATACATTTCGAGATATTAATATTTGATTTCACAAATATTGGTACTTTATAAATATAATGCACGCTCCGATAATATTTTTTGCAAGAAAAACGAATCTGTAACTGTCAAATTGATTTCCGAATAGTTTTCGAGATATCAGTTTTTTAAATAAAAAATTACTCATTTTGTTTATTTTACGTTTCAAGCGATTATTTAATGCGTATGGAGATCAAAATCAAGTTTTAAATTTAATTAAAAACTAATGTATTTGTTTCCAGATTATTATTTTATATATAGAGGGAAACAAGTTTAATTCTAATAAAAGTGAAATACTTTTGATAAAATGTGGGTTTTCAAAATCATTTACGAAGTATGACTCGCTCCGTGTGGAATTATGCGGCACCTTACTTTTAATATTTTTTAACATTTAAAAATAAAAAATACATTTGTAAGGTATTTCCAGATAAAAGATTCATCAAAGTAGAATTAAATTGCATCATTTAAATTTGATTTAGAATGTTTTATAAAATTCCATTTGCCACGTTTTCTGAAAATATTTATCTGATAGATGTATTAAATTTCATAATTTTTATATCAAAATTTTATTTTTTAATTTAAACAGTGAGAAAACTACAGACGAAAGCTACAGGATTTGATTAGGGCTTCAAAGAAAATCCTAGTTTTTCTACATAACATTAACTACGAGATACATAGCTTTTTTTTCTTTATTATAATAAGAACATTTTCCCAAAATTCTGATATTTTGTTCGTTTGATCAAAAAATAAATTTTATTAAGAATTTCCCCTCCTCACATTACTCTCTTCCTCACCGAGTGCGTCCGACCTACCTCAAAAGGGAAATGGCTTAATTGAGTCATAATAATTAAAATGATCTAAAATGCGATCTAGTTGAAAGAAACAATTAAAAACATGAAAATATATTTGCTTATATGTGGCTCTGGTCTGTAATAGTTATGCTTCAACTTTTCAAAATTGTACAAAAATCAGTTTTCGTTTTATGAATCGTAAATGATGAAGCTTACAAATTGTTAAACGATATTATCTGGAGACGATAAAAATCTACAAGATTTAAGGATTGCATTATAATTACGCGTAAAAAACGTGTTAATTAAAATATATTAATGAGGTAGCTTAGCAGGTAGGATAAAGTTGTTTAGACGTAGAGCATGACTTTTAAATATGAAATTTTAAGATAATGGTGTGCTGAGAATAACTTTTTATTAAATTCTACATAGATTGGTTATTACATTTTATTATATTTATACGCCAGTAGAATAATTTAATAATTCTACACTAAACCCCAGCGGCTGCGCCCTTTTTGAAAATATCTGAACTAGTATTCACCTACAATATTTGCTATTTGTAGTACACAAGGGAAATCGCAGTAAAACCTGTGTATAGTACAGCGGACTTAAGTTCGAACTGGTGCCGGAAAGAATCATTCGAACTCTCGTCCTACCAGTGTTGATGTTTAGAGACGAGCATGCTTACCATTACAAAATAGTGCCGGTTTATAATAAAAATATGTTTTAATAAGATTGCAGAAACATCCGAAGTCGTCATAGATATTGCCCTTCAGTTCTCCTGACTCTTTTTATCCACTTTTATTACTTTTCTGTAAGTGAGGCAATATTCAATTTAAAAATATTTATATCTCGTATTAAATACAAAAAAACTATAATTAAAAGTATAGTTCGAAAATCGTGTGCAAAATATTCAACGAACTTACGGTTTCTTATAAAATTCAAGTTTCTCGTTCACTTTCGCCTTTTTGGCGCATGGTAACGCTGTTTTAATGACATTTTTTGCTTCTTTGTATTTATCATCATCGTTCAATTTTTCCCATGACTTACGGTCGTCGCGCTTAGCCGCAATTGCGTCTTTAAGATCTGAAAGTGATTCTCGTATTTTTTTCCACCTAGCTTCTTGGTCATGGCCAACTTTGTCACATTTTTCATTCAAATCCTTATCCTTGATATCAAAAAATACTCGTAATGCTTCTTTTGGGGTATAATGCTTTTTCGGATGATTTTCATGCCTTAAATGATCTTGATGATGTACTGAAAAAATTAAAAAATAAACATTATATTAATTATAAAATCGCTTGATTCTCTATGCTCTATTGGTCCAATATCATATGGTTTTGTGAAAATCGCTTTTCTCATTTCACGAAATAAAAAAATCATTACACAATTATAAATAGAACAGCAACTTTGCACAATAGAAACCTCTTTTAAAAGAATTTGCAAACCATGCCGTGTAAATATGAACCTGTTAACTTTTAATATGTTAGTAAAAGGACATGATTAATAAACAATTTGGTCAAAAAAAGCGCATCAGCAAAGAATGATTTTTTAACCATCGATAAATAAAATATCTTTTTCATATTAAGGTTTTACTATTTTAACTTGTGATGATAAGTTCTTCTTCGCCTTGAAAAATAATGCTATTTGTGAAGCTGAAAAAAGCGAAGAAATTTGCAATGCGTGGAAAATAGTAACTTCACATTTTTGAAACATGGTTTATAATTTTTCATGTGTAATTTCCGATAACATTGTAAAAATCAATGGATACGAAATCGCAAAATAAACGTTTAATTCATTTAATTTCTTCGCGTATACTCACAGAGAGTAAGTACCGCCAACGTAGGGAGAAATAACACCATCTTAAACGTACAGGTATATAAATATACCAGAGAAAACAGAAAGTTATACTTTGAGCAGGAAAAACAAATCGCCCACTTTTCTTGTACTGATTTCTGGAGTTTAAGTCGGGCCGTTTATATTAGGAATGGTGATCGACCATTTCGCCACCTCGTGAAAAAAATCAGTCGTCTTGGCTGAGTCTTGATTCAAGACATACCCAAGATATAGCCAAGACGTTTTTCTAAGTCTCTCCCCTGGCCGCCAGAGAGACATAGCCGTCTTGGGGACGAACTGAAGACGAGCCAAGTCGAAATCAAGACGAAATATTTTTACTCGGGCAGCTTTCGAAACCCAAGTGAAAGGTGTAAATAAACCACTGAAAAAAAAACATTTTAATTTGATAATCGAAAATTTGCACCAATTTTCCACCTAATCTCTTCTCTAGTAAGGGATCCAAAAGCCGAATATTTTTCTCTGTTTTGGGCTGTTGTACCAAAGCGCGTAAATATCCGGAATTGAATTTTCAGCACATTCGAAAAGCCGGCATGACAGTTGTATATACAAATAAACTTGGAAAAATTAAAGTAATCGAAAGAAGAAATAATTGAGAAATATTTTTCAGAATAGGGAAAGAGGTCACACCAAATATGCTCGTTTGCTCACTTCATTACGTAAGAGGCCTTCTTATTGTATACAGGTATACCTCGCTCTTACCTAAACTCAAATATTTATCTTGTGTGTATTGCTATGCTAATAATATATGTTCATATCTGATAAATGCCGGATTTTAATTAAGTTTTTAAATTAATTTTAAAATACTGCTTAATCGTTATAATTATCATTTATTAGTTATACAACTGTGTGAATTAATTATAAAACATTTTGTAATGATATTTTTAGCATCTATGAGAAAAAATAAATCTGTCTTGCTTTTTTCAGTTTTTGCTTAGAATAAACTGTTTTCAATTTACTTCGTTAAAAACCAATGATTTTTGTTTTAAATTAACATATTAGCCAAGTTGTACCACAGAATGTATTAATCAAAAAATTTATAACGCATGGACAAAATGAGAGGAAATTTTCCAATGAAATAAAAACTTGTTTCCTTGCATTCTTGTTAAAAAATAGAGATTTTCAAGAAAAAATCCTTTACACTTCTCATTGATTAATAGAATATCATCTAGCTCGACCAGTGTTATAATTTTGACCTAAAACTGTTGCGAAACTTATTAATACTATGAATAATATTGCTTATTGTTCATGCTCTCTTACATCATTTCCCATTGAGTATAAAGTCTAAATTCCTGTTTACAACTACCTATGAAATACAAATAAATAATTCTTTTTAAAATATCAACCGCATTAGTATGTTTATAGGGTCTAAAAGCCCCATAAGTGAAAAATTGTAGTTTGTGAATTTTTTAGGCCAGCAATTTGTTATCGCTTATAATTATTTTCTCCAATATTAATGATAGATACTTGCGTTTTAAAAAGTTTTCCCTACTTCTCGGAAAGAGAGTTATTTCGGAGACGCGCCCCCAAGCGACAACCAACCCTCATTGCAAGAGAACTTCGTTTTTTATATCCCTTCTTAAGGGAAAACTTAATTAGACGACAACAATCGCCAGTCAAAACCTCCCCTCTTTCCAGGTAACGCCTCTTTTCGTTTC
>JAWWLR010000054.1:73621028-73632159 GCA_035041075.1 Acraspis erinacei | reverse complement strand
CACATAAGATATTAAAAATCGTGTTGATATTTATTCAGTAAAATTCTCTTAAGTTTTATTATTTATTTTTTAGATTTGAAAAAAATATTTTTTTCTAAATTATAAACATTTTTAAACTAATTTTTTATCTAAAGATTTATAATTTAGTGTGTCGCAGACGGGGGGATCCGCGTCGTAAATTCACGGGAAATGCAGAACCTCTGAATATACTGTTTTTTCAACAACAAAAAAAACCATATTTTTTTAAGGATTCGAACAAATTTTGGGGCAATATGCATGAAAATTCGAAAAAAATGTAGACCACTCCAGTTTATTGTATAACTCTTCGTCCGTGTCTAATAATTCTAAGATAATCATCTTCTGCGTTTCCTTATATTTTCTTAAAATGTACTTTCTAATGGTTAAAAATCTTTTTTATATTATTATGAAAATTTTACTCAATGAATAATCATCCTCATACTATAGTGAATGGTACAACACTGTTTGTTGAGCAGGACAATGCTAAGGTTAAAGTTAGAAAACAAGTATTTGGAAAATTTAGTTAATTAGAAGTTTCAATTACTTGAAATTATTATTTTACGAAATATCGTCGCATCAATTTTTTCCAGCACATACATTATAGGGTTCATATGTTTCCACATATTTCAATTTGCTCTTGGCGATAAGATAAAAATATATTTTCGAGCAGATTTTTATCACTTCCGTAATAATAAAATGAAATCTTATCTTACAATTTCATTTTTTATCAGTAGCAAATTTTATACTGATTCTTGTTATCATAAGGTATAAGCAAATTATAAGGATTTAAAGATGCAATTTTTCTTTTGATAAAGAAATAATTTCCAGGACAATTGTTTTTGATTAATTCTTTATGTTGATCTTAAATATTCTTTTTGCAAATCTAAGCATAAAAAATTGGAAACATTCTGAAATAATAAATATACTGCAAAAGGTTTTTTTTTCATGAGGGATCAGATGTTCTCCTTCTGACCTCCAGATAATGTACATAATTAAAATAAGATAAGAATATTCAGGATAAATGTTTATCTCTATTTTGGTATAGTAATTATTTTGCTGCTAGATTAGGTGAAGGTTAACACAAGAATGTTTGCTGCAAAAAGATTATTTTTTAAGAAGAAAATCCACTTGTGCCAAAAGAACTATCCTTCTAACACAAGAGAACTTTTTTTGAGTTTTTAATCAATTAAACTTACGCTTAAAGCACGAAATATAAAAATATATTTGAAAGCTATTAAATTTAAAGGAGACTACTTGTCCTAGGGCTCAAAATCTCAAATAATTCTCAACCTAGTTTCCTTTATTTATATTTATTACTTATCGTCTATCAAAAAATCTAATATCTTTTCGTAATTTAGTATTAGATTATTTTATTAAACACTATCCTTGAAGTTTGTTCTTTTTGATAGAATAAATATTTTAAAATATTATTGTAATAATTTAAAACTTAAATCATTTCGTGATCTGCTGATTGAATATTAACTTTGATCCTTTAAAAATTGCATAAACGCGTTATCTAAACTTAATACGTACTAATTCTGCCACAGAATAATTATTAGGCACTGATTAGTATTACAGAATTTTCCGTAACCTTAACACCCGCAGGTGTTAAGGTTATGGAAAATAATAACCCCATTTCCAGCTCATTCATGAACGAGCTGGAGATGGGTCTATTCTTACGGAAAATCCCATAACGATGGACAGTTCGTAATAAATACTCTAAAGATGTTTCTTTTCCATGAGGGGCTAGATGCCTTCTTTCTGAGCTGCATTACATAATTCGAAAGGAAACATGAACTTTTATTTTCAAAAGATAATTTGTAACAGTTTGAAAGCCTTAATATTTTTAATTATATTTTTAAATTGCTTTATCATCCAAGGACGTTTATAATAGCGTCAATGTTCAAATCTACTTTGTTTTAAATATAAAGATACCCCGTCTGGCAGAATTTTGAGCAGATTTTTAGACTTTGCAACACTCATCGATTGTCCCGTCGATTGATATAAGCAGTAAGTAGAAAACAATGAAACTAGCGAAATTGCGAGTTTCTAAGACTATAATTTTTGAGAAACTAATAATGTCAAGGTAAAAGTCTAAGAAAATAGTTTCCAAAATTAAATTCATTACAAATTTAAATTATTTAAAATTATGATTTTTCTAAATATCTTACCACTAATTTTTGTCAACACCTACATTATAGCGTCTGTAAGTCTATATCCGTAATTGCGTTTTTTTGATATTAGATAAAACAAATTTTTATCATTTTCGTAATAATAAACGTGGTACCTCGTCATCCAAAAATTCGATATAAGTAGTCAAATGTTCTTCTCGTCCGATAATTTCAATTATTATCAGTAGCCAATTTTAGGTATTCCATATTAGAATATGAGGATTTAAAGGCAGAATTTTTCTTCCGATAAAGAAATGATTTCAAAGACAAGTATGTTTGATTTGTTGATCTTAAATGTTCTTATCGCATACAAAAATTGAAAACATCAAACATCACGCTTTACTCGTTTGACAATTCTAGACAAGTAGACTTATTAATAAATAAAAGAATATTCAATCATTTCTTGGACATTTTTTTTATATATGGCGATAAAGTTCAAGAATCAATAAATTGTTGTCTTGTCATTCATTGCTAAACCATAGATTTGAAAAATATTAAATCTAACGCAAATTTTGGTTCTTTCTAATTAATCATAAAAATGAAATGAACAGTTTAATTCTGAACTTTTGGAAAATTATATGGTACTATTTAAAATTGTTACTGATTTCTAAAATTCATGTTTTTAAAGATTTATACACGTGAGATGCTTTCAATGGCGACAGGTTCAATGGCCCGGCTAGGTTCACAAAAACTCGGAGAACGTATAGAAAAAAGATTTTCGGTATCCTAGACATTTGAATTTTTGTAGCCCTTTTTTTGGAAATTACCCTATTTTCGTAAATCTTCCTTTTAAAATAATAAATTAAATATGTGAGTCAAGTTAAACAAAAACAAAACTGGTTTTTCCCATTTTTCATGGCAACTATTGATGTTAGCAAAAATATGCTTCTAACTAAAAATATTCGCATCTTCAAAATCTACAATCTTTCAGAAAGATTTTTTCCATTAACATCATATTTTTTAGATAATTGAAACATTCGAATTGAATTTGTTTTGAATATTTCACATTTTATTTGTTAATATTGAAATTTTGAATTTTCAAGAAGCTCAAAAATTGTATATTTGCAATTTATATCCAATTTTTCTAATGATAAATAAATTGCATTAAATCTCTAAAGTATTAAGGTGCGTCTTTATAGTATCCATTCCTATTAAATAGACTTGACAGTGAATACTAGCTAAAATACTTTTCTTGTTTTAAGACAAAAACCATTTTTTTTATAAAAACAAAGACTTAAAATAAGTTTGATTTAGTGCATCGCTGTATTTTAATTAATGATTAAAGAATGTTTATTTTTATGGTCCAACGTTATGGAAAACGGAGTAAGAAGCTTTAACAATTAAAGTATTAATTTCATTATGTTTCTAAATTATAATTATTTCTCGAAATAATCAACATCATGGAATGTTTTTGGGCTCATTTAATTCTATAAGGATAAACAATGATCAAATCTGTTTAACGAAAGTGAACATTTTTTTATACTATCGCAACGTTTAATTTTTTCTAGCACATAAGAGTAAATTTTCGTAATGATAAAATTAAATCTCGTCTTAAAATTTTATTTTTTATCAATAGCAAACATTATACTAATTTTTGGCACCATCACTTAAATAAATTATGATAATTTAAAGATACAATTTTTCTTTTACCGAACACATTATTTCAACGAAAAATCTGTTTGATTACTTTTCTTAATGTTGTTTTTAAATGATCTTATCGCTTAAAAATTGGCAAAGTATCGTTATAATAAATAATGAAAATAATTTTTTTATGAGGGACCAAGTTTGCTATTTGTAACCTCCGGGGAATATTCAGGTGTCGCTTTTCAGTATTTAATTTTTATTTTGACAGAAAATTGTTACAATTTATTACTTTTATTTGATCAATTAAATGTAAACTACAAAGTACGAATATATAAATCTATGGTTGAAAACTATTAACTTTAAAACACAATTTTTCTTATGGGTTAAAAATCTCAAATAATAATTATCAATCTAGTTTTTTTTTCTATTTAAGGTAACATATTTGATATTAGGAAGTATGTCTTGAATAAATATTAAAAACTGCATGATTACAAGAAGTTCAGGATAATATTTTTGTAAAACGAGGGTTAAGTTATTGCTTATAGCCTATCACTATCTTTTCGTAATTTATAATTATAGCTTTAGTTGCTATCCAGGACTTATAAAATTTTAAACAGATTTATATTTTATAGGCTCTTGGAGGACTCATGGATTGATAAATTTCGAAGAATTAGTATCGATTTAAATGATTTTTCAAAACAGTGTCCCAATGTGTTATATTTAAAATATTTGGAAAGTTTTTATTACATAAACAATGCTAATAGTATTTTTTAAACTTATTTAAATGCCAAATTTAGGTATACTGATTTTTGTCAACACGTTAGAACACGAGGAATTTAAAATACAGTGTTTCTTTTCAAAAATAAATGATTAATTCAACGACAAATATACGTTTTGATTATTTCTTACAGTTGATCTTAAATGTTTTATTGCATTTAAAAATGGGAAATATTTCATGTTAACGCTTGATTCACTTGGCAATCTGGAAAAAATATTTACCTTTGATATATGAGGAAAAATTTTTTATGTTGGAATTACATGTATGTTTTTCCATGTTTCTCTACAGTTGCAATATGCTCTATACGATTTATTTGTTTGTCCTCTAAACGCATCCATGTACCAATTGAGAAAATTTTTCAGTTTAAATAAATGGTTGTTTTACCAATGAAAATGTTGCTGTAATTTAAAAGTATTTTCTTTACTTCGAAGTTATTTTAGTTTAAGTGAAAATTACGTATATATATATATATATATTAAATAAATGGTTTCTTTAATTCAAAACAAATTTTTTTTGAGCGAACTACTTCTTTGTCTTGATTATTAAAGTACTTATATTATAATATATTAATATAATATTATAATAATTATTATAATATTATAATTAACTTATTAAAGTTAATTATAATTATATAAATTATATACCATATTTAACAGATTTTCCTTGAAATTGATATATTCCAGATGTTTGTCACGTACGCGCTATTGTGTCGAAATGCATTTAAATTTTATATTTTTTTATTTTCTTTCATATTGGCCCCAAATTTTTTCGAAACCCAAAAAATAAATTTAGTTCTTTGTAAAAAAATTATGTTTTGAGGTCCCGCAAGACCCATCAAGTTTAACATTTATTTCTCGGAAGAGAAAAAAACGTTTCTTTACATTTGATTCAGAATCGTCAAAATATTAGGTTTAAAATGAAACATAGTCGAGTTAAAACTAAATGTTTAGTTTCAAAATTAGCTATAGAATATAAATGAATAATTACTTTTTAAATAGCGCCCCCATATAAATCTGCTTTATATCTTGCCCATGTATCTTTTGAGAGATTTTGGCGCTAATATGATTTAACAAATTTTTAAACTATAAATTGTTTCTAATACATAAAATTCGACTTTTGGCTAACTTTTTATATACATTTTTGAACAATTTATTATTTTTTTAGCATTTTTTTCTTAGAAATGAGTTAGAAAGTTGCAGTTTTTCTGAATTTTTCGACATATTTTCAACTTTACAGTTAGAGCGAAGCAATGACATACAATAAATTTAACTAAGATGATTGTTTAAATAATTGATATTTATTCATAATAATATTCTCTTAGAATAATGCTAGGAGGTTCCAGTTTTTTTTCAATTTTTCTACTTTTTGTCGACTTTTCATTCGGAACGAGGTAGTTAATAATTTAAGTTTAAAAATAATTGTTTGAACAATGTAGTATTATTTTGAATAATATTCTCTTTGAATAATGATAGAAATTTGCGGTTTCTTACTGAAACTTTCCACTAATTGGCAAATTTTTATTTCTAGCGGTAATATTTAGTGCAAGTTAACATACATAATTATTTAAACAATTTATTATTGTTTATAACACTTATCTTAGATAATTGATAGAAAGTTTTTTTAATTGTAGCTTTTTCTTGGCTTTATGTAAATGAAAAAATAACGAATTAACAATAAAAAGGTTTATTTTTTAAACAATCTCTTTCTTTTGTGTGGGTATAATTTTCTGAAATAAAACAGATATTTTAAATATTCTTCAAATTTTCTATATGGGTCATGTTAAATATAAATTTTCCTTGAAGCAGTTACTGAGAGCCTTTTTATTTAATTTGATATTGAAGTTTACAAAGTGTCTCATCGTTATCTCGAAATTCGGGATGAATAGTCAATTATTTTGCAAAGGTTCGCCTAGGCCTCCTGAAATTATAGGACCTCTAGTCTATCCCCTTATCCAACTCTCCTAATTTTCAGGACGACTGGATGCTGCCAAATATTTATTATTTGTTCCAAACTAAAAAGCGAAAAAAGCTGAAAATTTCAAAAAAAGAACGTGTAGCTTTCTGTCATTACTCTAAAAGAAGAAATTTATAAAAATAATAAATTGATTAAACAATTTTGTTTGTTAACTTACATTAATTCTTATCTCACTAAGTAAAAAAGAGGACAAGAAGTTAAAACTTTCAGAAACAAGCGCAACCTTCTAACAGATAACCTTCTAAAAGATTATATTAGTAAAAATAATAATAAATAGTTTTAACCATTATTTTTTAACTTAATTTAATTATTACCTTACGCTAATTGAAAAGTGGACCAACAATGGAAAATTTTAGAAAAAAACAGAACTTCATAGCATTATTCTGAAAGAATATTATTATAAATAATAATAAATCGTTTGAACACTTCTTTCTGGCAAAATCAATTGATTATTGCATCGACCTAACTAAAAGTTAAAAATACGTTGAACAATTCGAAAAAAACTGCGACTTGCAACATCTTATTATCAGTATAAAGTAGTATTTTATGTATAAAAAAAAACTTGTATTTAAAAAACGCAAAAAATCGTAATGAAAAACCAAAATTCGCAATACCCAATTTTTCACTTATGGGATATTTTTAATCCTATAAAACATACTTCTAGGGGTGATATAAAAAACATTCATATTTATTTGTATTCTACAGCTAATTACGAAAAGAAGAGTTTTGTGTCAACAAAGAGGACTTAATATTGACGATACTGAATTAAAATTAACAACAAAGTTTTTTTCTTATGGGAAATACTTATTAAACTTCATGGGGCTTTTTAAACTTATGAGTATAATATAAAAAAGGCATTCCTTTTTGTGTGGATTCGAAAGACTATTGGGGCAATGCAAACTGAAAGCAACGATTCACAAATAATAAAAAATAAATCGTATTTTTATACAGATACACAGTTTTAAGAATATTTCTATAAGTGATCCTCGAGGAAGAATAATATGGGTTTGCAATCTTGATCTATTATAACAGCCAATTGCCAAAAAATGTACATTAAATACAGAGAATAGGCTTATAAATGTTTAAGTACCTATTACCTATTATGTCCATGATGACGTTTTTAATTCTTGCCTTGGTGGCAGTTTCTGTCAGTGAATATACGCGATGAAATTAAATGAACTGAAAGAATTGTTTACGATTTCGTATTAAATAAATATTATAACGTTAACTGAATTTAGAAATCACGTCTCAAAAATGTGAAAATTTACTATTTTCCTTGCATTGCAAGTTGATTTGCTCTCTTCAACTTCACAACTAACATTATTTTACAAGGCGCAGACGAGAATATCATCACAAGTAAAGAAAGGACAGCCTTAATATAGAAAAGATATCTTATTTATCGTTGTTTTAATAAATTACACTTTGCTTATACTTTTTTTTACAAAATCGAATATCAATTAAGTACTTTTACTATAATAACATATTAAAAAATAAAATCTCTAAATTTACACAGAAAAGAATAAAGCAAAAAATTTTAGAAAAAAAAATCAAGGCAAAATTATATTATATCATATTATATCAAATGTAAAAAGCTATATATAAAAGAAAATATTGCAATAGTTTAACATATTCATCAACAAAATATTTTGGTTTCTCAATATGCTTAGATTCTGTACATATTCCGGAAAATGGATATACTACACATGAAGTATTAGAAGTATTTTGTAATTTATAGGATAAGGATTTGAAAGAAACAAAGTTGACGCTGATAAAAAAGCTAGGTGGAATAAAAAATTGAGATAGAACTTCACTATGCTTTGGAAGCTCAGAAAAAGGAACAGCCAAATAAAGAGAAGAACTTGAAAGATGCTGATAAATACAAGGCACAAATAAAGTTCATCAAAACGGTGCTAACTTGCGTCACGCTTAATGCATGAGTTTCATACTATATTTTTAGTTACATTTTTTATTTGTATTTTATATAAGATATATTTTGTAAATTTTTAACTTTCTGTTTAACTTTATAACGGATTTTGAAAGAGAAATTCTATTAGAATCATTACAAACAAAAAGAAACCTGTGAAAGAATAAAAAATATTAAAGCTTTAACAAAAATTTGGACTATTTTTTGATCATCCGAGTTGTACAGTTAAAAAATTCAAACACAAGTAACATTGTGAAAAAAATGTCGGCAGGCCTTACAGTTAATAATATTCGTCACACTTCTAACTCTTTCCAAAGTCTCGTGGTAGCAGGAAGGCATCCCTGTGAACGGGCCACACAAATAATTTGCTTTAAATATGTATCATTTTAATTTAAAATTCATCTCTTTTTGATTGAAACTTAAAGCATTTTGTTGAAAATTCGTTTTCTTTGAGCACAAATATTATTTTTTGAGTTCAAAGTGTAATCAGGGGAAACCACCTTAAAGTCAGTAATGATCCTACTGTAGATAATCCTCAATTATAAGCATAAATATAAGTGAAATAATTATTTATAAGAATAATATAATAATACTTATCGTGTGCTAAATGCATATATTATATACATTAGTTAATTATTTAGCATCCATTATCTGCTTTTTTCTTCATTAATCATAATGTGTCCCCTAAGGGTATACATGACTTCCATTGCTTTCAATCTTTCCTCTTACGTATTAAAAAAAAACATCTTATCCTTAATATTTACAATTATTTACAACTATTTACATAAAGTCTTATATCTAGTTCCCTATCTTTATTTCCTGTAATAGCGCAATTTAGGACTTGTTAGCATACGGGTGAGCGAGTAAGCGTTCGAAAGCGAGAGTGTAAGTGCAAGCGAGAGAGAGAGAGAGAGAGAGAGAGAGAGAGAATGAGAACGCAAATGCATTTTAGTCTACATGTTCGCAGATCAAAAGAAACGATCTACTGACTATGGACAATATGACATTTACAATATTTATTATATCCTGACATTTATGGGTTTATTTGTTATAACTTGACCAAATTAGTTTACATCAAATAGATAATGATTTTTGCAATTTACTTAAGAGCTGAATAAATGATATTTAGAAAAAATTATTTCAACAAAAATCAACATAGTCCTAGTATCGAATATATCACCTTGAATAGAAGAAATTAGATTGATATTTATTTGAGACTTTTAGCTCATAACATAAATTTGCTTTTTAAAGTTAATAGTTTTCAATCATATTTGTATATGTTTGTACTTTGAAGTGTACATTTCATTGATCAAATAAAGTAATACGGTATAAGACTTCTCTGTCAAATTGAAAAACACATGTTGAATAAGGACACCTATTCTTATCTTTGAATTATCTCAGGAGGTTAGAATTAGAGCACACCTGGTCCCATATGAAAAACGAACCCTTTTCAGAATTTATTATTCAAGGTCGCTTCCAAATTTTTGATGCTATAAGAATATTTAAAATCAACAGTAAGAAATAATCAAACAGATTTTTCGTTGAAATGACTTGTTCATGATTTCCTTAGATCCAGTAATTTTTTTCAGATATAGAACACTACACTTATTTGAGTTCAATGTATTTTTATTTTGAACTCTATATAAACTACAAAAAAATAAAGCCTAATTCAATGCTTAAATTTTAGATTTATATACACCTAGAAGGTTTAAGGAATTTCAAGAAATTACCAGAAAGTGTTCTAAATTCCTGAACATGAATATTATTTGTGACATGTGTCTCTGGTCCGTAATAATTATGCTTACTTTTTTAATAATAATTGTACAAATACAAGCTTTTGTTTTATGAATAGAAAATGAAAAAAGTTTAAAATACTTATTCAGACGACGTTTATCTGTACAACATGAAACTCTACGAAGTTCACAATATGGCGTCTCTGATTGATAATAATAATAAGCTTTAAGATATACTGTGTTTTTATGTTATGTTGTCGACTAGCGTAACAAATTTCAAAAGAGCTTTTTAAGCTTAAGCCTATAACCATTTTCGTTGAGACTAGTAGATCAAAACCGTCATTTCATTAACAAAAACTTCAAAATATATTTGCGTGTTTATTCACGCTGTATCACGTTACCTATACATATTATCAAACATCTCCTATTAAAGGAATTTGAATAATAGATAGTTGGGTAACAGACCCGGTGCAAATAATTAAATTATACGATATTATTTGTTTAAATCTACCGCTTTGAGTTGAATTACGAATAAAGTTATAATTGAATGCAAAATTTCTTCATTTTCAATAGTTTAATATTTGAATATTGCAATTTTATGAAGCAGTCATAAAAATGTTGTAAGAATTTATATACATAATATAAAATACAATCTAGATATAATCAAATTAAAACGATGCTTATTATAATCCTAGGATGCTCCTTTAATTAAGTATTGAATATACAAGGAAAAAATAACTGTTCCAAAAAATGGAAAAAGTTTGCGAAATTTTAACAAAATTGAATGTCACTTTTGAAGAAGCCACAATTTTTAGAAGATTTCGTATAAATTTATGGAAAAGTGGAACAGACTTACGAATATTTGGACAAATTTTTACGAATTATTGACATTCATTATGAGAACAGCAATTTTCCAATTTTTATTCCATAGTTTGTCATAATGTCTAAA
>JAWWLR010000054.1:73595494-73616363 GCA_035041075.1 Acraspis erinacei | reverse complement strand
CGAATAATTATTTTTTGCTAGTCCCAGTGATATTGTTAATTACGTGAATTGTGCCAGAATTAGTGAAAATGTCAATACTCTCTTTCCCCGATGTGCTTCGGAACGAAAAGCGACGAAATTAGACGATCCAATGACCCACTTGTTGCGTTTAGGTTATGGCGTTATAAACAAAGCTACGATGCTTCTAAACGTACGCTTCGTCTCATAAAATCGTTTTTCTAATCAAAAAGGAATGGAGGCTCCTGGTTTAAGCCTTTTTCAAGGTTCAGAAAGCATACAAATAGGTACAAACAGTAACCAGATTCAGGAAGAAGACGAGGAGCAGGAAGAGCTCAAACGACGTAACGAAGAGGTAAGCGGGAAGAATTCAACTAATTATTCTCATTCGCGCTCAATAATTAAAGGATTAAATTATAAACATTATTATTCGCCAAAAGTATTGTCTTCCCTTGAGAAATATCTGCTGCAATTCGCACCTGAACCTGTAGCTTAAAGTCAGTATTGAACAGGTTTAATGCGTCGAATCTGTATGAGTTTTGGTGAAAATTCGCTTTTTGCGACTTAAAATAGAACTTATTTGAGATAAAACTTTCGAAAAAGTACAAAAAATCGGTATGCGTTTACTTATTTCCAGTTTGTGTGTCTGGATTCTCTGTATTCGAAAAATTTATTCTATTTTGAATTGTTTTGGTCATTTTTAATGAAAATTATATGCAGTTTGTGAGGACATTTTTGTTTGCATGGGCATGTTTGTTTATGGTTTTGTGAAACATTGTTTTTATTACTTGATGGATATTTGAAACAGAGTCCTTTCAAGTTTTGTGTGTTTTTGAGAAAAGTTTTTACTCTGTATGCGACATTTATTATAACTACAGAAGGAAATTAGGGAAATATCGGTGAATTTTATTTATTGAGAGAAAAGTTTGACAGTGAAGAATAGTTACGGATTAACATTGAGAAAGAATTCATTGCTTACAATTTATTTAATTATTAAATTAATTATTAATTATTTAATTTTTGCTTACAATCATACAATTTAGAGTAGTATATTTGAAGAATGCAATACAGATAGGTGACCAGCAAAATTGGAATTTTTAAAGAGATCGAAATAATATTCTGTAAAATCAAAATCAAGATTTAAAAATAAAACAAACTTTTACTCAAGCTGAAGTGTTTCTTAATTGAGGCAAAAAAATTATGGTTGAGAAAAAATATCCAGTCCCTCGAAATAGAGAAATAGAAATATTTTTTGTCGAAAATACAACTATTTAGTTGAAAGATAAATTACTTTGTAAATAATCATTTATTAATTAAAGATTGATCCCTTTAACTAAAAATTCAACTGCTTTGGTGACAATTCTTTTCATTTCATTTATTTAACTAAAAATGCAACTTTAGGTTGAAATTTTGTTCAATCATTTAGTGGGAAATTGATGTATTTTATTAAAAATGCGTCTCTTTTTTTTAGAAATTAACCGGGTTGGTCAGAAATTCATATTTTTGGTTTAAAAATTGTTTCTCCTGTTGAAAATTAAACTTTTTTAAATTACTTTTTCTTTGCTATGAAAATTTATCTTGTTTAGGGTAAAATGCGATTGCTTTATACAAATTCAGCAATTTTGGTTAAAAATGCATACACTTTGGTGAAAAATTCTGTTCTTTGGATGAAAATTGACCTATTTTGTTAAACATTTGTTTTTTTGTTTTGTTATATTTTTTTACAAAACTATTTTACTTATTTAAAAATTCGTATTTTTTCTGGTAGTATATTATGCGTTTTATTTCAAAATGGTTGAAAATTTGCCGATTTTGTTGAAATTTATTTTGTTTCTGGTTGAAAACGTATCTTTTTTTATTTAACTCATTTCTTTCATTCAAAATTTGACTATTGTGTTATACACATTCTTTTGTTGAAAATTGAACTATTTTGTTCAAAACTCGATTTTTTTGTCATTTGAAAATTAATTTTTTTACTCACGATGTAACTTTTCTATTTTTTGTTGAAAATGGAACTATTTTGTTGGAAATTCGTTTTTTTTTATTTGTAAACCATGTATTTTTTGGGCGAAATTAATTTTTTTGCTTGAAAAGTTCTCGTTTGGGTAAATAATTTTTTTTAATCATTCCTTTTGATTATAGATCTATTTTTTTTCAACTTTTTATTTAATTATTTCATTTTTTGTTGAAAATACATCCTTTCAGTTAAAAACTCATTTCTTTTATTATAAATTAAACTGTTATGTTAAACAAATATTTTTTCTTGTTGTTAAAAATCTGTTTATTTGACTAAAAATGTAACTGCAAATAATTTTCGGTTCAAAATTAAACTATTTTATTGACAATTCCTCTTCCTTTATTGAAAATTAATTTTATAAATTGAAAATTCGTCTTTTCTATTTTTTGTTGAAAATTGAACTATTTTGTTGGAAATTCGTATATTTTTTTGTTAACAATGAATTTTTTTAGCTGGAAATTAATTTTTTTGGTAGATAATGATTTTTTTTTAGTTGAAAAGTTCTCGTTTGGGTAAATTTTTTTTTAATCATTCCTTTAGATTATAGATCTATTTTTTCAACTTTATATTTAACTATTACATTTTTGGTTGAAAATACATCCTTTCAGTTAAAAACTGATTTCTCTTATTAAAAATTGAACTTTTATGTTAAACAAATGTAGTTATATATAGTTGAAAATTCGTCTTTTTGGTAGAAAATTATTTGTTTGGAAATCTATAATTTTAGTTAAAAATTCAACTATCTGGTTCAAAATTCGTGTATTTTGTAAAAAAATCTTCTTTTCTGGTAAAATATTATTATGCATTTCTTTGTTTGAAAATTAAACTTTTTTTGCAAATTCAATTTCTTTAATTGAAAATTAACTTCCATGTTTGTTTGAAAGTTTATTTTATTAAAAAGTTGTATATACAGTTTATTCTGTAAAATCGAAATCACGATACATATAAGACAAAAGTGCAATTTTTAGTTTTAACAAAAAATAAAAAATTACTCCTGAGATATTGAGTTGTTAAACTATGAAAAAATATTTTAAAATAATAATTCTAAAGGAAGATTTGATATTTTAAAATGAAAAATTCAATTTAAAATAACAAAAGGTAAAAATTAAAGTATTTGGAATTGACGCATAAGTAATTGAATAATTTAAGTATTTTTTAATGGTTACAATTTTAGACTTCTGAATTTTCATGTTGAACGTATAATTAGCAATCTAAAAATTATTAATTTTTAAGATATTTAAATTTACTTCAAATAATTGTAATTTTAGAGGGATTGAGTATAACAGTTTTAATTATTACCGTTTTTGGTATAAATTTTTCTATTTTTAGGTTTTCCCATTTAAAATTACTATTCATTTTGAACTTTTTTTTTATAATATGTTAATTCGTTTTTCGATTTTAGAAAAAAAGTTATTAATTATTTAATTTTGAACGCTTTTAATTATATATAATAAAATTTCAATTTCTCTGAATTTTAAATGATCTCATTTCCAAAATTCGAATCTTAAAATATTGCAAATTTAACTTTTTGACTTCGTCCTATTATTGCAATTTTAATCTGAAATCATTCAATTTTGTGGTTCTTCAATTCAAAATAAAATTGCTCAATTTTTAGCGCTTCGCACTTGGCTTGAAAATAGCGCTTCAGTTGTAAATTATATAATCTTATTTACTTTAAATTATAAATTTTCCAATTTCAGGAACTGTAGATTTGAATTAAGTGAATTTCGAAAATTAAATTAAACATTATCCTCCCTAAATTTCTTTTTTTTTAAGCTATTTAGAATATTAATATCAAAACACTGTAGTAGAACTCATTATAAAATTTTAGGAAATAGATTTGTTCTTTCTTCCTCATAGAGGGAGCTTTTTAATGAACAAGTTAAACAAATTTAATTAGTTTAAGTGATCGTTCTTCAATTACAAAACGTAAAATAACTTTTCTTTCACACGATAGTTTTAAAACGTTTGCAAATAACTTGATAAAATGTTAACCACTAGTATCATAAAACTGACCAACGAAGATTAAGGAAATTATAGTCTTTCATAATATTTGGAAAATCACTTTTTTACATTAAAATTTTTTTATTGTCATTATTCATAGTCGAGTGACTTGAATTTTAAAACTGAACAGGAGTGTTTTCTAAAACAAAACGTATAAAAGTATCACGATTTAATTAATAATATTGCAATTTTTAGAAGAAAAAATATTCTTGATTATTGAAATGATTTTAAACACATAAAAATTGTTTATTTAATCAATTTTATTTTTTGTCGGACTTTTTTATAAAGCTGTAAATGGATTTCCAACTATCTAAAGTCCTAAGTATATTCATTTTTTTTAAATAAATTCTGTAATAGCAGAAGTAATTAAAACCCCGTTTGAAATTATTTTTAAAAAAAATTTCGTATAAACATATTGTTTAATTTTTCCCTTTTTCGTAAAAAAATCGCTTCGTTTTCCCTGTTTTGAGCTCTTTGCGCTGTGATCTCTGCAAATTTATGAAATGAGCACCCTACAATTGTAAATTAAACCAAGTGAAATATCCGCAATAGAGTTCAGAGTTAGTTAATATTTCTTTTGGCGTCCAGTTTTCAAAAAAATATTTGTTTAGAAATGTCGGAATTACGAAGAATTGCGTAGAAATTGGTAAAATTACGATTTTAGTTGCGGATTCGACACACTGATTCTTCTTTCTGAAATATGTTGAATTTATTTATATTTAAGATATTTCTCTATTTTTGTTTTACAATTTGTATATGTTCAATTACAATGGAAATGTATTTATCGAATAATATTTAACGAATATATTAATTTTGATGAATGAACAGATAAAAGATCTGTTGACGGGAGCATTTGACGACTTGGAAGAAGACGACGATGCCAGTTCCATTAACAGTAGTCACTACCACGATACTCACTACAGTGACAATACAAATTCGATAGTAAATTCGTCATACCAACCGAATTCCATTGACAAAGGGCAAACCGTTTCTCAATTGCAAAAAGATTTCGGTGTCTACGCTCGCACCGACGACGTAAACAGTTACAACCATGAAGCTTCCTTTCATGAAACACCGGATGAAATCCGCAAAAACGTCCAGGACATTCAAAATGATTTTAGCTTGCAAAATCTGACAACAACGCCATTTGGTAAAAGTAACCGGATAAACAACACCGATAAAAATACAACGGATTCTCCCTACGATTTGCCACGTCCCGTAAATGTTGGATTCAATCATGAGCGAAGACCTCAAGCCAATGACGATTACACCTTTCATAATAGTTACCCTTACAACTATGAGACTCCCTCGAATCACTATGACGAGGACAACAATTTTCCCAATAATGGTTACATCGATGGATATGAAAATATCCTCCAGTCGAATCAGATGCGGGAATTTGGCGGCGGTGATAATGAAGTTACATCTGATCATTTTAATCATTGCTACGAGACAAGTCCGAATGGAAGACCCGTGGATGATCGCGATGCTTACAAGACTGCCGAGTACAATAGTAAAGAACAGCTGGAAGTTTTGTATTCTGTCAGGATGCGGGAAATCCAAAAGTTGACGGAAGAATTGCAGCAGTTGCAATTGGAGAAGGAGGAGGAGAAGAGCCAGCTGGGTAGGAGATTGGCTCTCGCCCAAGCTGAAACGGAGAGGTCAAATTTATCCAGGAATCAGGCTCAAAATGCTCTTGGTAAGGAAAATTGGAAATTTAGACTTGAATTTTTAAAAAGCAGATTGTTTGCTCTACCTGGAAAGCCCGGTATTCCAATTAAATATTTGTAAATTTATCCTTTTGATTTTAAATGTAATAATCGACTTGAATCTTCCATAATTTAAGGTGAAAATTAAACTTTGTGATTTAATATTTAACTATCTCAGTTTATAATTAAAGTTAAAAATTCATCACTTTTATAGAAACTTTTGTTCAAAATTTTGTTGTTTTTTTCAATTAATTTTTTCCAACTGAACATTTAAGTATTCTATTTATGGTTTAAAATTGATCGTTTTTAGTTTTATGTGCAACTAATTTTTTCGTTGAAAATGAAACTAATTGGTGGGAAGTTGCACTCTTTTGTTAAAATATCATAATTTTATTTGAAAATTCGTCACTTTGGTTGAAAATTTGTTGTTTTTCTTGTGAAAAATTAAGTATGTTAACTAAAATTTAACTATTCGATTTTTGGTTGAAAAATGATATTTTTTAATTAAAAATCCAAATATTTGGTTGAATATTTGTCTTTTTTAGTTTAAAATTCTATTATTTTGTTGAAAATTCATGTATTTTCTTCAAAAATCGTTTTTTTGTATTTAAAGTTAGTCTCCTTGTTTCAAAATACATATTTTTAATTGAAAATTCCAGTATTCTAATCAAATCTTCATAATTTTATTTGTAAATTTATCTTTTTCGTTCAAAATTTAACTAATCCAGTTGAAAATTAATCCTTTTGGATGAAAATTTCATTATTTCAGTTGATATTCATCATCATAGTTGAAAATTCATCACTTTGTTTGAAAATATATCTATTTAAAAAAAATTATAACTTTTCCATTTTTTGTTGAAAATGGTTATTTTCAGTTCAAAATTCAAATACTTGGATTAAAATTGATCTTTTTTAATTAAAATTCAATTATTTGGTTGAATATTTGTCTCTTATAGTTATAAATTCAACTGTTATGTAGAAAATTAGTCTTCTTGTTCCAAAATATATCTTTTTGGTTAAAAATTTAACTAATCCAGTGAAATATTCCATAAATTTAGTTAAAAATTAATCTTTTTGATTTAAAACTCAACTATTTCAGTTCATTATAGTTACAAAATTCATCACTTTGATTGAAACCTGTTTTATTTATTTATTTATTTTTTTTTTGAAAATTGATTTTTTTCAACTTAAAATTTAACTATTCTGTTTATGGTTAGAAATGGACCCTTTTTAATTCGAAATCCCACTATTTGGTTAAAAAAAATTCTTTTCTAGTTAGAAGTTCAACTATTTTGTGAAAAATTAATTTATTTTCTTAAAAATTCGTTTTTTTTTATAGAAAATATGTCTTATTGTTTCAAAATTCATCTTTTTCATTGAAAATTCAAGTATTCCAATCAAATCTTCATAATTTTATTTGTAAATTGATCTTCTTGATTGAAAATTCAACTAATTCAGTTAAATATTCTGCACTTTAAGTTGAAAATTAATATTTTTGGTTTAAAATTTCATTATTTCAGTTAATATTCATCATTAGAGTTGAAAATTCATCACTTTGTTTGAAAATGTATCTATTTTAAAACAGATTATAAAATTTCCATTTTTTGTTGAAAATGTTTATTTTTTCGTTAAAAATTCAAATATTTGGTTGAAAATTGATCTTTTTCCATTCAAAAGCCAACTATTTCGTTGAATATTTGTCTCTTGTAGTTATAAATTCAACTATTTTTTAGAAAATTAGCCTTCTCATTTCAAAATTCATCTTTTTCATTAAAAATGCCAGTATTCCAGTAAAATATTCATAATTTTATTTGTAAATTTATCTTTTTGGTTAAAAATTTAACAAATCCAGTTGAATATTCCACAATTGTAATTGAAAATTAATTTTTTTTATTTAAAATACAACTATTTCAGTTCTTTTTCATAGAAAATTTGTCATATTGTTTCAAAATAAATCTTTTTCGTTGAAAATTCAAGTATTCCAATCAAATCTCATAATTTTATTCGTAAATTGATCTTCTTCATTGAAAATTTAACAGTTAAATATTCAATTTTTTGTAAAAAATTCATGTGTTTTCTTAAAAATTCGTTTTTAAATGGAAAATTAGACATCTTGTTTCAAAATTCATCTTTTTCGTTGAAAATTCAAGTATTTCAATCAAATATTCATAATCTTATTTGTAAATTTATCCTTTTGGTTAAAAATTTAACTAATCCAGTTAAATATTCCAGAAATTTAGTTGAAAATTATTCTTTTTGATTTAAAATTCAAACTATTTCAGTTCATTATAGTTATAAATTCATCACTGATTGAAAATTGTTTCTTTTTTGGATGAAAATTTATCTATTTTAATTCGAAATGCCACTATTTGATTTTAAACATTCTTTTTTATTCAGAAATTGAACTTTTTTGTAGAAAATTCGTTTTTTTTTAATAGAAAATATGTCTTATTGTTTCAAAATTCATATTTTTCATTAAAAGTTCAAGTATTCTAATCAAATCTTCATAATTTTATTTGTAAATTTAGCTTCTTGATTGAAAATTCAACTAATCTAGTTAAATATTCCATAATTTAAGTTGAAAATTAATTTCTTCGGTTTAAAAGTTAACTTTTTCAGTTAAGATTCATCATTATAGTTGAAAATTCATCACTTTGTTTGAAAAGGTATCTATTTAAAAAAAATTATAACTTTTCCATTTTTGGTTGAAAATGGATATTTTTTAGATCAAAATTTAAATATTTGCTTGAAAATTTATCTGTTTAGTTAAAAATTCAACGCTCGCAGTTAAAGATTCATCATTTTAGTTAAAAATGCATCAATTTGGTTAAAACTGATTATTTTTAACTGACAATGTAACTGTTCCATTTTTTATTTGGAATTGATCTTTTTTAATTAAAAATCCAACTGCTTGGTGGAAAATGGGTCTTTTTCAGTTAAAAATTAAATTATTTTTTGAAAACTTTATGTATATTTAAAAATGGTTGTTTTTTATAGAAAATTAATCTTCTTGTTTTAAACTTCATCTTTTTCGTTGAAAGTTCCTGTATTCCAATCAAATATTCATTTTTTTGTTTTAAATTCATCTTTTTAGTTGAAAATTCAACTATTAGTTCAACTATTATTAGTTAAAAATTCATCAGTTTGGTTAAAAAATATTACTTTTTACTGAAAATATAACTATTCCATTTTTAATTAAAAATTGATCTTTTTTAATTAAAAATCCAAATATTTGGTTGAATATTTGTCTTTTGTAGTTAGGAATTAAACTTTTTTGTAGAAAATTCATGTATCTTTTTTAAATTAGTTTTTTTTTTTTAATAGAAAATTACTCTTCTTGTTTCAAAATTCGTCTTTTTCGATAAAAACTCAAGTATTCCAATAAAATATTCATAATTTTATTTGTGAATTTATCTTTTTGTTCGAAAATTTAACTATTCTAGTTGAATATTCCATATTTTTCGTTGAAAATTATTATCTTTTTATTTAAAATTCAACTATTTCAGTGCATTATAGTTACAAGATTCAACACTTTGATTGAAACCTGTTTTATTGTTGTTGTTGAAAATTAATTTCTTTCAGTTTAAAATTTAACTATTCAATTTAAGTTTAAAAATTGATGATTTTTAATTCGAAATCCCACTATTTGGTTTTAAACAATTATTTTTTATTTAGAAATTGAACTATTTCGTAGAAAATTCATGTATTTTCTAAAAAAATGGTTTTTTTTTAATAGAAAGTTAATCTTCTTGTTTCAAAATTCATATTTTTCGTTGAAAATTTAACTACCCCAGTTAAATTTTCCATAATTTTAGTTGAAAAGTAATCTTTTTTTTTTTTAATTGAACTATTTCATTCAAAGATTCATCAATATAGTTGAAAATTCATCATTTTAAATGAAAATTTAACCATTTTGTTGAAAATTGTTCTTCTTAATTAATGTTTTCAGCTCTAAATTGAACTACTCCATGTATTGGTTAAAAATTGATTATAGTTAAAATTTCAGCTATTTTTTTTTATTAAAAATTAATTTCATTTGTTGAAAAGTCACCGTTTTAAGAAAATTAATCTTCTTGTTTGAAAATTCATCTTATTTCTTTGAAAATAAAATAATTGGTTGAAAGTTAAACTCTTTTGTTAAAATATCATCTTTTTGGTTTAATCCTTTTTAATCCATCTAAAGATTCATCATTTTAACTGAAAATTCGTCACTTTGGTTGCAAATTTCTTGTGTTTCTTGCGAAAAATTAAGTATTTTAATTAAAATTCAACGCTTTCGAAAATTAACATTTCAATTGAATTCTCAACCACTGAAGAAAAGAAATTATTATAAATACGCGGAACATTTTTCGAATTTATTATTTTAAAAAGTGCAAAATATGCAAATGGTATGAAAAATTCTAACTGAAAAAAAAACCCTGGAATTATCATGGAAATTTCATCCAAGGTTTTGAGAAGACACCCTAAAAAAGTTAGTTGTATTTTATAGAATTTGATTAAATTGTCATCTGTTATTTAGTGGATGCAAAAGCTGAAATTGCTAGCCTTCAAGGCCAAGTTACCTCGTTGAAGGAAAGTACTGCCATCCTCGAGAAAACGAACCAGAAAGTGAGGCCAATCGATTTTCTATAATATTCTATTTTAAAATTCGGCGGCGCTAAACCTTTTAATATTTCAGCTGACGGAAGAATTGTCAGAAGCGAGAAGTTCGCTTTTCGAATTGCAGCAAAAGATCTCCGTTCTTGAGAGGATGCAGACGTTTCAAGCCAATGATAAGACTGAGGCTAAATTCCTCGAGCAGGCACAAGAAAAGCATGCGATCGAGGTGAAAAATATGCAGAGCCAGATTGAAGCGCTCACGGAGAAATTGCACGGAAAGGTCTGAAATTCATTGAATCTTTAATTAGTTTGTAATTCACTATCTTCTGAAATTTGTCAATTTTATTATCGATTGATAACTGATGAAAATTCTTAACTTTTCAGGAAAATGCGTATACGTCTTTAGAATATAAATTGGACGATATGAGAAGAGCTCACGAAGCTCTTATGGTTGAGAAAGCAGACACAATGAATCGCTTGACGCAAGCATTGGAAGAAAGTCAAGCACAGTGTCATAATCTTATGTCCAATAATAACGGGCAGGAATCTTTAAAGTTGCAAGCTGAACTGAATTTAGCGAATCGGAAAAAGGATGAGCTAAAAAAGATTGTTGAGGATTTAAAGGTAAGTGATTTATATGTACTAGAAATTTTAGATTTACGGAGGATTTTCATTTTCTTTTTTTAGCCAGACATTTTTCATGTTTGTTTTTACTTTTGCGATAATTATAAAAGATTATTTTATATTGAAGATTTCAAAGTTAATGTTTCATTGAAAAATTCATGAATTCATTGAAAAATGGAAGCTTGAAATTCAATTTATCGGACGTGACACTCTTTAGCCTATTTTCCTTTTTTCCGTTTTTAAAAAAATTCCTTTTTTTCCTGTTTCTAACAAAAGTCCCCTTTTTCTCGGTTTTTCGCTTGTAGGAGAATAACTGAATTTTTAGAACCTAATAATGAAATCCAATTTTATTTGGTTCAAAGTTAATTCTTTTTAATTCAAAAGTCTACTGTTATATTTTTTGTTTAGAATTGATCTCTTGGGCAAAATTTCAACTGTTAGATATTTAAAATTCGTATTTTTGTATAGAAAATGCATCTTTTGGTGTAAAAGTCATTTCTTAGATTGAAAGTTCATCTTTTATAGTTGAAAGTTAATTCTTTTTCATGAAATTATACTATCCTATTTTTGGTCCAGAATTTATTTCTTTTTGTTAGAGATTTTAGTACTTGGTTGAACATTTAATTATTTTCTTGAAAATTCGTATGTTAGTCGAAAATTCATCTTTTTAGTTTGAAAATTCTACTTTTTGGTTAAAAATTTAACTCTGTTTAGTTGAAGTTTAGTCATTTTTCTTTAAAAATGCAGTTATTTGGTTGAAACTTCATCTTTTATGTTTGAAAGTTAACTCTTTTCATTTGAAAAGTCTATTATTATATTTTTGGTTCAGAATTGATCTCTTCGTCGAAAATTTAACTGTTATAGGTTTAAAATTCTTATTTTTTAATACGAAATTGATCCTTTTAATTGAAAATGCATCCTTCAGTTGAAAAGTCTGCTATTATTATTTTTTTTTTTTTTTGTTTTGTTTAGAATTTATCTCTTGGTCGACAATTCAACTGTTATATTTTGAAAATTCGTATTTCATCTTTATCGGTTGCAAGTGAATTCTTTTTCATTTAAAAGTCTAATAATTTTCTTTTTGTTTGCAAACTTTACTATTATATTTTTGGCTCAGAATTAATTAATTTCAGAAAAATTGTTCTTTTGGTTGAAGATTAATTTTCGTGTCTACTTTTTGATTCAAAATTTAATTATTTTATTGACATTTCAACTATTTTCATGAAAATTCATCCTTTTCGGTCGAAAATGCAACTGTTTGTTGAAAACTCGTTTTTTTTATAAAAAATTGATCCTCTTGTATTGATAATTCATCTTTTGGTAGAAGAGTCGTTTTTCCGGTTGAAAATGTAATTATTTTGGTTGAAAATTCATCTTTTTATTAAAAAATTATATTATTTGCTTGAAAATTAACTTTTTTTATTGAAAATTCTACTATTTTCTTAAAAAGTCATCCTTTTTTATCGATAATTCAATTGTTTTGTTTTAACATCTGTCTTCTTGTATAGAAAAATTATTTTTTGGTGGAAGTCATTTTTTAGATTGAAAATACAACGTTTCGGCTGAAAACGCAACTGCTTTTGATTAAATGTTAGTCATTTTGTTTGTAAATTTAGTTATTTGATTAAAAATACATCCTTTTTTGTTGAAAATTCATCTTTTTATGCTTGAAATTTAATTCTTTTTAATGAAAAGTCTACTATCATAAATTTTGCCCAAAATTGATTTCTTTTGGTTACAAATTCTAGTATTTGATTGAAAATATCATTTTTTTTTTTAATTGGACGATTTTCTCAAAAAGTCATATTTTTTGGTCGAAAATTTATCTTATTGTATTGAAAATTTATCTTTTTAGCTTGAAAATTCAGTTATTTGGTTAAAAATGCATCTTTTATGATTGAAAGTTCATTCTTTTTAATGAAAAGTCTACTATCATAAATTTTGCCAAAAATTGATTTCCTTTGGTTAAAAATTCTAATATTTGGATGAAAATGTAACTATTTTATTGTAAATTCTACTATTTTCTTAGAAAGTTATCTTTCTTGGTTGAAAATTCAATTGTTTTCTGGACTATTTCTCTTTTTGTATTGAAAATTCAACTTTTTGGATTGAAAATTCAACTTTTTGGTTGAAGCTTAGTGATTATTTTTGTTTAAAAATTCAGTTATTTGGTTAAAAGTTCATCTTGTATGGTTGAAAATTAATTCTTTTTAATGAAAAGTCTACTATCATAATTTTGGTCCAGAACTTATTTCTTTTGGTTAAAAATGCTACTATTTGGTTGAAAACTTCATTATTGTATTGAAAAGTCTACTATTTTCTTACAAAAAAATCTTTTTTTTTATCGATAGTTCAATTGTTTTTTTGTTTTTTTTTAACATGCGTCTTTTTGTATAGAAAAATTATTTTTTGGTGGAAGTCATTTTTTAGATTGAAAGCACAACGTTTTGGCTGAAAATTCAACTGTTTTTGGTTGAAGTTTAGTCATTTTGTTTGTAAATTCAGTTATTTCTTTAAAAGTACATTCTTTTTTGTTGAAAATTACTCTTTTTATGCTTGAAATTTAATTCTTTTTAATGAAAAGTCTATTATCATATTTTTGGTCCATAATTTATTATCTTTTGTGAATAAAAATTCATCTTTTGGTAGAAAAGTAATCTATTTAGCTTGAAAATTAAGTTATTTTGTTAAAAATTCATCTTTTATGATTGAAAGTTCATTCTTTTTAATGAAAATTCTACTGTCATAAATTTGGCCCAAAATTGATTTATTTTGGTTAAAAATTCTAGTATTTGGTTGAAAATTTAACTATTTAATTGAAAATTCAACTTTTTGGTTGAAGCTTAGTGATTCTTTTTGTTTAAAAATTCAGTTATCAGTTTAAAAATACATCTTTTATGGTTAATAGTTCATTCTTTTTAATTGTTGTAAAATATATTATATTTCGACTTGAAATCTTAGAATCCAAGAGAAATGTCAATTTCTCCCGCTAACTGGTATATCATTTCGAATAATCGCAATGAACAATAATTACAGCACAAATTGGAAGTGGCTAAAAGCGATGCTGTTCAATACGATTCGTTGCTTGGTCTTACAGTGGAAGACGAAACTGATTCGATCAGACAAATGAAACTGGGAGAGTTTCACAATAAATCGAAAAGTAAATCTTGCGATGATGTCACAAACAAATTGAGATGTGAATTACAAAGGTATACCTTCACAAAGTTAATTCCTTGCAAACAAAAATGTGGCTGATCAACAATTCCCGTATTCCATTGTCTTTCCCGCCAAACTATAGTGGTCATCAAATACGATATTTATTTTCAGGTGTATAGCTGGTCAAGCCGTAAAAAGAAAGGAGATTATTCGACTGGAAAATACTCTCTCGCAAAGGGAAAAGGAACTGGACAAAGCTTCGACAGTGGCAGAAACTTGTCGTCAAGAAGCTGCACGTTATGCGAAACGAGTCAATGAACTTGAGCTGGAACTCAAGTCTTTGCTGACAGATCAGGCGATGAAGGCGAACGCCGAGATCAAACGATTGTCGATTCATCTGCAGGAGTTTAGGAAACAGTACGAGGCGCTGAAAGAAGAGAAGCTTGCAGTGGATAAGAAATTGGAAGAGGCGCTGCGAGACAATGAAGAGATTATTTCGAAAATTCGGCAAGACACTCTGGCGGAACGCGAGAAGGAAGTCGTAGACGAATTTAACAAAGAGTACCTTGAGATTCACGACAAAGCTGTCGAGAGAGTGAGACAAGAGGCACAAGTCGAAATAGTGCAATTATCGTAAGTTTCTTTCAAGTGTTCTCAATGTTGCAAAAGAATTTTAAAGATTTTAAAATATTTCAAAGCTTTTATAATATTTAAAAGGATTTGGAACATTTGAAAAAGCAATTAGGGATTTCAAAGACTTAAAAGGGATTCAAGGAATTGAAAAAAGGCGTGTAGACTAGATTTCAAATATTTCACAAAGATTTTAAGAGTGAAAATATTTCAAGGATTTTAAATGAAAAATGCAAAATATTTCACAACGATTTCAAATGTTTTAATGATTTTAAATGAATACAAAAGATTTCACAAATATTTCAAAGATTTCAGAAGATTTCAAGGATTCCAAAAACACCAGATTTCAATGATTTCAAAAGTTTTCGATAAATTTGGGATTTCAAAAAATTGCAGTGATTTCAAACGAACACACAAATATTTGAAATAATTGTAATTCGCAAATATTTCGAAAATTTTAAAAAGGGTGCAGAACACCAGATTTCCAAACAATTTAAGGATATTAAATGATTTCAAATTTGTTTAGCCGATTTAATATTTCAAAAGGGTTTCAAAGATTTTACCAAAATTTCACAAAGGTTAAAAAAATTTCTTACAAATTTCATAGAGATTTCAAAAGAATACAAGAATTTCGAAAAGGGTACATTAAACCAGATTTCAAAGATTTTACACAATTTCAAAACGTTTCAATAAATTTGAGATTTCACAAGCAAAGATTAAAGAAAGATTTCACAAATATTTCAAAGTTTTTACCAAAATTTTAAGAGATTTCACAAATGTTTTGAAGATTTTTAACGATTTCAAATTTGTTTAGCCAATTTCAAAAGATTTTACAATTATTTCGAAGATTTCATAAATACTTCACAAGGATTTGAAAGATTTTACAAAAATTTCAAAAATTTCATAGAGAAGTCAAAAGAATACAATAATTTCAAAACAGGTATAGTAAACCAGATTTCAATGATTTTCAGCAATTTCACAAGGTTTCAATGAATTTGGGATTTCAAAAGATTTAAATGATTTCAAACGAACACACAAGATTTCACAAGCAAAGATTTTTTTTTTAATTCAAAAAATATTTGAGATTTTACAAAGATTTAAAAGATTATACCAAAATTTTTAAAGATTTTACAAATATTTTAGTGATTTTAAGTGAATACAAAAAATTTGACGAAGATTTCATGAAAATTTCATAAATAATTCAAATTCAAAGATTTTTAATGATTTTAAATTTGTTTAGCCTATTTCCAAATATTTCAAAGATTTTACAATGATTTCGGACATTTCACAAATATTTCAAAAGGATTTCAAAGATTTTACCAAGATTTCAAAAAGATTTCAAATATTTTAATGATTTTAAATGAATACACAAGATTTCATCAAAATTTCACAGAAGTTTCAAAATAATACAAGAATTTTAAAAATGTCAAAAAAGGTACAGTGAACCAGATTTCAATGATTTCAAAACATTTCAAAGGTTTCAAATAATTTCAAATTTCTTAGAATATTTCAAAAGATTTCACAAAGATTTGAGGTATTTCAATGATTTTTAACGAATGATTTCACAAATATGTCGAAAAGGGTACAGTACGCAAATATACAAAGCAATTCCAAGATTTTAAACGAGATCATATTTTTTTAGAAAATTTCAAAATATTTCACAAATGTTTAAAATATTCCAGTGATTACAAATGAATACCGAAGATTAGGAAGAATTTCACATATATTTCAAAGAATTTATAAGGATTTCAAGGATTAAAATTTTTTTCAAGATATAACATTTTTCAGAACATTTCAAACGTTTTAAAGAATTTGAAAATATTTCAAGTTATTTTGAGAATATATCACAAATATTTCAAAAAATTTCACAAAGATTTCCAAGCATTCAAGAGATTTAAAGATTTGACAGAAATTTTAAGATTTCATAAAGACGACTTTTGTTCGCAAAAAATTTAAAATTTGCTTATTCATGATTCTGCTTGCCTTAGATATTAAAAGAAAAGCCGACCTAGAAAAAGCTTATTTCTTGACCTGGAAAATGTAGAAAAGACCTTGAATTTTTTTCCTAGGAATCGCTGAACACCCTGTAAACTCACAATTTTCTAACAACTGTTGGCTAATGCGGGCGATTTGCAGTTGGGGATGGGCAAAATTATTTTTTTTTATGAATTTAAAAATTAGTTCTCCCAAGTAATTAAATTTTCAACAAAAAAGACGAAATTTAAACAAAACATGTAGTAGTTGATATTTTAACAACAAAAATTATTTTCACTCAAAAACACTTGGAATTGAACCAAATAAGACCGATTTTTAACAAAATACATACATTTTTATTCAAATATTTAAATTTCCAACCAAGAAGATTAATTTTCTACAATGAAAACGAATTTTCCGTACAAGAAAGTTTAATTTTCAAGCCAAAGAGTCGAATTTCCTATAAAACTGTTGAATTTTCAACAAAAAAGTTAATTTCAATGCATGATTTGAATTTTCAGTCAAATTCTTCAAATGTTCGGCTGAATAAATTTTTATCGAAAAATAAATAGCATTTTCAACTAAAACTATGAATTTTCAACCAAAAAAATTAACTTTTAAGAAAGTACGTAAGCTATCAACCAAGAAGTTGAATTTTCAACAAGATCTATAGATTCTCAGCCAAATAATTCAATTTTCTATCAAATTCTTGAATTGTCAATCCGAAAATGTGAGTATTCAACAAAAAAGTTAATTTTCAAGCAAAGCAGATTACATTTTTAACCAGGCAGTTCCATTTTTGGCCAAAAAGATTAAATTTCTACCAGAAAAGATTAATTTTCTACCAAAGAAGACACAAAAAAAGTTTGATTGTTTACCAAATAGTTAAGTTTTCAAAAAAATGTTTGGAATTTTCAAAACAAGTAGACGAATTTTCTACGAAATAGTTGAATTTTGAAGAAAATTGTTAAATTATTAGTTAATAAAATTAATATTTAAGAAAAAACAACAAAGAATTTTCCAGTCAAATTATGAATCTTTAACCAAAAAAAAAAAATGAATGAACCCAATAAATACGAAATTACAACCAAATATTTCTACAACCCAGTTGAATTTTCGATCCCAAAATGTGAATTTTCAACAAAAAAGTTAATTTTCGAACAAAGAAGATTCATTTTTAACCCGAAAATTCAATTTTTAACCAAATAGTTGAATTTTACAACAAATTAAAAAATTGACTTTGAACTAAGTAGTTAAACTTTCAACGAAAAATGATTGAAAATACATTTTCAACCTAATAGATACATTTTCTACAGAAAGAGATGAATTTTAAAACCAAAAAGATGAATGTTTAACGAAATATTTCGAGTTTTAATCAAATAAAAATTTATTAGTCAAGTGAGATAAATAATCGCAATCAAGTTGTTGAATTTTCAAGTCAAAAGGGCGAATTTTCAATAAAACGGCTGATTTTTTAACCAAGAAGTATGACTTTAACAAAATTGTTGAATTTTCAACAAAATAATTTATTTATTTTTATAAAAAAAAACTGAATTCTTGACCAAAAATAAAATAGTAGACTTTTCAATTAAAAAGAATTAACTTGCAACCAAAAAAGATGAATTTTCAACCAACAGATATGAGTTTTTTACACAACGATGAATTTTTAATGCCAAAGAATAAGTTTTCTACTAGAAAGAACAAATATTCAACACCACAGTCGAATTTTCGATTTAAAGAAATACAACTTTTTAACCAAAATAGTTGAATTTTCAACAAAAGAATTAAATTTTCAACCGAGTGGTTTAAATTTGAAGCAAAAAAGACGAAGATTCAATAAGATAGTTAAATTTTTAACCTAACAGTTGAATTTTCCAGACAGAGAAGTTGATTTTTCAACAAAAAAGATCATTTTCCACCAAGAAAGATGAATTTAAGATCACAAAAGCTGAATTTGACCAAAAAGATGATTTTTGGACAAACTAGTTGAATTTTCCCTAAAACATTTAAAACTTTAAACCAAATAGTATAACTTTCAAACAAAAGAGACGAATTTAGCACAAAATAGTTAAATTTTTAACCAAAATGTTACATTTTCAAGCCAAAAATACGAATTTTTTAGAAGATACTTAAATTCTTATCAAAAAAGGTCATCTTTAGCCAAGAAAGCTTAATTTTCAATAAAAAGAAGAATTTCCTACACAAGAAAATAATTTTTTATTAAAATAGTTAAATTTTCAACATAATCATTCAAATTTTTCTTATTGGGTTCAATTAATTCAGTTCGCACATAAGTTTAAAAATGAGAGAAGGGGAAAAGACTGTGAAGCCTGCTATAAATAAATAGGAATTTTGATAATGTATAGCCTAAAAAATAACATTTTCAATAAACATTGAAGTTCATTTTTATTAGTTAAAAGATTTTATGACACTATTTTTACACTATTTTTTCAATTTAACACGCTTTCTTATCCCCAAAGTGAGTCCGAGGCCTGCATGTGTTTATTGTTTTTTTTTTTCTTCAAATTATACAAACTTTAGAAGATTTCGTTTATTATCTTTTCAGAGTGCAATTGGACCAAACACAAAAGGAGTTAGATCGTGTAAAAGAATTGTATATAGACGTTTGCGGTACAAAAGAACAACTGATGACGGAACATCGAAAAGAATTGGAAGCTCTTAAAGAGGAATATCGTAGTATAGAGGAGCGAAAACAAGAATTCGAGAAGACAGTGAAGGATTTGGAAACACAGACGAAAGTTACCGAGAGATTGACGAAGGAGTGCGAAAGCTTTAGAAACAAAGTTACCGAACTGGAGAAAGAACTGACTTGTGAACGAAAAAAAAAGGACGAGCACATTAAGAAGATACATGTTGAGATTGAACGTGGTAAGTCACTTTTTTGGGGCTAAATTTATTTTTAATTAATTCCAATAATGAAAGTGAATATAACAGGGTGTCAAGCGACCTTGTAAACCTGCAATTCTTCTTAAAATTTTGTTCAAAGCCTTAAAACCGTTAGAAAAAATCTGGTTGCTAAATTATTGTTGGTTTATCGAGATATAATTTCTCTTTTGTTCGTTACAGAATAAATAAAGTGATTTCATGGCGCTTAAATAATTTTGTAAGTTTTTAAATATGCATCAAATTTCAAAAGTTTATAAAAGAATTCTAAAGATTTCAAAATATTTCCAAGCTTTTATAATACATAAAAGGATTTTGAATGTGTCAAAAAGAGTTCACAGATTTCAAAGACTTAAAAAGTTTTTCTAAGATTTAAAAACTTTAAAATGATTTTAGGGATTTTTAATATTTTAAGAAGTGTACAGTACATCAGATTTCAAACATTTCAAAAATCTAACATATTTCAAAAGATTTCACAAAAATTTCCAATATTTCAATGATTTGGAATAAAAAAATTTCAGAAAGATTAAAAAAATATTGCAAAGAATTCATAAGGATTTAAAAAGATGTTAAGAAGTTAAAAGATTTCAAAAAGGGTGCTACACCAAATTTTAAAGATTTTAAGCAATTTCAAAAGGTTTCAATAGATTTGAGAAGATTTCAATGATTTCAAATGAACACAAAAGATTTCTCCAATAATGATTAAAGAAAGATGTCACAAATATTTAAAAATGTCATAAAGATTTCAAAATATTGCAAAACATTTGAAGTATTTCTCCAAAATTTGCAAAGATTTAGAAAGATTCCACAAATATTTCAAATATTTGAATGACTGCAAATGAATACAAAAAAATTTACAAATATTTCAACGATTTCATCAAAATTTCATGCAGATGTCAACAAAATACAAGAATTTTTAAGTCATCAAAACGGGTACAATACACGTGATTTTAAAACATTTTAAATAATTTCAAAATTGCAGCATATTTCAAAAGATTTCACAAAAATTTCCAATATTTCAATGATTTTCAATAAATACAAAAGATTTCAGAAAGATTAAAAAAAAATATTGCAAAGAATTCATAAGAATTTAAAAAGATTTCAAGAAGTTAAAAGATTTCACAAAGGGTGCTACACCAAATTTTAAAGATTTTAAGCAATTTCAAAAGGTTTCTATAAATTTGAGAATTATTATTACACCATTAAGCCGTTTCCCTTTCGGGGTAGGCGTGACTCACTCGGCGGGGGAGGGGCT
>JAWWLR010000054.1:73577535-73588636 GCA_035041075.1 Acraspis erinacei | reverse complement strand
TTTCTTTCAATTAAAGAAATTTTCTTAAATAAATCCTTTTTGGCTACAAATTCAGCTGTTTCGTAAGAATTCGTCTTTTTGGATTAAAAATTTAACTCTTATCGTAGAACATTAACCTTTTGTTTAATATTTATGATTTGTTGCTGATAAGTCTACTGAAATCTTTTTTTTTATGAAAAATATATTTGATGCAAATTTGTCTTTTTGACTTTTGCTTTAAAATTCGTATTTTTGTGTTGAAAAGTCAACTGAAATCTTTTTGGATGAAAATTGGTCTTTATGATTAAAAAGTTCACCTGTTTTAGTAGAATTTTCATTTTTCTTGGATAAAAGTGCAACTGTTTGGTTGAAAATTTAAAGAAGTTGTTAAAAATGCATACTTTTTGGTTTAAAATTCGACTTCGAAATCTTGTTTGGATGGAAATTTACCTATTTTTTAACGTTTTCTTTCCACAATTCATCTGTTTTAGAAGAAATTTCATCTTTCTTAAATAAAATGCAACTGTTCGTTTGAGAATTCAACTCTTTTTCGAAAAATTGTCTTTTTTATTTTAAAATGCACCTGCTTTAGCAGAAATTACATCTTTCTTGGATAAAAATGCAACTGTTTGAAAATCCTGCTGCTTTGTTGCAAATTGAAGTATTTCGATGAAAATTTAATTTTTACTTAAATTTAACATTCTGGGGTTAAAAAAAGAACTAAAATGATTTCTCGATAAAAATTCCAATATTTTTTTTAACTTTGATTTTTGTTTTTTATTTAAAAATTCATCTTTTCAAATATAAATTTCATCTTTCATGAATAAAAGTGCAATTATTTGGTAGAGAATTCAACTAATGTTTTTCAAAGCATCCTTTTTGGTTAAAAAATCCGTCTTTTAAATTAAAAATTCAATTTTTTTTCTTAGAAACTTCTTTTTCGTTTAAAAATTCATCTTTTCACCTTGAAAAGTCAACTGGAATCTTTTTTTAATGAAAATTCAGCTATTTAACAAATTTATTTTAAATAAAAATTCATCCGTTTTAAGAAAAGAAATTCTGTTTTGGAAAAAATGCAACTGCTTGGTAGAGAATTCAACAATTCTGTTAAAAATTCATCCTTTTTTATTAAAAATTCGTCTTTTTGGATTAAAAATTCAATTTGTTTCGTAGAAACTAATTTCTAGTATAAAAATTCTGTTTTCGTAGAAATGTAATTTTTTTAATGAAAATGCCATTTTTTGTTAAAATTTAATCTTCTTTGCTTAAGTATGTTCAACTATTTTGTTTTTCATTTCATTTTAGTTCAGTAAAAATGCATCAGTTTCGTGAGAAATTAATTTTTTGCTGAAGTCATATTTTTGGTTTGAAAATTCAATTTTTTGTAGAAAAAATTCGTCTTTTGGCTTGAAGTTTCAACAATTTTGATAAACTTTTATTTCTTTCTTGAGTGAAAAATTTTAATTGGTTGAAAATTCGTCTTTTTGATTTTAAAATTCTTTTTTATTTTTTAAATAAATTGCATCTTTTTGATTGAAATATATACTATGATACTTTTTTGTTGGGCATTTATCTTTTTAGTTTGAAAATTCAAGTCTTTTTTTATAAGCCGTCTTTTGCAGTAAAGAATCCTTTTTTTGTTTAATATAAATTAATAAATTTGAAATTTGTATTGGAAATAAATGTCTTATGCCGTTTATAAAAGATTCTATGTTAAAAGTATTACAAGATTAAAAGAACAGTATTGGAATAAAAATGAAAAATTAGTCAAGGAAAGTCTGTCTAAGTTCGAGTTTGAAAAGTTTTTTTAAATTAATTAATACAGGGTGTCTGTCCTATCTGGAAAACCTGGAATTGTCAGGGAATTTTTGTATATCAATTTTTGTATATTAATTTTTTAACTGGAAATTTAACTTTTTTATTTTCGTTTCAACTTTGATCGCTTTTAGTTGAAAATTCGTTTTTTGGGTTTTTTTGCAGCAAATTAATCTTCTTCGGTAAAAATGCATCCATTTGCTTTAAAATTCAACAGTCCTAGAAATCTTTCTCAGTTTAAATTTCGACTCATCGTAAAAATTAAAAACGTTGAAAAACGATCAATTTTGTTGAAAAGGCGTCTTTTTGGTAAAAATTAATCTTTTGGGTTGAAAATTCATCTTTTTCGTTTAAAGATTAACTATTCGCGTTAAAGATTCATCATTTGATTCAAAAATTCATCTTTTTGGTATCAAATTTAACTATTCCAGTTAAAAATTCATTTTATTAAAAAAAAATACGTTTTGTTAAAATTAGAACTACTTGGTTTATAGTTAAACAATTTATTTAAACGCCCAATTAAAACTTTCTAAACTATTTTGAACATAAAAGTAGCTTCGTAATAATATTTTCGTAATTAAAAGCTTTTATGAAGTTTAAAATATTGTTTGAGTCTAAAATATTAATTTTTAAACCCATTCAATTTGAAATTTTTTAATTAAGGAAAAGAATAGATATTTCATATTTAGCAATATTTTACTGTTCATTTAAGACGAGTAAATTGAATCCAAATATTTAAAAGTAATTGTTCTGTTTGAACAATTTTATTTTGTAAGTGAAATTGTTGAATTTTGAGGTACAAATAACAACTGGAAACTTATTATTTGTAGAAAAAACTTAAATTGATTTTAAATAATTTAAACGGAGTATGTGTTTCGACAGAATTCGGCTATTAGTATCGAAAAGGCTTCAAAAGAATACAAAAAATTTCTTATGATTCCTCGGAAAATAAAAAATGATTCTTCTTTTTTGACAATTTCGGAAATCTTTTTAAATCTTTTAAAATAATTTTTCAGTATGAAAAATCATTTTCAATTTTCCTAGGCATCTTAAGAAAATGTTTTTATTCGTTTGAAGCCTTTCTCAATTCGTAAAATAACTTTTAAAAATTTTTATTTGAAATCATCAAAAATCTACATTTGTTTTTAATTAGGCTGTGGCTATTTGCAGCGAAATTCCGGCACGAATAACCGAATTTCGATAATACATACACCTCGTTTAAATTATTTGAAATAATTTCAAATTCTTAATTAATTTTGAATCTTTTCAAAACTTAAAATTACTCAAATTGTTGTCTCCAAATAATAAGCAGTATTTTCTCAAAATTGTAGACAAAATTCGAATAATTTTAAAAGATTTTTCGAAGTTCTAAAAATTTGTGAAAATTATTTTAAATTTGACCAAATTTGAAACTACTTCTAGATTTCGCAAGGTTTTGAAATAAAATTTTGAAGCTTTTCAAGGTCGTTTAAACTATTTCAAATGAAAATAATTTAACTTCTAGTTTAAGAAGTGTTCAGTTACAAAAAATTTAATATTTCAATATTTATCGTTTCTAACTTAAAATTGCTTAAAATAATATAATTAGGAAATATTCTAAATAAATATTTACAATAAATATTCTACATTTTGCGATTTATCTGCATTTAATTTAAAATTATTGAATTGAAAAGTGTTACTGCCTCACTTCCATTTTATACGTGTAAATTATTTAGCATTTTAATATAATATTTTTTAATTTAAAAACTTTTAAACATCAATTTTAATTTAATTTATAATTCAAGAGTTCCAATTTGATTTCTTTAATTTGTACATTATTTTTTATCACTTTAAATGGAACAATTTTTAGCTTTGGGGTTCACATTTTTTATTTTATTGACTTGTTTTATATCTTAAATTTAAAATTTTCATAATTAAATCTACAAATTTCAATTAGAAAAATCGTAGAAACGTTTGTACTTTTTAATACTCTTGTGTGGATAAATTAAATGTTTAAAATTATCTTATAAATTATTTTACATATTTTACATATTTTATGTTGGTGTATTTTCGTTGAAAATTATCATTATAAAAAAATAATTTAAATCTAAAATCATCAAGGTTCGAAGAAGATCTACAATTTTACGTTATGTTAGTTTCTTTCATCGGAAATTATCATTTCTAGACCAAAATCAACCAGATTCCCAATCTTCAACCATTTTAATTAAATTTTTTTTCCGTTTTTTTTTCATTTTTACGGGAAATTTGCGTTTTTGAACAAAAAGCATCAGATCTGAAAGGTTTATAATTGTAATTGTTTAAAAAAAATTTTATAGGTTTGCGTTTTGGACCTAAAATTTTTTTTTTTTTTTTAAGAAAAATCATTAAACTTAAATCCAACCATTTTTATTTAAAATAATAAAATTTACAATCTTGAACAATTTCGTATTGGGCGTTAGTGTTTTTCGTATTTTTATTAGAAAATCATTATATTTCATAGAAGATTAAAAGCTAACAGTTTTCAACGGAAATTTATATATAGATTTCAAAACAGATTGACGAGAACAATTTTTTTAAATTTCAATATAAAATTGAATAAAAATGACTCTTCGTCTGTAAAAGTAGCTTTATGTTACTGTATTGGATTATGCTGTTGAAAATTCGTTCTTTTTCGTTTGAAATTGATATTTTAAGCTGAAAATTTAACTATGCCGGTTGAAAATTCCATTAATTTAGTTGAAAAATATTCTATTTGGTAGAGCATTAATTTGATTAACTAAAAATTTAACTATTCCATTTTTGGTTGCAAAACTATATGTATTAATTGAAAATTCTTCTTTTTGGCGGATAATTATCCTATTCCTGTACTATTCCAGTTAAAGATTCGTCGTTTTATTAAAAAATTCATCTTTTTTGTTTAAAATTGGACTATTCCAGTTGTAGATTCATCATTTTAGTTGAAAATTAATCCCTGTGATTGGGAATTAATTTTTCTTCTATAAAAATTTAACTATTCAATTTTTGGTTGAAAATTGACCTTTTTTAATTGAAAATTGATCTATTTGCTTTAAAAGTGGGTTTTCTCATGTATTTTGTTGAAAATTCCTTTTTTTTAAATTTAAATTCAATTATTCCCGTTGAAAATTTATCATTTTAGTTGTAAATTCATGTTGAAAAATCATCTTTTTGGCTGTAAATTCAAGTATTTCAGTTCAATATTCATCCTTTTTGTTAAAAATTTATCTTTTCGGTTTAAAATTCTACTATTTCAATTGAATATTCCATCATTTTAGTTGAAAAATTATTATGAAATATAGTATGAATTAATTTTTCTTCTATAAAAAGTTAACTATTTAATTTTTGGTTAAAAATTGATATTCTTTTAATTCAAAATTGAACCATTTGCTTTAAAAGAGGCCTTTCTACTGTATTGTGTTGAAAATTCCTTTGTTTTTTAATTTTAATTCAATTATTCCCGTTGAAAATTCAACAGTTTGGTCGAAAATTAATTTTTTTAACTGAAAATTGAACTACTCCATTCTCGGGTAAAAACTGACACTCTTTATTTCAAAATGAAACTATTTGGTTAAAAATTTGTCTTATTTCTAGTTGGATATTCATTTTAGTTGAAAATTCATTTTTTCTGTTGGAAAATCATCTTTTTGGCTGTAAATTCAAGTATTTCAGTTCAATATTCATCATTTTAGTTAACAATTTATCTTTTCGGTTTAAAATTCTACTATTTCAATTGAATATTACATCATTTTAGTTGAAAAATTATTAGTGTGGTTTGAAAATCAACTTTTTTCTTCTATACAAATTTAACTATTCAATTTTTCGTTGAAAATGGATATTTTTTCATTGAAAATTGAACAATGTGGTTTAAACGTGTTTTTTCTCATGTATTTTGTTGAAAATTCGTCTTTTCTGGTAGAAATTCATCTTTTTGGTTGAAAATTGATTTTTTTATTAAAAAATTTAATTTTATTATTTAAAAGCTTTATTTTATAGTGAAAAAATTACTTATTTAATTACGAGTTCATGTATTTGATGAAAAATCTTTTTTGCTGTAGAAAATTAATCTTTTAGGTTAATGCTCAACTTTTTTTTTGTAATCCATCGATCTAAATATGAATTGAATTCCAAGTAGGGATAAGAATTAAGAAGATAAAATAAAAAATTGAATTATTATTCAAATTCGTGGACTTTAGAGGCAAAATCAAGAAATGATTAATTATGATTTTAATATCATTTAATTATTTAAATGATCGATGGTGCTTTTCTCTTCTATTATGTCGGATAATAAATACAATGAAACGCAACAATATTGTCCTAATATTAATTTTATATTCTAATTTAAAAATTGCATGAGAGAAAAAGAATATTGTTTGTGTTGTATTTATAAAAACAATATGAAAATGGACGCAAGTAATACATGAAAATCGAATTTTTACTTGCTGTCGGTTATACTTGAAATTTTCTTCCAAATTAGGCAATATCTGGAAAATGGTGAAGAAAATGTGGAATTTTTTTGTGCAGGAGTATGCAGGGAAGAAAGAAAAGCACTTTCAGGGCGAGTGTAAGAGAATGGAAGAGGGTTACCAGAGGGCGCTGAAGGAAGTGGAGCGAAAAGTGGAGGCGGAAGTAACTCTTCGAAAGGAGCAGGTAGCATTAAAAGTGAAACAAATTGAGAGTCAATATGAGGAACAATTAGAAAGATTAAAACTTAAAACAAAGTACAAATATAAATAAATATTGAACAGTGTATGAATACCAATAGCATGCAATATAGCTTTCGTAGCCTAGGATAAATTGTAGTTAGAAGAGGCTAGTTACGTTTTTAATTTAAAGCACTTCATTGTACAACACTTGAAATAGGCGGTTCATTCTCAAGGGACCAGTGAGTCGGAATCTAGAATCTAGAGAATCTTTCGATTCCATTCCAAAACGAGCTCTCTAATATATAGATAATAACGAGCAAGTATTCGAGGTATTATCGTCGAAAGCGAGATTTTCAAGTACAAGTTTCTGAATAATACCCAGTAGAAGTAAAGCTCGGTGTTATTTTATACTTAGATCGGACATTTCTTAAGCAAATTATGACATTTTCGGATAGTAAGTTGCTGTTGAAAAATTACAATCTGGGTGAAAACGCTTATAAGAATTTAAATTTAAAAAAAAAGAAAAGAAGAAGAGGAGGAAGAATTGTTGGAAAATATTTGACTCGGCTACTTTAGCTATAAATTTGTGTATATATAATTTAAATTGTAAATGAAATCAAAAGAGAATTTTAGGAATGTAGTCATCTTATTAAAGTACAGAAAATTTGTGTATAGTGTAAATTTTCAACTCGCAACGTACTAAGTATTTACATCCACTGTTATTAGTAACTTTAACACATGTGTAGATTATTTATGAGTACATATCTGACACACTCGAAGATCTCCATTTTGTATTTTGCATTATTACTAGTGTAATTTACGAGTATTAAGTACAACCAGAAAATTACGAATTTGAAACTCTTTCCTACCAAGGTTTTAACGGTTGACAGTTGAGAGCAAAATTCAAGTCATTACCAATACTCAAAATTTTATTATAAAAAAAAAAATAGAAACTCGTATGTAGAAAACCTAAAATAATAATTTAGAATTTTAAGAGAAACCCAGTGTTCAAAAAGTTGAAAGGAGTCTTAAATAGTACAATAGAGCAGTCGTAATAGAAGTTTGTTGCTACTCTTATCAACTCAAAATGTACAGTATTGACTTATGATAATCAGCAGGGTGGCCACTATTTCTCACATTTTCGTCTCCTGGAAAATATTCGCGATTTCTCCCAGTTTGGAGAAAAACATACTCTCTTTGTAAAATCCACAGTTTTTTCACATATATGATCAATTGCGGAAGTCGATAAGCATCAACATCAGCATTTAAATATTGTTTTTTAAACATTTCTGAGACAATAATGAAAAAATTTTGAATTAAAAACATCTGAAATTTAAAAAAAAAAGTGTATAATATAGAACGATTTTGGACAATTCAATTAGAAAAAGGAGTTGGATTGTATAATTTATAAGTCGATGTTATAGAAATGAAGACGATTTTATTTTGAATTGAAGAATCACGAAATTGAATGATTTCAGAATAAAATTTGAAAAATAGAATAATGTCAAAATTTTCAAAATGGAATATTTTAAGACTCGAGTTTTGGAAATTGGATAATTGAAAATTCAGATTAATTGAAATTATATTATTTATAGTTAAAAGCTTGAAAATTAAATAATTAAAAACTGAAAAACTTTTGAATTTGAATAATTTTAAATTGAAAACGTTTAATATTTGATAATTTTAAATTAAAAACTAAATTTGATCTTTCAAAATTTAAAATCCAAAAATGAATTGAATTATTCTAAAATAAAGTTTCGAAATAAGTAGTAATTTAAAATGGGAAACTTTAAAAATAAAAAATAAAATTTCCCAAAAAAGAAAGAAAGTTCCCGAAATAAAAAATTTGCAAACCGTTTATAATATTACCAAATTTAAAAATTCACACAGAAAACTGACGAATTATAAAATATCCTAACTAGAAAATTTTCGAATTATTAAATTGTTTAATTTAAACATTTAAGCATTTTTTGTAACTATTATTTATTTATTAAAAACAAAATAATCTAAAGTTTCTAAAATTATTGTTTCAATTTAAAATTAAAATAATTTAAAAAATGTATTTTTAGATGAACTTTTTTTCAATTATTATTTTAAATATTAAAAACTTTAATAGTTAAAATAATTTTTTGTATAAAACATGTGATTATTATATTCGGGTTTCTTATTGCGTCCCTGACCTAAATTAAATACTGAAAAAAATTGAAACACCAAAATATTGTGATTATAGACACTTTTTTATACTCAAATCCTTTGAATTTTCAATCATTTTAAGTAAATTTAATTCCTTAAAAAATTAATAATAATTTTTAAATTGCTTATTATACTTTCCTAAATTAAAAAAATTATGCAATTAATATTTTAAGATATTGCATTGAAAATAAAAAATAATATAAAACAAGATTGGTGTAATCTGATTCCAATTTTTGAAATTATACAATGTGGGACTTTTTAATTCGAAGTTGCATTATATTTACACCTAAAATTATTAAATTCAAAACTATCAAGGCTCTTAATATCAAATTTGAAAGTATAATATTTTGAAATTTAAAGTTCGAAACCTCCAAATTTAATCTAAAATTAATTTATGAAAAACTTTAGTTTCAGAGATTAAACTGTTTTAGATTTGCGCATTAAAAACTATAATTTTATATTAAAATTATAGAAATTTTTAATACTAGAAATATATTATTAATAAGTATCATGTATTGAGAGAAATATTGTGAAACGTTTAAAGTTTAATTATTCAAAACACTTTGAAAATTAAATGCTCTCTAATTGGAGAATTACAAAACACTCGAATGATGAAAGACGGAAAATCTCCCAGTGTAATATTTCTATTCCGTTTTTCTCCCGGGTGAGTGGTCACCCTCTTATGTGTACCGTATAATAGAAGACATTTTTTTATTTAAAATATTTATCAATAGAAACCTCATATTTCATATCGATCCTGTATAAAATTATTTCTATGAACACTCTGTACTTAAAGACTGGCTCTTAATTTTAACTTCTGAAAACATTGAAATAATTAATTTGATGAGATATTAAAAATATCTCGTCTTGTTAGAAAGCTGTTCAAAAAGTCTGTTATCGTTTCTCGTATTTGTAAATATCGAGAAATGAATAATGTTAATGTTTGAATTGGGAACTGAAATTGTTCGTAAATTGTGTAAAAAAAAACTCTAATAAAAAATTTTAAAGAATGCAAGCCAGTACAAAATATATTTTAGAAAATAAAATCGTTTGGAACATTTTCTTCCAGTCAAACATTGTTAGTTGTAAAATTTTAAACGTTAAATTAGTAAACATTTCTTGTTAGTATATAGACAAATCTCGACAAGATAAGAAAAAGATGTTCAGGAATGCTCTTTTATAAATCTTTCATGCTCTCTATCTCCTTTAATTTTCCAAGGAGAGATTCTCATTCCATTTCAGTCATTTGTCAAAGGTTTATTTTACATTATAATCTTTAATTTTAAAATTGAACTTCCAGTTTCCAGAAAACTCATAATAGATGGAACTTAGAAATAATTTTATGATATAAGAAATATACCTTGGCCAAGCTCGTTACCTACTTTTATTTGCAATAATTTTTTATAAGACAGTTCAGGAAAATTTTATTATATAGGTCGAGCGGTCAAAGTATTAAAGAAAAGATATATGTACTCAGATCTGCCCGCGTGAACAAGTAAATTTTATTGAATTTTATTGTACAAAGTATAATTATTCTACGAGTAGGCTATATATAAATATAGATATATGAGTGTATTTTATTTCTTACGTGTAGACAATTGTACAAACGTGAAATATCTCTCTAATTTGCAAATATATGCAGCCAAACCATAGTAGATGACATAAATTTAATTAATATTAGGACTGAAATTTTATTTTTTTCGCTTAAACATTCGAAACCAAAACTGGTGGAACATTTTCGAAATCGAATGCATGTTTGCAAACAAAAATTTATACTTTTATCCGAAGTGTAATTTGTCATTTTGTTTCATATTTTTATTTAAAATTCGAAAAATATTCTATTAATGAAAAATGCATTTGATCTACTAGAAACTTGATTAGTTCCAGTATTCCTTGACGTAAGTGTCAGTAAAACTGATTTTGCATTTAAAGAAAATATTAATATTAATTAAAAGTGTAAAAAGGACGGCGGAAGGAGCTTTCGAAGGAACGTCTTGTTTTATATTCTAAATGATTTTTATTTTTGGCAATATTACATTAACATAATAGGCGAATCTTTATTGTATACAACCCGGAACCACGCGACTTTGTTTTTAATTATACATACTTGTATAATTATTACTAGAAAGTATAAAATACTATCGCGTTGACAGTAACGCGTTTTACTAATTATTATTATTCTCTATACTAATATAACTATCTTCATAAAATCATCACTTGATAGAGAGTATTATTATATAATAATTAGTTGTGTATTTTTGTACGTAGATCGAATTAATTTATTTTTTTTAATAAAGATTCTATGTCAGTATCTTGCCGAAGTATTTCGTTTCATTATTTATCCTTATATCTTGTATATTTATCATAAGATTGAAATGATAAACTTCAAAAGCAGGTGTAATGTGGCCACTTACAGCCCAGTGGCCTTCGCACATGCGCACTTCGCCGCCGGGCCAACATGAAACTTTACGCCC
>JAWWLR010000054.1:73509639-73520869 GCA_035041075.1 Acraspis erinacei | reverse complement strand
TTTAAAGGCAGAAATGGTACCCAAAGTAACATTAGTAACTAGTGCGCACATACCGATAATAACATTCTACCCTTCGCCAAGTTATATTGCGCGCTTCTCCAAACGATCAAACGCTAAAATTACAAAGTTTCAGCTAAATCCACCGAAAGCCATTTTCCAATACATTTAGTGCGGGGTCCTTTACATCTATCTTCTTTAATACCCTCTTCTCTATCGCATCCTATCCTTTATCTATCCACGTCAATGTTTTTCTATTTCTCTGTCATGTCAATCTTTTTTCATCTCTGTTAATCTAAATTCCTATATACCTTTCTTAATCTCTTCTCTATATATAACCGTATCCTAAATCTAGCAAGGTCTATATTTTTCTATATCTTTTTCAATCTTAATTTAGGACTATTTTTTAAATCCTCTGATCTCTATCTCACCCTATCCTTTATCTAACTTTGACACAGTTTTCGACTATGGTAGTGAAATAAATGTTCAATGCGTAGGTACGTATATAATTGTGGACATCAGGTTGTCTATTTGGTACGTGGTCAACATCAAATGATTTTTTTAAAGTTCATAACTTTTCGATGGATTCCCGAATTTCTAGGAATATAAAACGGTAAGTTTACTGAATCGCGTAAGATAGAACACAAGACAGACTACAATTCATATTTATATTAAAGAGATAGAGTAAAGTTAATAAAAAGATAAGGGCCCTCGGTTACGAAAGATAGAGAAAGAGATTGAAAAGGATCGAAAATCGCAATAGATAGATATAGACTAAGGGATAGAAAAAGATCAAATTTCTTGGTCACGAAGGATAGAGAAAACCCCATTGGGTGAGATAGAATAATTCTATTTTTTCCTATCCTTTTTAATATTTGTACTTCCAGCAGAGTAGGTTTTACCGGAGAGAGATGTGTCCTGTTTACAATACTTTTGGGGAGACAATACAAAATTTAAGTATAGCTAAGAATTTACGAGGTTTTAAGATTTTTAATCACTTTACCAAACAATATTTGTTTTTACTGGCGGATTTTGTCTGTCAAATTTTCTCTTTTTGAAGAGAATATATCATAAAATATTTTTTTAATTATAGAAAATTACAAAAATCGCAAAGAAAATAAATTAAATTGCACTAGAAACTAAATTTTTGTAACAAATTTTTTAATTATAAAATTTGAAACTGAAATGATATTCATAATTGTTTTGCTTCCAAAAAATAATGTATCTAGATTTGTCCCTAGCAGCATGCAATTTCAGCAATTAAAAAATGAGTTTTGCTTATTGTATTCGTATTTTTCCAATCAGAAAATTTTTTATGAAAAAAACTTCCAACTTCATTTCATTTGCAAATCTACAAAATACATTTTCTAGATTTGCCCCCTGTCATTACGCAATTCAATGACTTTAACGAAATTACAATTTAACAATTCTAACCTATTTGCAAAACGCCACTCCATCTCTACTGATTTCTAATGATTTCTACTTACCACTTTCGAAAAGTTGTGAGCTGTAATCCATGTTGAAAAGAAACAGTCGAAATCGCGAAAATATTTTCTCGGTTTCCCGCGCGCAAAGAAATTGGCAATTTCGGGAATCTTTTTGGAGCCACAACAATCACCAAAACACCCGAAAAATCCCAAAATTTCTTTCAAAGTCACGAACTCACGAATTTGGGCTTTCGAACGCAACATTGCTTAGTTTTTCCACCGAAAATTAACAATGAAAAGCACCTTGCTGACTTGTTCAGAACCACTCACCGCCTTCGCGAAACGAATTCAGAATTGTCAAAAGTAGAAAATTGTCCAAACAGAACAAATCCGTTTTGATTTTCTAGAATTTTTTGAAAATATTAAGTACTTTCCATTTCTAAAGAAAAATTACACCTGAGCAGACTTGAAAATGCCGAAAATCGTATTGTTTTTGCGCTGAAACCCCGAGGAGCAACGATTTCGATGTCAGAACGTGCGGTTTGAAACTGGCAAATTCGCCAGTTATGCAGGTCAACTGAACTTCGAACCTCACTTTTTGAATAGAGGTGTAGATTATTTTAACTTGCTAGTTGCAAATAAAATAATTTGATGGCTTGAAATAATAATTTCCTTATTAATATTTATGAGTATATAATTAAAAGAACAAAATTTATCAAAAAAATTGGCATGCTGAATTACATAGTTGCGCGCGTTGCACGTCCAGTATAGCGGGCTCATTCAAATCTGGTGAAATAGGGGGTTCCAGTTCAAAGTTACTAAACAGTAATCTTAAGTCTATTTGTCTTTTATTATATTTCCCGATATAGAATAACTTGTTATATATTGCATATAATATTTTGTTTCAAAAATCGGAATTTGTTTTGACTTTAAGTTAAAATTCATATACTTGATCAAATTTGAAAACTTAAAAAAAATGTTTAACGTGTGAACTGTTACTGAAAAAGCAACGCGTTAGCTTGCCCTTACTTTCTTCAAATTAAATTTTAATTCATTTATTTTTAAATTTTAAATTCTCTAGGCAATTGCAGGGTAGAAAGTCTATATGCGAACAACCAATTTTATTAAAAATGCGTTTTTTCTATTTTGGTGCACTTTTAATATAGGCAACCCAATTTTAAAAACTAAGAAATTATGTATATTTAAAAAATATATTTTTCAAAGTCAGCTTTTCGAAAATGGATTACTAAAATGTGAGCATTTTTCCGTCACCTTGTAAAATTTCAAGAACAGCGATTAGCACCTATAGACTTTCCACCTTTCAATTTGTTTCTTTTCTTTCTTTGAAAATGTTTTAAAAATGAACAATTATATTTCAATTTAATTAAATGAATAAATAATTTTGCATTAATAATCTGTAACATGTTTTTATTTTAAACCAGTATTAATTCTAAACTACACAATTTACATAGAAACTCTATTCTTTTAATAAAACTAGTTTAAAAAAATGTTTATCTCTCAAATGAAATATTTTAACAATAAGAATGGATTGTGCAATTAAGAAAAATAATCGAAACTGTGCGTAAATTAAATCCAGTATGTCGGATATAATATCTTATTGAAAGCCCAATTGCGGGCTCATAAGCAGAATAAAATCAGAAACATTTTTTCAATTTTAAACAGAAAAAAATTTGATTGAGTCATATACCAATAATAAAAATGTGTAATAACGAAATTTTGTTCCAAAATAAGGACTGTATATTATAAAGAGGTTTTTGTACAATGGAAAAAAACAACTTTTCTCACAGCAAAAATGATTGAACTAATTTTATTATCATCGGTTCATTTCAGGTTGTAATACAATAATGCTGATATGATTTAAAAACGTAAAGTTGATTTTTCAAAACAAAATAATTTTTAACGAAAAATACATACAATACAATAAAATATAATACAATAAATGATAAATGATATTTTAAACACAAAAAAATGAATCTCGAAAAACTAGTTGAATTTTCAACATAATAGTTGATTTTTTAACCAAATAGTTGATTAATTTCTTACCAACAACATAGCTTATTTTAACCAGATATATGTATAAATTTTTAAATGAATAGTTGAATTTTCAAAAAAAGATAAATTTTCACTACATTTTTTTTTTTAACTAAATGTTGAATTTTGACCAAAGAGATGAATTTTCAACAAACAAGTTCTTTTAAACCAAAAATTCGCAATCTTAACCAAAAGAGGATTCTTAAACCAAAAAGATTTGTTTCCTAACAATAAAGCCGAATTTTCAACTAAAAATATCAATTCTCAATCAAAAATGTTAGTTACATTTTCGGGTAAAAAATTATTTAAAAATTTATAAATAGAGTTTCAACTAAATAGATCAATTTTTCCACAAAATGAACATTTAAACAAAATGAAAATTTAACAAAGTCGTTGAACTTTTACACAAGCAGTTCAATTTAAAATTTAAAAAAATCCATTTACAAAAATGGTATAGTTACTTTTTTACATAAGAAAGTTAATTTTTTACCAACAAAAAATGAGTTTTCACCAAAGCAGTTAAATTATCCACCAACGAGATGAATTTTCCACTAAAATGATGAATCTTCAACTTGAAAAGTTAAGTTTTTAATTTAAAAAATCAATGTTCAAACATACAAAAGAAACGAATTTTTCAACTTTAAAAATATATTTTCAATAAAAAACCAAATAGTTCTGGATAACTCACACGAATTTTAACCATACCTTATCAATAACAGCGTATTATATTTTGAATATATTAACAGTAAAAAATTATTAGATTTAAAAATATGTCATTACATTGTTTTTAATATAGAAAAATATCGAGAATAAATGAGAATCTTTGAAATATTTTCGATTGTGGCTTCGTAATTTCCCATCGTGAAAAAATGAAACTATCAAAAAACCGTTCAGAAGTATTTTGTTGTGAAGGAGAGAGCAAGGTGAAAACCCTATTTTTTTCTTTAAGGTGAACAAAAGTTGTTTACTAAAAAAGGATCGTCAAATTTCTTATAAATTATTTTGTATAAGATGCGTATTTTTTGTTTTAATCGTGAAAAATGATATTACAAATGGGAAAGACGCAAAGCACAATAAAATGTAAAAAATTCGTTGCCTACATTAGATCTAAAATTTGACTTTCAATCTCTTTTTCTCACGAGACCCGTGATGAGAATGAGTTCTATAAAGCCAAAGGAGCTTTAACAAAAGAGTATTCACAATCACTAAATTTCAGTTATCGATGCGAGACAAATAAATTGTCGATCGCGAAGCGCGAGGTCCAACAGGCGCACGACTCTATCATTAATTTTGCAAATCGATGTTAAAATGACCATCTACTTTACAGGAGATCTTTGCGAACCAAATCCCTGTGGTACCAGCGCCACATGTACACCAGGCCACGATAATACTGGAAAGGAAAGACCAGTTTGCACTTGTCCCACAGGATACATCGGAAATGCTTTGGTCAGCTGTCAACGAGGAGAATGTTTTACTGATAAGGAATGTCCAACGAATAAAGCTTGCATCAACTACTCTTGCCAGAATCCCTGCACAGGTCATGAATGTGCACTTAATGCTGTCTGTGAGCCAAGAAACCACATCGCTGTTTGTACTTGCCCCGATGGTACTCGAGGAGATGCTATTTCTAATTGCAATCCAATTGTTGGTACTCGGTCTGGTATCAGCAGACTAGGATAAAAAAATTCTCTTCGTGAAACTTGAATACCCCTCTCAACCTTCATGTGCCATTCCTTACTATTCAACGAAAATTAATTATTACAGAACGATTTTTAGAAATGTAATGTAGGTATACCAGATGTAAGCTGTCTGACCGCGAATCAAAAAATTATATAGGCTATATATGTCGTGATTTGAACCTGGTGTGTCCAGGTCTCACTAATGTTCAGCACAGTGGGTGCAAGTACAGAATTATATATATTGCAATGTTTGCTGTATTTGTTTTGCATTTTCACTTCTGGTAATAGCTCCTACACTGCCAATAACCTCCTTGCCCTCTTTTATACTGCCGTTTATTATACTGTTAATCTCTGCCGTAATTTGAAAAAAACACAGTTAACTGCAAAATAAACTGATCCGAGAAAATCAAGAAAAACTTTTTTTGCTGTTCTTGCCTAATTTGAACATTATCTTATTATTTCTATACAAAATTGTTTTAAAACTTTAAATAATAATTCAAAATGCATTTCACGGCGTTGACGGGAATGCTGCAATTTGGGGAAACGCCGTAATCGACAGTTACGGCTCTCTTCGAATTACGGACCTCACAAACATAACTGCCGTAATTTATATGAATTCCGTTTACGGCAAAAGAATATGAAATAATGGAATTATTATAAATTATTATTCATTCCCGAATGTATAATTATTACGAAATATTACATATTATTAATATTATTAACAATTTTTTAAATTAATTACTCTTCAATTTTAAAAGAATTGCAATTCATTTTTCTGTAATTGTGAATATTAATTTGACAATGAATTTTATATTAATAGTTACAATTGACAACTCTTGATTGTTAAAAATTTGAAATTACATATTATGTGTTTTTCAAGAATTATTTTTTAAATGTACGTAATTTGGAACATTCTATCGAAATAGTTTAATTCTCAAGACTTGCAATAGAAAACTCTTCAATTTTAATCATTTTAAATTTAGAACTCTTCACTTTTAAATATTCACAATTGAAAACTCTTTATTTCGAAAGATGTATAAATAACAATTCTTATATTGTGATTAGTTTGAAGATCAAAGGTCAAGTCTATCAATTATAAATCTTTTAAATTTATGAAGTTAAAAATTAAAATCATTAAAATGACAGAATGTTTAATTGTAAAACTTAAAACTTGCATAATTTGTTTATTTTAACTGTTTTATTTGATGAAATCTTCAATTTTAAAGATCGACATCTCATATTTTTACAACTCTGAAGAATTATAATTAAAAATTCTTGAATTTGAAAAATATATATCAGAAAATTATTCCATTATTGAGACTCATATTTTTAAAGAACGTAAATTTAAATAGTTTTTTAAATACTTTAATTCTGAATATTTACCATTAAAAATTCTGCAATGTTAACGACTTTAAATTTAAATTTCATCAATTTTGAATAATTGCAATTGAATCATGTTTAATATTCTTATTGTTGTTTTTATTATTCATATCAGTAATTCTTTTATGGTTTCTAAATTGTTCTATAAGTCAGCCAAGTAGGTACTAATGTTAAAAATTTCAATAAAATGGAAGTTGAACGTCTTTTTTCAAACGAAAATATGGACAAGAATGTTATAACTGTAATTAAATTTTATAGATAACGAATAATACGAAATTCTAGAAAAATCAGTTTATGTTTATTTATTAAATTAACATAAATTCCGAATCTATCAAAGAGATTTTAAAAAACGAATACAATACTACAAATTACATTTTTATAATGTTAATTCTGAAGTAAATTAGTAAAATTAAATACATTTAAATATTAAATATTAGATTTAACAAATTTAAACTTTAAACAAATGAAAATAATTTATAATATTATATTTTGCCTATTATATTTTTGAATAATATAACTTCTTGTTACTTTATTATCGTTAATAATTATAAAAATACAGACTTTCCATGATAATTTTTCTCCATTTCACATTTTGCACATTTTCACAATTCAGTTATGGGGTTTATCGACATGCAACTGGCCAATCTTTGCTGTTAACGGTGTCTTCCAAAAATTATGCAACAATTATTTTTAAACTTATAAACAATAAAAAATTTTCTCTTTAATAATCAGGTTATCTTTCCTTCACGATTCCGACGATATAAAAAATTTGTGTTCCGATTTTTTTCTGTTAACAGTGATTTCCAAATTATGGCAGATATTTTTATGTCAACTTTCAATGTCGATCGAATTTTATTTTACACTATATTATTTTGATACAAAGCGCATGAAATTAAGTTTCTTCTATGATACAGAAAGATGATTAAATGTGTGTACTTTTCCTTGCTGCTCGATTACATTTTCTCCATGCTAATAAAACCGGTTTACCATTCTTCAGATATTATTATTTGAAATTATAGAAAGTTATTCTTTAGCATTGGGACGGTATTGAGAAATTATAATTAGGTAGTCTTTATTTAACGACGCATTTCAGATGATTTTAGGTAACTGAAATAAGATTTTAATTGAATCCTAATTTTTGTTCCTTTATCAAGAACAAGTTTTATTTTATAATGTAATAAAATCCTGCCACTCGATTACCCGCATCGATTTTACGTGTGTTGTCCGAATGTTCTCTAGTAATCTGTGTCAAATAATTTAATAATTTTCTTCCATTCTGAATGCTATCTGCGATAAATTATATTTTTATGAAAAATTTAATATTATTTGTCTTCTTAAACCTTTTCCCATAAAATAATATTTAAACAAAAATCAAGTGTAGTTATTGAAGAATATTGTTTCGAATATTTAAAATATGTCACAAGTTTTGGACGAAAGTGAAAATAGAAGAGTATCCAAAAATATTAAATGTAAAATTTACAGTTTCACATAAAGTTTGATCACAATATAAGATTTTGTGAAGGTTAAATAACTGTTATGTACCGGCATTATTTAATAATTAAAAAAAGGCAAACAAAATGAAAAGTCATGTGGTCCTTCCATGTAAGACAATAATTTATAATAATTGGGTTTATCAATCATAATTAATGGCTTTACAAACTCACAAAAAAAGATGTAAAAAAAGCAGTGGAATCTAATGTAGTATAAATTTATCCCAACATTTTTAAACCAATTGGTTTAATACTGTAGACTACAGGTCGAGTGAACTGCTAAAAATTATTCATTTTTCCTGTTTTCTGAATCTGCTGCGTCCAGTCCCTAAAAAATGACATATGTGTATGCACAGAAGTTATTTCTCACTCATTTTTTATTAATTCCAAAAGCTTGGATGCAAATCGATGAAAAATAGGAATTGGAAAACACAATTATTCTTAATTAAATTATTAGTTAGTAACAATGTTATACGCGAGCTACAGATCCCGGGAAATAGTGCATTGCCAATATTAGTAATATACAAATATAAAACAAGATAACTAACCATGATTTCTAGTTTAAATTTTACAGTTTTAAGATAAGCTTTAATTACTTAAAAAAATAATAATATGAGAGGCACGCTTTGATTTTTAAGGCAATTTCTTTTACATATTAATTTGGAAGGGAACAAAGTTAAATGACTTTTGAGTCAATATAATGACTTAATTGAATATCATAATATATAATTACTATATAAATTTGTGTAATTATTTAAAAATTTTAAACACTTATTTTCAAGAACTAGTTATAAAATTTAAATTATCAGCGAAAAAAATGATCGACGTAGTAACTTTAGAAACTTTTAATAATTTTATTAATTAAATGACTGTTGAGTCATTATAAAGAATTAATTTAATATCAGTATCTATAATTACTACATAAATTTGGATAATTATATAAAAATTTGAAACACCTACTTTTACAATCTACTTGTAAAATTTAAATTCTTACCGACGAAAAATTTCCGACGCAGTCAACTTACAAGTATTTCATATTTTTATGAGTGATATGACTGCTGTTACAGTCTAATGTTAATTTAAAAATATTGACAATTACTATCTACATTTGAATCATTAACATTGATCATGTATAATTTTAACTTAAAATCGCTTTATTTCTTTCATAAAAGATTCTAAAGGTTAAAAGTTTTACAAGTTTAAACTTTTGGTCCTTGTATAATAATGGTCAGGGAAAATGAAAAATTGGTCAGGGGAAAATTCAGGAAATTTAAACAAAAAATGAGGTTTTGCGGTATTCGTGATATAATATTCTTGTTAGTAATTTATTTGCCTTGAAGTTCTCTTTGCTATCTCTTTTTTTGCAGTTTCTTCCGTCTGAAGATTATCTTTTTACTTATAAATTTTATTATTTGTTTCAAAATTCAAAAATTTTATTAGTCTTCCTTTTTAGTTGAAAATGCAACTGTTTAGGCGAGAATTGACTTTTTTGGGTTGAAAATTAAAGTATTTTCATAGAAAATTTACTTATTATTTAAAATTCATATTTTCGTGTTGAAAAATCAACTGAAATATTTTTTAAGGTAAAATTCAACTATTTTTTGGATAATTTATCTTTTGAATTAAAAAAATTAGATATTTTTGTGAAAATTGTATCTTTTTGGGATCAAAATCCAATTATTTGTTGAAAATTCGTATTTTTGGGTTGAAAAATCAAGTATTTTCGTAGAAAATTTACTTTTTATTTAAAATTCATATTTTAGTGTTGAAAAGTCCACTGAAATAAAAAAATATTTGGGTAGAACTTACATTTTTTAAATAAAAATGAAATTATTTGGTAGAAAATTAAACAATTTTGTTGAAAAGCCATTCTTTTTTGTTAAAAATGCATATTTTTATTTGAAAATTCATCTCGTTTCATTGTAAGTTAGAAAAAAAATTTAATGATGGCTTAGCTCTTCGATTGAAAATACAACTATTTTTTTTTTAATTAAAAATTTTAGTTAAAAATTCAATTTCTGTAAAAAAAATCGTCTTTTGACTTGAAGATTTAATTAAATTTCATATTTTTTGTTGAAATGAAAATTATTATGCTTTTTAGTTAAATTTTCCAAAGATAATTAGATTTTTAACAAAACAGTTGATTTTCTAACCAAATAGATACTTGTATTTTCAGCATAAAAATGAATTTTCAATCAAATGGTCGAATTTTGAAACAAAAAATCTGCTCGCTTGGTGGTAAATTATTATCGCGCTCTGTGCGCGCGGCTCGCTTCGCCCGCAATTAAGTTTGAGCGCGTCCCGGGCGCGCGAATATTAATTCTCGCGATTCGTGCCCGATAATATAATTATCTCGCACTTCGTGCTTGATACTGTTTTTACCTACCGCTACGCGTTCGGCCTTTGTGCACAGACTTTTCAAAACTAAGTTCTAAGTATGAACAACGGTAATTTGGTGATTGTGAATTCTCTTTTGTTAAAGCTTCTTTGGCTTTAACGAATACCGCAAAATGCAGTTTTTGATTTTTGAATATTTTTCGTGCTGTCAAAATTTGAATTTTCAATTTTTTTAAAAAATTCAAAAAGTTTTTATGATAATCTTGTAGGGCTATCGAAAATCGAACAAGTATACAGAAAATTTTTGAATCATGAGAACTGTGGTCCCAAAAATGTTCAAAATTCGTTCACTTTTAGAACTTTTATCCGAAATGGCTGACTAAGGAAATTGGGATTTAGCTTAGACTTCAAATGTTCATTTTCGTGTTTTTTGGAATTTTGTAAATGCCATAACTCTGGTAATTTTGGTTTTTGTGAAAAAATTCATAAAGATAAATTGTTCGTCTTTTTTAATACTATGAATATCTGTGCAGAGGATTTTTAAATTTCGAAAAAAGTGCTCTAAAAAATATTCGAAGGCGCTCACTTTTTGAATTTGTATCCAAAACGGCTGGCTAGCGAACTTGACCTTTAGCTTAGGACGCACTGAAAAATTGCACCGAAGGCCAATCTAATAGAATAATTTTTCCACAAGTTATCGTGCTCACAGACAGAAAGACAGATATAGACATACAGACATACACATTCGTAAAAACCTGTCTTTCGAATTCAAGGGATCTCAAAACGTGGACATTTGACAAAACTGGGGGGGGGGGTCAAATTTTACACAAATCTAATACCTTCTCTGATGAGAATGTACAAATATTAA
>JAWWLR010000054.1:73477784-73504690 GCA_035041075.1 Acraspis erinacei | reverse complement strand
ATTAGAATTTTTATTTTTAATATTGATTCTACAATAAAAAATTTACTTTTCATAATCACCCGCTGGTCGTATTTCTTAACAGAGTTCAAAGTTTTTTAAAACCAAGAATATATAAATAAATAAAGTGACAAAATTGGTCATTCCAGATTTGTGAATTGTTATCTCACGAAGAGGAAAAAACAGTTCAGTTTTGAATTTAATAATTTTGTATGTGAATATAAAGCAATTTCTAATTAAAAAGCTTTAAATTGACCATGTTAAAAAACTTGAATCATACTACAGTGATATTTTTTGTATTCTTCATTTTAATTTTTAATTTAATATCTTTAAAATTGTCCGGTGTTTAGTTGAAGATTTAAACAAATAAATCATTTTAAATTGAAAAAATTTGATTAGAAAATGTCAAGAATGAATAACAATTTCACAGGAAGATTAGAAATTTAAAAAATTGCGTTTAAAGTAAAAGATAAAAATTAAACTATTATATTTAACTATTTTTAAATAGTTACAATTTTAACGTTCTAAATTTTCATGTTGGACGATGAATTTTTAATATTTCCCTTTCATAGGTGTTAATTTTGCAACTAAAATTGAATCTTGGAAAGTGCAATTAGTAATTTAATTTTTTTATTTTAAGCTCTTTAAAGTTACTTAAAATTTTTGGTGATTACATTTTTTGTATGAAATTCGCATTCGGTTTAAGTTTCAACGTTCCGCAGTATAAATTGTTTTAATGTTTAATGTTTCCCATTTGAAAATTCTTTTTAGAATAATTCAATTAACTTTTTAAACTTATAATGTACTTCTTATTTAAATCAGGGATAAATAAGTGTTTAATTTATATTTTGCTGTCTAACGAAAAGAAAGTCAGTCTTCTGTATTTTATTTTCAAACTGTATTTTTTCTAGCTAGTTTACAAAAATCTTTTCTTAGAACATAACTGATATAAAATACCTGAGAAAAACTTATGAAATTTAAAGAATGAAAGATAATTAATAGTAGAATTTAAGACTTTATTCTTTCAGTTTAAATTTTTTTTCAGAATTTCGGATACCTTTGAAATAATTTCTAAAGCTTCCATTTACTTACATATTATTATATTATTTTCACTTATATATTTTTTATAAACTCCCAATAAATTGTAACCAAAATTATTGATATAAAAATTCGATTTTGAAGTTAAATCTATACGGGAATTTTCAAAACTCCTGCAGGAATTTAATCGTAGGTCTCCGCTGGGCAGCCTGTTATTGAATTTTTAAATCTTAACATTTTAATTCAGCATATGCTACATATATTTGTCAGATAAACCTTCATCATGAGTCGTTTCTTCGCAACTGGTACTGACTCGGAGTCTGATAGCTCGTCGGAAGAGGAGCAAGTACAACGCGCACCAGCAGCAGCTTTTACCGTAAATGCTTTAAAAATGTTTTTAATTTTAAATAAACTTATTGGAAATGCATGAAAACACTAAATGGTGATTATAATCAATTTTATCTTACAGTTCAGTGATGAAGAAGAAGAGCAGAAGCGAGTCGTTCGCTCGACTAAAGAGAAGAGATATGAAGAGATCACGAATCTCATTAAACTTATTCGAAACTACAAAAAGATCAAGGATATGAGTTGCATGCTTACAAGTACGTAATTCAAGTTAATATTATTATTTATTAATATTTATTTTTTAAGTTTTATTCATTGTTTGATTACTTTTCTGCTTATTTATCAAATTTGGGTTGATAATAATTGATTTAAGTATCTTACTATATTAAAAAAACTTTATTTAGGAAAAAATAATCGTCGGAAAGCCTTCTTAAATTTGCTTTGATTAATAATTTTATGTATGTAGAGTGTCTCTTTTTTGCCATTTTAAAGTGGTATGTTTGTCTTCATAATAGGACCAAAATTAATCTGATTCTGCATTTTATAAGCTCGATCTGAAGGCAAAATGTAAATTTAATAAAAAGATATTGCAAATAGACGTCAAATATTAATGTTTTCGAAAGATTTGAATAATTCTAGAAATAATTAACATTTTTAACAGTTTTTTCGCTAATTTTAAACTTAAGTCTCTATAGTATTTTGCTTAATTTTAAAGCTATTTTCAGCATGTATGTGACTGAAAAATATTTCATGAGATTGCTAAAGATTTGATGGATTCTAAATATATTTGTATATATTTTACAGAAATTAAAGAAAATTCTTTAAAATCCCTTGGAATCACTAATAGTGCATTGAAATTTTATTCTCTAGAATTTAGTTCTCTAGGAATCATTTGAAATCCCTTGAATATAAATAAAATTTATTGTTTAATGTTCTCCAAAAGGGAAATTTCAAATCCCTAGAAATCTTTGGAGATTCAATACAATATTTTAAATCTTGTGAGGTTATAAAATACCTTAAAATTACTTGAAATATTTATAATTCGTTGAAATTTATTTTATTTTTTTAATTTCTTGAAATATTTCATTTGAAAATCGTAAAAATCCATAAAAATGAGTAGAAATCATTTAAAGTTTCTTGAATAATTAAATTAAAATTATTCATTAAAGTACTCTTTAAAAATTATTAAATTGCTAGAGATCCTTGAATTCTTAAGTTTCAATGAAATCCTACAAATCTTCTGAAATTTCTTGATATGCCTTAAAATCTCTTAAAATCTTTGAAATCGCTAAAAATGCGTTAAAAGTTTATTTAATTTTTTTTCTAAAGTTTTCTTGAAATCTTTGGAAAACCTAAAAAATTTCTTTTAATCGTTTGAAATTCGTGAAATATTTTGGAATCCCTTAATATCCCATAGAGACTTTCTTTTTGATATCGTAAAAATACATTAAAATAAATAAAAAATCATTTGAAGTTCTTTGAAATTTAATTTAAATTAAACTTATTTATTAAGTTTTTATTTAAAAAATCAAATCGCAATTTTTTTCTGCAGCTTTCTTGAAATCATTGGTAAACCTAAAAAAATTATTTTAAAATGTTCGTAATATTTTGAAATCTTATGGAGTCCATTAAAATCCCTTCGAAATTTTCCTTTCGAAATCGTAAACATGCATTAAAATAAATAGAAATCATTTTTAATCCCTAGAATATTAAAATTAAATAAAAATTATTCTTTAAAGTTCTAAAAAATCAAATCTACAGGGATTTTTTAAATCTTTGGAGATCCAATAAAATCATAAAAATATTTATATAATAAATCCTAAAAATAAATGGAAATGGCTACGATTCCCTTGATATTTAATCCAATTTTTTAAATAAATTTCTCATGAAATCTTTGGAAAACCTACTAGATTCTTTTAAATCGCTCGAATTTTTTAAAATCTTTTGGAATCCCTTGCAAACTTTCCTTTCGAAATCGTAAAAATCTATTAAATAAGGAGAAATCATTTTGAAATCGCTTGAATATATGTATAAATTAAATTCTTCAGAAATCCTTTAAAAAATCTTTAAAATCTCTTAAAAATTCTTCGGGATTCGTTAAAAGTCCCGGAAATGTTTGGACTTGCTCTAAAATCTCTAGAATTGTTTGGAAAACTTTTGAAATCCATCGAAATATTTGTAAATCTCTGAAAAATCGTCGAAATACTTTATAATTACTTCAAATGTTTAAAAATCCCATGAAATTTCTGTAATTCTTTTGTATTTTCCCTAGTTTTTGCTAAATATATTAATTATTTTCAGAGTTATTCCAATTTTTCGAAAACATCTGAACTTAACGTTTTTTTTTAATATCGTTTTGTGAAATAATAAAAAAAATAATCAATTTAATATTATAAAAATGAAATGACAACCGCTAAAAAAACCAATTTTGTAGATAATTTCCGCTGGTAGTGTACAAGAATTGTTCTGTTTTTCCTAAACATGTTTCAAAAGTTACCCTGGAAATGTACTGGATTTTTGAAATTCGAATTCTGTGACAATGCTGCTCTTGAAACCTCTTCTTATCCATACCATCGGAATTTTTTATATTTGAATAATTTGAATATTTTCCCATTCAGGTTTCGAAGATTTGCAGCGGGCGTACCAAAAGGCTCTGCCGGTCGTAATGAAGGAAGAGAGTGGCCAAACGCCTCGTTTCTACGTACGATGTTTGGTGGAAATGGAAGACTTTATCAACGAAGTCTGGGAAGATCGTGAAGGACGTAAAAATATGAACAAGAACAATTCTAAATCCCTGACCTCCTTACGTCAGAAGCTTCGTAAATATAACAAAGATTTCGAAGAGGACATTGCCAAATTCCGCGAAAATCCTGACCAGGACGATGATGAAGAAGATGAGAAAGGTATTAACTTGGTTTCAGGGTGGCCGCTGATCCGAGATTTTCGGAAGTTTTTATTGAAAAATGTTTTTGATGGTTTGAAAAGTCGCCAAAAGTGATTCTTTGGAATATTTTTAATGTTCACTAAAGGAGAACAATAATTTTTTCATTTCCTAGCATGCATTCATTAATATTTTTCATATTTTAATTTAAAAAGGAAAAAAAATTTGGTTTGGATATTCAATAAAAAAATGACCAGACCTTTTTTACTATTCTTGATTAACTTCATTAATTTAAAATGATTTTAAAGCTTTTGAAATATTATAGGATAAACATTTTTCTACAATTTATGGAGATATTTATTTTACAGGACGTATGAAGTTTTAAAAGATTTCACGCTTATTTTTAAACTATCAATGTATTTTAATACATTTTCCATAATTTCAGAAAATATTATCATAGAATATTACGGAATTTTATCATATTTTGGCGCATTTTAAAGAATTTATTCATGAGTGGTGAGGTATTTTATACTGTTTGAAAAATCTGAAGAGATTTGGATATCTGTTTAATTTTATGAATTCACTGGAAATTTTTTAATTCACATGAATTTCTATAAATTAAGTTTTAAGTTAATTGATCCTGAGTATCAATTGATACAATTATTAAAGGGTTTGCAAAATATTTTAACGATTTTTTTTCTTCTAATTCCTTGGCAGTTTCAAGAGCTTTAAAAAAATTTCCGATGAGTGTAAAGGATTTAAAATAATTTGGATTATTTTAAAAGATTACAAAGAAATGTTTTTCTTTATTTCAGTAATTTAAAAGGATTTAAAATACTTGAGGATATTGTAAACGATTCTCATGCGTTTTAATTAATTGAATTAATTTCTAATTAATTTAAAAAGATTCCCAGAATTCTTAAATTTATTTCTTTAGTTTAAAGGCTTGCGAAGAATAGAATATTTGAGGGTATTTTAAAAGATTCCAAGGTATTTTCAATAGACTTAAACAATTTCAAGGGATTTCAAAGAATTTTTCACCTGTCAGGGTTCATTTGTAATTCGCCCTGAATTCTTATTAATTTATACTAAATCTTTTTATATTCTTCTCAATTTTCACTCAATCTTACGCACTTCAATTAAGTTTTCCATATTTTTGAATTGTTTTAAATTAACTTGATTGCTTTTTAAATGCAGGTTGATTTGTTTATGAGTCTCATCTAATTTCTCTAAAATCACTCAAAATTTATTGTAATTAATCGAATTTTTTCGATTTTAAACACTGTTCCAATTCTTTTGAGTTTATCTTGAATTTTTTTGTAATCATTAGTCACTTTTTGTGTTAGAAATTAGTAGAGTTTCAAAGATTTGAAATTTTTCCTAGAGTTCATCCTGAAATATTTCAAATTCTTTGGAATTCCCTTGAATTCTTTTTAATTTACTTGAATCCTTCTAAATTCACTCAATTCTACTTAATTCACTGTATTGTTTTTTGTTTTTTTTAAATTTTTTATTTAATTGATCCTGAAGTATAAATAGCCTCGCCTTGAATTTTTAGGCATTTCATCAAATTCTTTGAACTCTTAAATTTCTCTAAGCTTATTTCAAACTTACTGAATTCAATCACGGTTTTTTTTTATTGTTTTAAATTGATTGGATTTTTTTAATTCACCTTCAATTCAATTGTTTTTTTAGAGCAAGATATACTTTTTTCTACTTTATTTATCAATTATTTAAGAAGATATTGCAAAATAGTTTTGGAAAATAATAATAAAAATTTAATGAAAATTATATTTTTAATAAATTTGATAGAAATCTCATGATTAATTGGGACTGAAAAATCCCGAAACTGTGAAATTCCAGAATTGGTAAATTCCCGAATAATAAAACTTCTTAGTAATAAAATTCCCGAATCGTTTATAACATGACCGAATTGGAAAATTCCTGGTAATTTATAATATTGCCGAATTTGAAAATTCCCGACAGAATATTGCCGAATTGGAAAATCTCAGAACAACAAAATTTCCCTATTATTAAACTCCCGAATAATAAAATTTTCGCGAATAAACAAAATTCCCAGACATTTCATAATACTCCCGAATAATAAAATTTCTAAACAATTTATAATATTGTCGAATTTGAAAGTTTCCGACAGAATATTGTCAATAATTACAAAAAATGTTTTAACTCTCGTTTATTTATTAAAAATACAATAATTGAATATTTTGCTTTAAGAAAATTATTTATAAGTTTTAAAGCTTCTAAATTATTATTTTAATTTAAAAAACCATTAATTGACACAACTTTTCATCTAAAAATATATTTTTTTCAATTGTGGTAATTTTAAATTCAAAAAATAATTTTACAAACTTTAAACATTAAAAATTACTTTTTGTCATAAAAATATTTGATTATCGTATTTTTAATAAATAAGTTAAATTTATACAAAAATTTTAATTATTTAATTTCGTGAATTTTCAAATTCAGTAATTTTATATATTACGAATATTCCGCTTCGTATATTTTATACTTCGGCAATTTTCTCCGGGAAATGTTATTTGAAAATTTTCCAATTCGGGAATATTATAAACTATCGTATATTTTTTTATTTGGGAATTTTTCAATTCTGTAATATTAATATATAATAAAAACTATATTGCACAATAATGATAACAATTTAAATTTGCACTACTTTTTCAAAATCTTCTTTAACAACACAATTACTTCATGCTTACTTATTTTTTAGAGAATTCCGATAGCTTTCAGTCTGCGATAAATAAATAATTTTATTTTTTTCCACAACACACATTTGTTATATGTATAGTACGTTAAATTTTTCATCCCTGTACGTAAATTTGGGACAAATTTCAAAATGAAATCTTCAAAATTGATCCGGGGAAGAAATGAGATCGGGAAAAACGCGGAATTTCGAATTTCCTGATCACTAGACATCCTGTTTTTCCTTCCGGTTTTATTTCAGCAAAATAAATGCAATAATATTCAATTTAGTTATGAAAGTCATCGTATTAACTGCCGTTCATCATAAACTATTTTTTGAATGACAGGGAATATTCTCGTGAATAAAAACGGCTACCCTGAAATTTATTTCAAACAAAAATTTACTTTCAGCTGAAGAAGCTGAAGAGTCTGACGATGATGAAGACCGTGCTGCTGCCTTCAAGAAATCGAGCGTAGAACCTGTACCAGATGCTTCCAAATTCAAGGTACGTTAAAATACTTATTTTTTTTTTTTTAATATTTAAAGAGATGGCAAGACTTTTAATTATTGAATTTGCAGAAAGGTGCAACAGACGGAGATGAAGGAAGTGAAAGCGATTCCGACTGGGGAAGTGATTCAGACAGTGATAGCACTAGCACTGATGACGAAGGCCAATACCAAAATATTCGTGAGCGTTTCATTAAAAAGTATGTAATTCACTTTGGAAAAACTTGGAAATATCAGAGAACTTTTTTTTTTAATTCAAGAAATTTTTTCGAGAGTGTGCTTGATTTTTAAAAAATTGTTATACAAAATTGCAGAGCGGTGATTCTTTAATTGTAAAAGTGGCTTTATATTACTATATTTAACTATTTTTATTGAAAATCCTTGTCTTTTCTTTTTTTTTAATTAATTTTTTTTTAACTGAAAGTTTATCTGTTTTATTTTTTTGAAAGTTGATAGTTTTTAATTGAAAATTGTAGTATCTGGTTGAAAATTCATACATTGTTTTGAAAATTTTTTCTTTTTGGTTCTCTCTTTTAACTGAAAAATCTGGCTTAGTTCAAATTCAACTCACGTTGAAAATTCGTATTTTTTGGCTGAAACAAATTTTTTTTCGTTATCATTTTTAATATTTTTGGGTTGGAATATCAACTATGTACTACATTTTTCGTTCAGAATTCATATTTTCTTATTAAATGAAAATTTAATTACTTGATTGAAAGTTAAACTTATTTATTAAAAATTAATTTCTTTGGTTGAAAAATTAGCTATTTTTTCGAAATTTATTTTATCGTGGACTGAAACTGAATTTTTTTCCTAAAAACGTAACTATTCCAGATCAGACTTGAACTATTTTGCTGATTTTTTTAAAATAATTTTTTTTTAACTACAAATTTAAATACTGCATTTTTTGTTAAAAAATATTGTTTTTTAGTTTGAAAATTCGTTTTTTTGTGAGACTTGGTTGAAAATTCATCTTTTTGGTTCCAAGTTCAACAATTATAGTTTATGATTCATCATTTTAGTCCGAAGTTCATGAGTTTGGTTGAAAATTAATTTTTTAAACTGAAAATTAATCTTCTTGTTTGAAAATTACCTTTTTTGGTTGAAAATTTAAGTATTCAATTTAAAATATTCATCATTTTAGTTTAAAAATTCATCTTTTTGGTTTCAAAATCTTTTATTCCAGCTGATGATTAATCATTTTAGTTTATAATTCACAGTTTTGTTTGAAAATTTGTTGCTGTTTTTTATAGTGGAAAATTAACTTGTTGAACCAAAAATTTAATTATTTTAGTTTTTGTTAAAAATTATTCTTTTTTAGTTCAAAATTCAACTATTTGGTGGAAAATTCATCTTTTTGTTTTAAAATAAAACTACTTCATTAAAATTTGTGTTACTGAAAATTTAAATGTTTCTATTTTTGTTTGAAGACTGTTCTTTTTTAGTTCAAATTTCAAGTCTTTTATTTAAAATTTATTTTTTTAGTTGAAAATTCATGTATTTTGTTTAAAAATCCTCTTTTTTAGTAAAAAAATTAATGTTTTGTTTGAAAATTGATCTTTATAGTTGAAAATTCAAGTACTGCAATTAGATATTCATCGTTTTAGTTGCAAACTAATTTTTTTTTTGTTTAAAATTCATCTATTCCAGTTTATGATTTGGCATTTTAGTTAAAAATTCATCACTGGCTGAAAAGGTTTTTTTTTGTATGAAAAATTGATCTTTTTTGGTTGAAAATTCATCTTCTTTGTTGAAAATTTATATTGTCTGTTGAAAAGTCATGTTTTTTGGTAGAAAATTAATGTTTTTAATTGAGAATTCAACTATTTTGTTAAAAAATCCATCTATCTCCTTGAAAATGCTATAATTTGACTTGAAAAGTTATGAATTTGAAGTTTTTTAAATTTAATATAGAAAACACATTAATTTTACATACATATGCACTAAATTTTAAGTTCAGAGGATAAAATGATTTTTTTAAATTTTTTCTTCAATTCTGGAACTTTAAGAGACAAATTCAAGAAATTAATTATAATGGTCTTAGTATTATTTAATTATTTAATTTATCGATTGTGTTATTATATTAAAGAATATCTTGTAATATAATTTTTCAAAGCTCCCTAAATGAAGCATATTATTTGAATCCCTAACAACTGAAAAAAAAAATATTTATAACAAACCTGCGAAACTTTATAAATATTCCGTGAATTTTGTTTTCAGGGTTTTAGTAAACACTCTATATAAAATCTTCTTTTTGAAAAATCAAACCAAATGTTTATTGGAATTTATCTTGATTGAATCTTTTTATTTTTTATATTCACAGAACAACCGACAAGGAAGGCGGAGACGATGAGGATAAAACAAAGAAGAAGGAGCAGAAACGAAAAGATAAAGATAGGAAAAAGAAGCGCGACGAGGATGATGGCGAAGGCGAGTGGGAAACCGTGAAAGGAGGAGTTGCGATACCTTCGGAGAAACCGAAAATGTTCGCCAAGGACGCTGAAATCAATGTGCCTGCTGTCCTCAAAAAGCTGACCGAAGTCCTTGCTTCTCGCGGTAAAAAGCGAACAGATCGTCGTGAACAAATTGAACTTCTTCACGAGCTTCAATTGATATGCGACACGCACAATCTTGGACCAGCGGTCACTATTAAAATCAAATTTTCTATTGTCTCCTCAATCTTTGATTACAATCCTAAAGTTTCCGATGCTATGAAACCGGAGTACTGGTCAAAGTGAGTTTTTTTGAAATAACATTCCATTAAATATATTTTTCAATCTTCATTAATTTAGTACTTTAGTGGCAGGATTTTTTCTTTGAAACAAGCGGGAATTTTTCAGATTTGTTTTTACTTTTGCTTTAGAAAAATTAAATTGCATAATAAAGTTCAAATTTAAGAATACACTAAATGTTTTGAAAATAATATTTGGTTTTTGATCGACTATGGGCCATCATCAGTGATTTATTTCTGAAATATTAGTACAAATAATTGTTGATTCGTGGAAGGATATAATTTTATAGTAAAATAAAATTTATTTTTTTTTGCATATATGAATGAAGAGAATAAAATTATTTACTTTGATTAATAAATTAATAGTTTATGGAGATGCGAATGAGGAAATTTTTTCTTTAACGCAAAAAAGAAAGTTATTTCGACATGATTAGTTCATAAAAATTGAAGAAAACAACGCTGTTCGAGAAAAATGGATTTCAAGTTAAAGAGCGTAATATGCTCATATTTTCTCAATTTTTCGGCCATTTCGTAATTTACTTTTTACTTATATAAAATAATTTATATTCTGAAATTCCATTATTTTTCATAGAAAGGTTTGTGATTATGTTTTTGGTTAAGCATTCATCTTTGTTGATTGAAATTAAATTATTATTTGGATAGAAACGTAATTCCTTTTTTGAAAATTCGACAGTTTTGTTAAAAAAATCATTCTTTTTGTTGAAATTCGATTTTTTTGGTTGAAAAATCTTTTTTTTTCTGTTGAAAATTTAACCACATTGTAGAAAATATGTTTTTTTAACTTGAAAATTCAATTAGTCAACATTTTTTGCCTAAAATTTAACTGCTTTTTAAAAACTATTCATCATAGAAAAGTTGATTATTATATTTTTGTTTAAGCATTCATCTTTTTTTATTGAAATTAAAGTACTCTTCAGATAAAAATCTAATTTCTTTATTGAAATTCAACAGTTTTGTTACAAAATAATTGTTTTCTTGACAAATATTTTTTATAGAAAAATTTATTATTATATTTGTGGTTAAGCATTTATGTTTTCTTATTGAAACTTAAATTACTTTGATAAAAATGTAATTTCTTTATTGAAAATGCAACAGCTTTGTTAAAAAATCATTCTTTTTGTTGAAAATTCAACTAGTTGGTCGAAAATTTCCTTTTTCTTTGTTGAAAATTCTACTGCTTTGTAGAAAATTCATATTTTTGGCTTGAAAATTCAACACTTATGTAGTAATTTTTTATCTTTTTTAACAGGAAATTTTTTTTTTTGAAAGCTCAACTATTTTGTTTAGAAATCTATATTTTTTTGTCCAAAGTTTAACTTTTTTTAACATTCGTCTTTTTAGATAGAAAATCCGTTCTATTGCATTGAAAATTATTTTTTTGTTGGGAAAGTAATTTTTTCTGGTTGAAATTGATCTTGTTTCGTAGAAATTTAATTCTTTTAATCGAAACGTCTGCTATTATATTTTTGTATCAGAAGTCACCTATTTTATTAAAAAAATTTACCATTTGGTGGAAAATTTAATTATTCTATTAAAAATTTAACTTTTTTCCTAAAAAGTCATATTTTTTTATAGAAAATTTGTCATTATTTATTTCAAATCCGTCTTTTTTGCTTCTGAAAGTTTCGTTTTTTGATATTGTCTTTTAAAACTTGGACATTTTAGCGAGAAAAATCAACTCGTTTATCGGTAATTCGTCTTTTTGGTTTAGGTTAGAAGTATTATTTAAAAGAAATAATTTCCCTATCCATATTTTTCTGAAAAAATCACCCTATTTTCCCTGTTTTGAGACCATTTTGGACTGTGAAGTCTGAAATCAACTTTTGCAATAATGTATATTATATATTTAACATTGGCGTTCTAAAATAATAAATTATTTTCAAAATTTATATAATAAATAAAATAATATTGAATTATTATTATTATAAACACTTTATCAACCGGGAAAAATTTCGTTTTCGATTGAGAAACCGGAATGCACCCTGAAATTTTTTTTTAAGTTTGAGTAGCCACCCTTACTTCAAAATATTTGAATAGACTAAATAATTGAGAGCTAAATAATATATTTCCACAGATTGCTTGAGCGTATCTCTGAAATGTTGGACATGATACTAAACACACCAGATTTGCTGATCGCTGAAACAGTCTCCGAAGAAGAAGAAGAGTACGAGAAGCCACCCTACAAAATGCATGGGTGTGTTCTCACGTTGGTGGAGCGACTCGACGAGGAGTTTACGAAGCTTTTGAAGGAATGCGATCCTCACAGCAACGAATACGTCGAAAGGTAATGTAACACATTTTAATTTTGATTATATTATATTTATTGAAGGTCCCTAGAGTACCCTATTTTCAAGATTTCGTCCCTATGGTATCCTATTTTCAGTAAAAAAAATAATCAGGGCTGCTACACAGTCACTTAGAGTCACTTTTTAAAGATAAAGTCACTTTTTTCACAGGTCTGTACCTATTTCTGAATTTCCTTGATTTCTTTAAAAACAAATTTCAGCGTATTTTTAAATATTCCGAGAAATTTTTAAGAGATTTCAATCATTAGTTTGAAGGGATTTTAAATATTTTAGGGTATTTTTAAAACGCTTAAGTGGTTTTAAAAAATTTCAACGGATTTGAAATATTTTTATGGAATGTTACACGATTTCAAGTAATTTTAAATGGATGTAATTAATTTTGATGTGATTTCAAGGTGTTTTAAACATTTTAGGATAAAGAATTTTTACAGGACCTAAAAGGTTTTAAAATATTTGAAACAGAGAGAGATTTTATTGTATTTTGCTAATTGACTTGAATTTTTTTGATTCACCTGAATTCTTCTAAGTTTTGACAATTATACATACTTCAATGTATTTTAAAAAGTTTTTATTTAATAATTGAGAATGAGGATCGGAAGATATGGCACGATTTTACATGACCTATACGATTTCAAGACATTTTAAAGCTCTCAAGGTATTTTAATACATTTTCCAGAGCTTCAGAAAATATCAGATTTCATAGAATTTCACGAGATTCGTAAGGTTTCAAAGATTTGGAGAGATTGGGAATTATCACAGAATTCTTAATAATTTATCCAGAATTCATTTAGATTTTTAAAAACTATTTTTAATTCACTTAAATTCTAAAAAATGTACTCTTATTCTATGCAATTCAATGGCATCTTTTTCAAGTTCCTTGCTATTTTCAACAGTTTTAAATAATTTAAAATTATTTTAAAAGATTTTAAAGAATTTAAAATATTTTTGGGAATTTTACAAGATTCCGAGGAATTTAAAATTATTTTCGTTAATTTGAAGGGACTTCAAGACCTTTGAAATATTTTAAAAGACTGAAGGTTTCCGAGGGTTTCAATTATTATTTGAGATGATGTTAAAGCTCTCAAAGTATTTTAATACATTTTTCAAGATATCATAAAATATCAGATTTCATAGAATTTCACGGGATTTTATAATATGTTACCAGATTGAAAAAAATTTATTTACAAAAATTGAGGTATTTGGTGGTAGGGTTTAAAGGTTTGAAGAGATTTGGAATTCACCATGAATTATTAACAATTTATCCTAAATTTTTTTTAGTATTATGAATTCTCTTTAATTTTGTGAATTCCCCTGCATTTTTTTAATTCACTTTAATTCGTTTTTTACTCAATTCTACCTAATTGAATGGATTTTTTTTTAAATTTTGAAGAATTTTTATTTAACTGATCCTGATGATCATTGATAAAATGATCAAAGGGTTTGAAATATTTTAAAGTATATTTTTTTAATCCTTGGAATTTTCAAGAGCTTTAAAATATTAAGAAGAAATTTTTAATTTATTTCAGTAATTTAATGAAATCTAAAATTATTTGAAATATTTGAGGGCATTGTAAAAAATTTTCAGGCATTTTCTAGATATTTCAAAAGATATCAAAGTATTTGAAATATTTGAGGAAAGGTTGAACAATTCAAAGAAATTAAAAATTTATTTTAATTATTTTAAGGGATTTCAAATTAAACAAGTTCAAGGGATTTTCAAGGGTTTTAATCATTTTAAGGGATTTAAAAACGTGCGCATGTGGTTTTAAAAAATTTCTCGATTTTAAAAGATACTAAAAGCTATGAAGATATTTTAATAAATTTTCCAGAATTTCAGGAAGTATCAGCTGATTTCATGTAATTTTACGGATTTAAAAAAATAATATTTTAGTAGATTTTTTTTCGTCCAGAATTCGTATTAATTTATCTTGAACTCTTGTAAATTCATTTAAATTATTATAAATTCGTTCAACTCTACTAAATTCAGTGGATTTATTAAAAGTTTTTTTTTAAATTCATTTCAAACTTCATTCCATTTTTTCATGTTTTTGAATTGTTTTCTCTTCACTTAACTTTTTTTTATTCAGCATAGTTTCAAATATTTTAAGAGAGTTTAAATGATTATTTTGGAATTCACCCTGAATTCTTATTAATTTACCGTGATTTCTTTTAAATTCTTCGGAATTCTAATTGACTGGATCTTCTAAAAATTTGTTATTAATTCCTTTTGATGTCTCTGTAGGCATTTCATTCAATTCTTTTTAATATTCTTTAATTTTTTTTAATTCATTTCAAACTTCCTCAATTCAATCAATTTTTTCATGTTTTTGAATTATTTTAAATTCACTTAATTTTCTTTTCAATTCACTTAATTTTCTTTTCAGTTCAGCTTGATTTTTTATGATTTTCGTAAAATTCTTCTCAGTTCCCTAAAATTTCTTTAAATGCACTCAAATTTTACTAAAATCAATGGAATTTTTTAATTCTATGCAATTCATTTTAATTATTTGGTGTTGTAGACATTGGCCACTTTTTTATTAGAAATTAGGATGGTTTCAAACATTTGAAGAGATTTGAAATTCACCCTGAATTCTTATAAATTTACTCTGAATTCATTTGGAAATCTCATGCATTTTTTTAATTCATTTGAAGTTTATGAATTGACTTGAATTTTTGTAATCCACTTAGGCATTTCATCCCGTTTATCTTAAGTTCCTCTAAATTATTTCGAATTTGACGGAAATCCATGGAATTTTTTCAATTTTTTTCTAATTAATTTGAATTATTTGGAATTTGACTTGAATTGTTTTCAAGTATTATTAAGTTATTCTGAATTTTTTACCCTTTGATTACAGAGACTTTAATCGAGATGTTTTTCTTTCAGATTGAAGGATGAAAAGCAAGTGGCTTCAATTATAGATAAAGTGCAGGAGTATCTTGAGAGGAAAGGAACCGTTTCAGAGATTTGCAGGGTCAACATGCGCAAAATTGAACATCTTTATTACAAATTCGACCCCACTGTTCTCAAGCAACATGATGTAAGTTTTATCACCGCCCTCATATTCGATAATGACAGTTTTACATTTTTATTCTGCCCTCTTTTTTTATTCCAATCTGTGTTGCATATTTTTTTCTCAGGGCGAGATTCCTGCTGACGTTGTTACATCCGTTCAAGTAATGGAGAAGCTGTGCAAGTACGTATATGCTTACGACGGAACCGACAGGCTCCGAACTCGTGCCATTTTGTCGCACATTTATCACCACGCGTTACACGACAACTGGTTCCAAGCCAGAGATTTGCAATTGATGTCTCATTTGCAAGAAACTATCCAACATTCCGATCCAGCTACTCAGGTGAGACCGGGAATTTGATAAAATTTTCGAGAAAAAAAATCTGTTCAAGTTTCATTTCAACAGTTAAAAAAAAAATAATCAGTTGAATTTTTAGCTTTATCTATTCTATGGAAAACCATTCAGTTACACATGTTTCATATTGAATTTTAATTTTTAAGCGTACATTTTGAATTGAGAGAATTTAAAAGTTCAGTTTTTATGAACTAAAAACTTACAAATTAGTAGACTTTGAAATCGACAATGGTGGATGAAAAATCTTTTTTAGTTGATAAAATGTGAATGTAAATTATAATTAGACGATTTTTTGAGATTTTGACCAGGTAATTGAGTTAAATAAGGTGTTTCAATTTTATTTAAATTTTTGTTACATTTTAGAACAGTAGACCAAAAAAATTGAGCTATACTTTAAGGATTAAAATGTGAATAATAATTGATTTTACAAGAAGATTCGGAATCAGTTAAAAATTTAAGAATTTCCCCGTTTTAACGTTAAAAATTAAGCTGTTTCAATTGGAATTTAAAAATAACTTTAAAACAATTTATTCATAATTAAATGTTTTTATTACATTTAAAATATTGTTTTAGTCTAAAATTGGAAAATTTGAATTTTTGTAATTAAGAAAAATAACAATTGCTTAATATTTAAAAATACTTGATTGTTCATGTAAATTCAGTAATTATAAATCAAATATTCAAAAGTAAATTATGAGCTTTACAATTTTAATTGTGTTATTTGAAAAAATTTAATTCAGAAGTAAAATTCTTCAAATTAAATTAATTTGAAATTAATTAAAAATCATTTCATATCATTTAAACGAAGTGTTTATTGTATACCGACAAAATCCGGCTAAAAATGACTTTATTTTGACAATTTAATTTTAAGAGAATATTTAAAAAGATATAGAAAGATTTGCAAAATTCTCAAAACTTAATCAGAAAGGTCTTAAGAAAATATTTTTAGTTTTTTTAGGATTAAGAAAAAATTGCAGGAAGAATTCAAATCATTTTAATAAATGTTTAGAAGTTCTGAAAAAAGTTCAAAAATAATTTAAAATTTGGATAAATGTAAAACTGCATCTAGATGTTTCAAGATTTTGAAATAATATTTTAAAGCTTTTTGAGCATTCTTAAAATATTTTAAATTAAATATTTCTAGCTTAAAATTGCTTAAAATGATTTGCAGCTTAGTTTTTATTACTTCAAATGGAACATTTTTTAGCTTTAGAGTTCCAATTTTTTAATTTCTTTGATCTTCAACAATATTTGCAAACCGGGAGAAAGCCTCGCAGTCATTTTGAGTCACTTTTTTTCTAGTAATTTTTTAGTCACTTTTAGGATAGTCTCTATATTGTCAGTTTTTAAAATGAAAATATTACTTTAGTCACTTTTTAGTCAATAAATTAAATCACGGGTTAACCACTATTGAATTCAGGTCTATACTTATTTCTGAATTGTCTTAAATTCTTTTGAAATTCTTAAGGGTATTTTAAAATATTTCAAGAAATTTGTATTAGGTTTCAATAATTTGAAGGGATTCTTAATGATTTTTAAGTTTTTATATGTATATTTAAAAGTTATAAGAAATTTTCAAGAGGTTTAAAAAGATTTTAATTATTTAAAATATATTAGGGCCTTTTAAAAGATTCCACAGAATTTTCGATATATTTCAATCAATTAAAGGTATTTCTAAAGGTTCTTTTAAAAATATTTTAGGGTAATTTTTAAAATTCCAAAGAATTTTTAAAAGCTCTAAAAGGTTTCAAAGGATTTCTAAAGTTTCGAAAAGATTTAACATATTTGAAGTTAATTTAAAAGATTTGATTGAATTTTTAACAGATTTCAATCATTTGAAGGTATTTTTAAATGATTTGACATATTTCAGGTTATTTTGAATACGTTCCAATGCATTTTTAAGAAGATACAAAATTTATAAGGAATTCCCAAGGATTTTAATGATTTTAAGTGATTAGAAAAATTTTAATTTGATTTTAAAGAAAATTCTAGAATAATTTGTGTTGATATGGAACAATTTTATAGGAACTATAAGGTTTTAGGTAATTTTTAAAGATTCTAAGAAAATTTTATTCGATTTCAATAATTTAAAGCGATGCCAGAGGATTCTAAATATTTTATGGTATTTTTGAAAAATCAAACGAATTTTCAAGATTTTTCAAAAGGTTTCGAAGTATGTATTTTTAAAATGTAAGGGTATTTTAAAAGATACCAAGGAATTTTTAATAAGATTCAATGACTTGGAGGTATGTCTAAAGGATTTTGAACATTTTAGTGTATTTTTTAATTTTCTGCGGAATTCTAAAGAGCTTTAAGGAGTTTCTAAGTGTAGCAGATTTCAAGACACTTTAAAGAAATTCAAAATTTTTCAAGGATTTGATTGATATTAAGTGTATTAAAAATATTTAATGGGATTTTGAAGAACTTCCTAGAATTTCAGATTATGGAACGATTATTTACGATCTATAAGGTATTAGGATATTTTAAAAGATTCCAAGAATTTTATCAGATTTCCAAGGATTTGAGTGATTCAGAAAGTATCAGTTTTTATGGGATTTTACAATATTTTAATAGAAAGATTTAAGGTTATTCTAAAAGATTCCAAGGAATTTTCAATTGGTTTCAGTTATTGAAGGGATTTCAAAGAATTTGAAAGATTAAATGATATTTTTTTAAATTCCTAGGCATTTTTAAGAGCTTTAAAAAATTTCAAAAGATTTTCAAGGATTTGAAATATCTTTAGGTATTTTTTTGGATTTCAGTCCAATTGATTTCAAAGGATTTGAAAGAATTTTGTGTACTTTATGAAAATTCCAAAGAATATATTTAAGCTCTTTAAAAAGTTTCAAGGCATTTCAAGGGATTTGAAATATTTTAGGGTATTTTAAAAGGTTTCCAGGGAAATTTTCAGAGCTCTAAAAAAAATGTTAAGGTATTGCGAAAGATTTGAGAGGTTTTGAAATATTAAAGGGTATTTTAAAAGATTCCAAGGAATTCCCAATAGATTTCCGAAACACAATGGGATTTTACAGGATTTGAAATATATCAGGGCGTTTTTAAAAATACCAATTTAAAAAATATCAAGAGATTAAAAAAATTTTAAGGGTTTAAAAATTTCAGCATTTTAATAATTTTTCGGAATTTGAAAAAATGGTATGAGGTTGTAAAGATCGTCCTAGAATTATATTAGATATGGAATTATATTCTAAGACCTTGAAGTTTTTACGATATTTTAAAAGATTCCAATGGATTTTTTCATATTTTCGAGAATTTCAATGATTTTAAAGGATTTTAAAAGTTAGCAGGATATTTTAATAAATTTTCCAGGATTTCAGGAATAAATGAGAAATTCATAAGAAATGAGGGATTTTGTGATGTTCCAAGGAGTTGAAGAGATTTAAAAATATTTTTTGAAAATCATTTGAAATTTACCCAAAATTCTTATTATTTAAACCTGATTTTTTTAGTTCTTCGGCATTCTCTTGAATTTTTTTTTATTTCCATGGAATTCTTATAAATTCACTCAAATTAATGGATTACAAATTTTGTTGTTTTATTTCATTCATCTTGAAGTTGTATAAAGTCACCTTCAATTATCTGGCATTTCATCAGGTTCTTTTAATTCCCTTGAATTTGTATGAATTCATTTTTTAATTGTTTCGAATTTCCTTGAATTTTCTTAAAAATCACCTCGAATTTTGGTGAATTTCATCGAATTATTCTCCTTTCCGTAAAATTCCTCTAAATTCACGCCAATTTTACTGAAATTAATGGAATTTTTAACTTTTTTTCTAATTCATTTGAATTCATTGAAAATCAACTTACATTTTTTTAATGTTTATGAATAAAATTCTTTTGAATTCCATTAAATTTAAAATAACATTAGTATTCCCCTGAATTTTCTTTTTTTCACCGTGAATTTTAATGGATTTCGTCAAATTTTTCTCGTTTCCCTGAAATTCCTCTAAATTCACGCCAATTTTACTGAAATTAGTGGAATTAAAAAAACAATTCCAATTCATTCGAATTATTTGGAAATCAACTTACATTTTTTTAAGTCTATAAATCAAATTCTTTACAATTCTATTAAATTTAAAAGAACAATATTATTCCCTTGAATTTTCTTAAACATCGCCCTGAATTTTTATGAAATTCATCGAATTTTTCTCGTTTCCCTGAAATTCCTCTAAATTCACACAAATTTTAATAATGACATTAATGGAATTTTTAAAGCTTTTTTCCAATTCATTTGAATTCTTTGGAATTCAACTTACATTTTTTTAAAGTCTATGAATCAAATTCTTTTGAATTCCTGTACATTCATTAAGCTCAAGGATTTAAGGATATTGTAAAAGATTCCAAGTAATTTTAATTAATCAAGGATTAATTTAATTTAATTATGAAGTATTAGTATTTTAATATTACTTTTAGTATTCCCTTTAATTTTCTTTAAAATCACCGTGAATTTTTATGAATTTCATAGAATTATTCTCATTTTACTGAAATTCCTTTAAATTCACATCAATTTTAATGACATTAATGTAATTTTTAAAGTTTTTTTTCAATTCAACTTAAATTTTGTTGAAGTCTATGAATTAAAATTATTTGAATTCGTTTAAATTCAAAAGAACATTAGAATTGCCCTGAATTTTCTTAAAATCACCTTGAATTTTTATGAATTTCACCGAACTATTCTCGTTTCCCTACAATTCCTCTAAATTCACGCCAGTTTTACTGAAATTAATGGAATTTTTAAAGTTTTTTTCCAATTCATTTGAATTCTTTGGAAATCAAGTTACATTTTTTTTCAGTCTATGCATCAAATTCTTTTGAATTCCTGTAAATTCAAAAGAAAGAATTAGTATTCCCCTTAATTTTCTTTAAAACCACCGTAAATTTTTATGAATTTCATCGAATTATTCTCCTTTCCATGAAATTCCTCTAAATTCACGCCAATTTTACTGAAATTAATGGAATTTTTAACTTTTTTTCTAATTCATTTGAATTCTTTGAAAATCAACTTACATTTTTTTATGTCTATGAATCAAATTCTTTTGAATTCCTTTAAATTCAAAGGAACATTAATATTCCCTTGAATTTTCTTAAACGTCACCTTGAATTTTGATGAATTCATCAGATTCTTTTAATTCCCTTGAATTTGTATGAACTCATTTTTTAATTGTTTAGAATTTCCTTGAATTTTCTTAAAAATCACCTCGAATTTTCGTGAATTTCATCAAATTATTCTCATTTTCCTAAAATTCCTCTAAATTCACGCCATTTTTAATGAAGTTCATGGAATTTTTAAAGTTTTTTTCTATTCTTTTGAATTCTTTAGAATGCAACTTACATTTTTTTAAGTTTATGAATTAAACTTTTTTGAATTCCTTTAAATTCAAAAGAACATTAGAATTGCCCTGAATTTTTGTTAAAATCACCTTTAATTTATATTAATTTCATCGAACTTTTTGAGTTCTTTGGAATTCAAATTACATTTTTTTTAAGCCTATGATCAAATTATTATGAATTCCTTTAAATTCAAAACAACGTTAGGCACATTACTAATGCACATTAGTTACATTTTATATTAAAAATATTAAATCTTAGAATTTTGGTATTTAAAAATATTAATGGTCAAGGAAAATGAAAAATTAGTCCAGGAAAAATGAGGGAAAAGTCAGGGAAGTTCGAAAATGACTTGGCCATCCTGAATGAGTTTTCAGATAATATAATTCCTCCTTTGTTACATGCGGATTGTATCATTTTCTTGACTGAAACTGATTTCAGATCTTGTACAATCGTACGATGGCTCATTTGGGACTTTGCGCTTTCCGTCACGCAAACATCAAAGAGGCTCACAATTGCCTGGTAGATCTGATGATGACAGGAAAGGTCAAGGAACTTTTGGCTCAGGGTCTGTTGCCTCAACGTCAACACGAGCGTAGCAAAGAGCAGGAAAAGATAGAAAAGCAAAGGCAAATGCCCTTCCACATGCACATCAACCTCGAACTGCTCGAATGCGTCTATCTTGTCTCTGCAATGCTCATCGAAATCCCTTACATGGCTGGTAAGTTTTTTTTAGTGGTCATTCAAAAACTAGGTCCCATTGCATTTTCAAAGAAAATAGTTGAATCTGCAACCAAAAAAGATGACTCTTCACGATAAAAAGACGAATGTTTTAGAAAACAGTTGACTTTTCAACTCGCGAAGATGAAGTTTCTACCAAGAAAGATGATTATTCAAGCAAATGGTTGAATTTTCAACCAACAAATACAAATTTTCAACAAAGCAGTGTAATTTTCGAACAAAAATATAACTTTATAAAAATTAGTTGAATTCACAACGAAATAGACGAATTTTCGATCTACAAAGATGAATTTTCAACCAAACAGTTGAATTTTCAAACAACAACAAAATAATTATCAATCAAACAATTGTATTGACAACCAAATAAGTTAACTTTTAAGCAAAAAGGACCAATTTTAAACAAAAGAGTTGAACTTTCAAAATAGTTTTTGAATTTTTAAACAAAAAAGATTAAACTTCAACCAACTACAGTTTCTTTTACACCAAATAGTTTAACCTTCCACCCAAAAAGAGGAATTTTTTAGAAGATAATTAAATTTTAACCCAAAACTTTTCTAATAAAACAGATGAATTTTCATTCTAAAAAGACTAATTTTAAACAAAGCAGTTATATTTTTGAGCAAAATAATTGAATTTTTAACAAAATAATCTATAAAGATGAACTTTCAACAACAATCAGTTGCACTTACAACCAAATAGTTGAACTATCAAGCAAAAGGGATGAATTTTCAAGGAAATACTTACATTTTTAACCAAATAGTTGAATTTTCAACCTACAAATATGAATTTTAAACCAAATGATCGAACATTCAAAACAAAAATATTCAACTTCAACCAAAAACAGCTGCATTCGCAACCAAATAGTTAGATTTTTAAGCGAAAAATACAAATTTTCGACAACAAAATTAAATTTTTAACTGAATAGTTGAGTTTTTAACAGATTATTTGAATTTCTAACAATATAGTTTAATGTTTAAGTAAAATGAATAATTCTGAACGAAAAATATAATAGCTGATATTTCAACCCCAAAAAAAGATTTTTATTTTTAATCCAGAACCGTTTACCTTAACCGAAAAGATGAACGTCTAAAAAAAAATGTTATAGATGATATTTCAACAAATTTTTTAAAAATTTTAAATAAAAACCAATTGAATTAAACTAAAAAATACGAATTTTCAACCAAAAAGTTAATTTTGAACCAAATAGTTGAATCTAAGCCAAAAAAAACCCGCTTTTTGAATGATAATTGAATTTCCACTTTTCTACCCAAACAGATGAATTTTCAATCTAAAAGGACAATTTTTCAACAAAGCAGTTAAATTTTCAAACAAAAAGATGACTTATGTATAAAAATAGTTGCATTTTCAACAAAATAATTAATTTCTCTATCAAATAGTTGGATTTTCAAGGAAAAAAGACAAATGTTTAAAAAACAATTAAATTTTTAATCAAATAATTAAATTTTTTAAAATAATTCTTAAATTCCCAACCGAAGGATAGAACTTTTAAAAAAATGGTGAAATTTTCAACGAGAACAGCAACAAATTAATAAAAGGGTTCAACTTTAAATCATGTGGTTGAATTTTTATTAAAAAACGACTAATTCTCAACAAAAAATATAATAGTTGATATTTCACCAAAAAAAAATTAAATTTTGAATTGAAACAGTTTTAACAAAAGAGTTGAATTTCTAGCCGAGTTGTTGAGTTTTTTATACAAAAAAGTTTAATTCTCAATGAAAAATATCATAGTTGATATTTCATCCAAAAAAAGATTTTAATCGTAAAACAAAAACAGCCGAATATAACCAAAAGATAAATTCTCCCAAAAAAATGTTCTAGATAATATTTCAACCAAAAAATACGAATTTTCCACCAAATAGTTGAATTGTCAAAAAAGAAGATTATTTTTTTGTCGAAGGAAATTAAAAAAAAACATAAATTGAAAAACGTCAATTTTTGCAACAAAATTGTACAAGAAGGTTTAAAAAGAAATATGTTTGAAAAAACACAGTTTTAAAAAAGCATATTCAAGAACGTCAATTTGTCTGACAGTTATATAAGAAAGTTATACAGATTGTAGGATTGTCAACTAAAAACAATCAATTTTCAATCAATAATAATGGAATAATAGTTAAGTTTTCGATTAAAAAATTAATTTTTAGCAAACAGAAGAAACAAATTTGCAATAAAATAGTTAAATTTCCAACAAAAGATTTTAATTTTTAGCCAAAGAGATGGATCTTTAACTAATAAAATGATTTTTGTTTAAATAGTTCAACTTTCAATCAAGTATTAGTTAAATATTGAAACAAAAAATATGAATTTGCAATAAAAAATTTATTAGTTAAATTTTCCGTTAAAAGAAATGTCAACCAAATAGTAGAATTTAAAAAAAAGTAAATTATCCACCGGAAGATTTCTCGTATTTCATAATTAGAGCATTTTTTAATTTTTGAAAGTTGACAATTAGAAAGTATAATTTTCAAAGTTTTTAGAATAATTACATTTTAAAGGATCAGACTATTTCTCGCAATAGTTAAAATTCTGTAATTTTTAACGGTAAAAATGTCAATGATTTTTTATTTTGCAAAAATCACATCTATTAGTGGAAAAATTTATCCAGCCGTTTCAAATATCACTTGATACTATATGATATAATACAATTAATAATAAGTTTATTGCCTTTTAAATTTCTATAATTTGTATTAAAAGATTCTATCATTTTATTTTAAAATTAATATTTTGAATGTGCAATTCTAAAACAGTTTAATCTATAGGGCCTTGAAACAAAAGTTTTTTCTTAAATTAATTTTTCGCGGTTTCGAATTTTTAATTTCACAATATTGTAGTTTCTAATTAAATTATTCAAAATTTGATATTAAAAATCTTGATGGTGATTATTGAATTTAACAATTTTAGATATAAATATAAACCAATTTCGAATTAAAAACCTTAAAATTGTACAGTTTCAAAAAATCAAATCATATTCTAACAAGATTGTGTTAAAATCTTTATTTAAAATTTTTAATATAAGATCTGCAAATTGTCCGAGTTTTAGTTGAAGATTTAAGCGAACAAATAATTTCAAATTGAAAGATATTTTATTCGAAAATTTCTAGAATGAATAATAATTGTAAAGGAAGATTTGAAATTAAAAAATTAAAAATGAGGTTTCAAATAAAAAAATATGAAAATTAAACCAACTGAAATTGAGTCATCAGTAAATGGATCGAAATTTTAAATGTTTACAATTTTAGAGCTTTGAATTTTCATGATGAACGTTACATTTTTAATTTTTCCCTTCTATAGGTTTTAATTTTGCAATGAAAATTGAATTGTTTGAATTTTGGAGTTGAGTTTTGGAAAGTGATTTTGAAAGATTCAGTTTAGTTTTCAAAATCAAATTGTGAAATTTTTAATCGGTTTGCAATTAAAATTATTAGAATTCAAAAGTTTGCATTCTTTAATTATCTAATTTTGAACGATTTTAATTATATTTATAAAAAATACAATTTAAATTCCTTTGAATTTTAAATGGCCCAATTTCCAATGTTCGAATCTTAAAATTATCCATTTTTAACGTTTCGAAATTGTCCTATTTTCTAAAATTTAATCTGGAATCAGACTAGTTTCGTGATTCTCTAATTAAAATTAAAATTATTTAATTTTTAGCGCGTCAATTTAGAAATGATAGGTACAATTCAACTCCTTTCTCTAATTAAATTGTCCAAAATCGTTCGTTTATTTTTTTTTTAAATTTTAGACGCTTGCAATTCGAAATTATTAATTATTTTTTCAAAAATATTTAAAGCCTTATATTAAAAAATTGGTTTACTAGTGGATTTTTAATTTTGCATATTTTCATGTTAGGAAATAAAAAATCTAGAGACTTGCAAAAAAGTTTGCAGATGTTTTTCTAATTCCGCAATAGATAATATGTGTGAAAAAACTGAGTTTCGCAAAAAATTAATCTTCTTCCGAGACTGCTAAACTGTAATTTGAATTGAATAGCTCACGAATTCGATGCAAGGAGAAGGATGATTTCAAAGACCTTCTACCAGCAACTGAGGTCAAGCGAACGTCAATCTCTAGTAGGTCCACCTGAGTCCATGAGAGAACACGTAGTCGCAGCAGCAAAGGCTATGCGGAATGGAAACTGGGCTGGTTGTAACAACTACATTATCAACGAGAAGATGAACGCCAAGGTATTTTACAAAATCAGATCATTTAAATATATCTAGAAATGATTCTTTAGATTAAACGATTATAAAATGGAATTTTTGGTTCATTAGGTTTGGGATTTGTTCTACCAAGCAGACAAAGTTCGCGCAATGCTGACGAAATTGATCAAGGAAGAAGCCCTCAGGACTTATCTCTTTACTTATTCACACGTTTACGATTCGATTGCCATTCCCAGATTGGCGGACATGTTCCAACTTAAGAAGTCTCTTGTTCTTTCTGCGATCAGTAAAATGATCATAAACGAGGAACTTATGGTAAGATCTCTAATTAAAAGATTTCAATATTTGATCCCTATGGTACCCTGTTTGAAGCCCATAAATAATGGAACTTGAGAAAAAAAAATTATAATATGATTGAAGCTTCTAAGAGTTAATCACTATTGAATCTTTATTCTGTACCTATTTATAAATTGTCTAGAATTATTTTGAAATATTTCAGGACATTTTGAAATATTTAAAGAAATTTTAAGTAGATTTCAAGCATCTAAATAGATTTTTAAGATTTTAAGGTATTTTAAAAACTTCTAAGGAATTTCAAAGAGATTTCAAAGAGTTTTAAATATTTTAGGGAATTTCAAACGATTCCAAGGAATTAAAAAATTGTTTTTATTAATTCAAAGCATTTTAAGTATTTTAGAAGTTATAATTTGCTAGAATTTCAGAA
>JAWWLR010000054.1:73384878-73397917 GCA_035041075.1 Acraspis erinacei | reverse complement strand
AAAACCAGCAAATCAAATGGATATGTTAGAGCTTTCCGTGCTTGCCTCATATTTGTGGTAACATCCTCTCTATCAGAGAATTTACGTGTCGAATTCAACACTCGACTCTCTGGCTGACCGAAATCGTCCGAATCTACTGTGCGGCTTTGTCAAAATTTTTATTAAAGAGCATTATACTCTGTAATAAAATTGTCGACAATGCCACATTTGAAAAGGAAATTTGGCTAGACAGCATGTTTTTGGGACATGTTTTCATTGGTTTGAACGTATAATTTAACGTTTCCCCTTTTATCTCCTTTTTTACATCCTATATAATATAGGATAACAAAAAGGGAAAATGTTAAATTATACGATCAAATAAATCTAAGAATATCCAAATAGATAGAAGGTCAAGCAAATAGATATAGGGAATTATATAGATTTGGATTACTTTCCCATAATAGTGTCACTAGTAGGAGAAAAAGTATTAACAATATGAATAAAAAGGAAACAAAGCTAATGGAGCAGGAAGAGGAAATTGGTCAATAAAGGAGAACTGTTTAAGGAAAAAGTCATGAATATCAAAATGGGAGAGGGAAATGTAAACGCGGAAATAGGAATAATGATATGAGAAATAAAAAGATTATTATAGTCCAACAGCAAACGAGAATTTAGTAACGGAAGGAGGGTATAGAAGTGGGCGAGATGAGGAATTTAAAGAGAAGAAGGGAGTGAGAAAGGAATTAAGGAAAGAATAAGAGAGAAGCAGTGAAGAATAATATAGGAGGAAAGACAAGGAATATACTGAGTTGTGTAATAAAAAATAAGAGGAGGAAAATGAATGGTCTGAAGAAGAGGTGGGGAAGGCTAGGACTGTAGAAGAGGTTTAGAAGGTAGTAGAGAGGTGGGGGGGGGGGGGGTGGAGGGAGAGAGATTAAGAAGGCAACGAGTGAAACGAAATATTGAAATAGTAGACATATCTTATGAATTTTCTAGGAGGGTTAGAGAGGAATAATGAACGATGGAAAGGGCCTGGCATAGATGAAATTCCAAATAAAGTCTAAATAAATGGAGGGGGGCAGAACCAAAGGAATGGGCACAGATAATGTGCAATAGAGTGTGGAGAGGAGAGGGGTAACCAGAGTTATGGAAAGGAGTGATGGTACCCGTAGTTAAGGAAGGCAAAAGGGAGAAGCGGAAAGAAAGAATGAATGGATATGGAGGTAGAACAGAGTAAACGAGTTTAAATACTTGGGATATATCTTGGAAAAAGATGGTTGAACAAAGATTGGAGAAGGAGAACGTATTTATTTCATACGCTGGTATGGCCAGTATTAGGCTACGAAGCAGAGATATCGGGCTAGAAGGAAAGGAAAGAGATTAAGAGTTTACAAAAATGGTATATAAGGTGGAAGTTAGCGGTAGACTGAAGAACGCCTGGATATATGGTGAAGAAAGGAGGAAGTTCTTTTTGCTAGAGATATAGGAGAAGGGACTACGATAAACTATAAAGATTTGGAAAAAAAGAGACAGATAAAGTCAATTTAATAGAAAGATAGTGGATGATTAAGTATTTATAAAAGTGGTTGGGAGATAGAAGACGGACCAGAATAGCAAGATTTAGATTGGGAAAGAAGTTAAGGGAAGGGATGCATTGGGAAAAGAAGAAGATCAGAAAGTTCATAGTTTGTGAATGGGAAGAGGAATGATGGGAGCATGTATGGGAAGGTTGTGGGAGAATAATTGAAGATAAAGGAAGCTGCCAAGAGAATGTGGTAAAGATTCTAAAGGAGGATGGATTGGGTGATGAGTGGAAGAAAGAGTTGAACGGGGTAAGAGGAGTAAATGAGAAAGAATGAAAAAATAGATGCGAAAAGAAATTTCATAGTTGAGAAAGAAAAGAAAGGGAGGAAAAGGAAACGGTATTCGCTTAGACTAAAAGCGTAAATATTTGAAAGTAATGGTTATGTAATAGAATAAGTAGATAAGATGCAGATACGCTCTTGCTATTGATCGCTCGCTCACTCGTTCGCCACTTTCTTTCGAAATATTTCTATAAGAGTGGTTCAAAATACTTTATACTAGTACCATTGGATGCACGACGCAATGCTCAGAAAATAAAAAAAATTTATTCAAATTTATGATCACAGATCTCCCACACAATACAAACATAAAGAAAGGTATAAAAGAAAATAATAAGGTAGAAAATTTCAAATTACCAGTTGCATTTCGATAAGTGTGATCATAACTTGGTCCTGTCCTGTCGGTTGGAGTAGGTCCCTGATGAAGAGTCCAATTTAATGGCCTGCCAGGTACGTTTTTCCATCCACACCACCCACTCTCAAAATTACACTTTGCAGTTTCCGGAACTTTGTCTGTAAAAATAAAATTGATATGCAATGCTCGTGTTACAAATATAATTGGAAATCAAGTCTTAATATTTGAAGAAGAAACGAAATTTACCGCATTCTTGCAACTCGTCTTCCCCATCAGCGCAATCTTCAGTTAAATCACAAACACGTGTTTTATTCAGACAGGATCCATTATTGCAACGGAACATGTCAGGAGTACAAGCTACGTTTCCTGGATTTTCTGCAGAAAATTTAATGTTATATTTAGATTTTGGTTAGGGAGCATCCAATAATTACGTAAGGCGTTTTTGGAGGGACAAGGGTGGCCAAAGCATTTCTTACGTAAGTTTTCTATCTATAATTAATATTAAAAAATATTCTCATTAACAACTGTTTTGACTGTTGGAATTACTTTTTATACTATTATACACATTATGTCATTATTTTCCTCGTACCTTTTAAATTGTTGCAATTCCTTTAAAATCCCATACATTCTTTTAAAAATTTTATATATCCCTTAAAAGTTTTTAAACCACGTGAAAATTCTTTGAAATCCTTTGAATTCCATGGACACCATACATAATCTCTTAAAATCCTTTTGAATCTTCGTTTTTTAATATCTTTGACATATTTTTGAACAAATTACAAGAACAAAAATCAATGTTTAAAGTATTTTAGAACTAGATATGAAGTAATGAAAATCTTGAACACATTTTGTTGTTAACGGAATGGATTTTATAAAAAAAAACAAAGTTAAAAAATACAGCCTTTTTACACACTGAATGTAATTGTGACTAATCAAAAATAGTTCATTCAAATTCGTTATTAATGACCACAAAATCTAAGGAAAAATGACTACTTCGAGGGCTTGAAACCCATTTTAATCCTTGAAATCGCTTCAAATCTTCAAAACCCCCTAAGAATACTTTAAAATTTGGGGAAATATATTAATATCTTTAAAAATCGGTTAAAATAATTGAAATTTCGAGAGCGAAATTGACTGAAATCTTCCAAATTCGTGGAAATCTTTCCGAAACTCTACAAATATCTTGCAATATATTAAAATCCATTAAAGTATTTTAAAAGCCATTAAAATTCTTTCAAAGCCTTTAAAACCATCCAAATCCATTTATATCTCTTTAAATCCATTAAAAGGCTTTAAAAGCCATTAAAAGCTTTCACAGTTAATCCCATGGATATTATTTATCTGAAGTTGGATAGAAACGTTGCAAAAAATTGAAAACGATAATTATGCGACGATGGAGAATTTTTATCCGCCTCGTGATAAAAATTATCTAATTTCGGATAGTTGTAGTTTTCAACTGTTTGCAGCCCTTAAAACCTCAAAAATAGGTTTAAATTGTTAAAAATCCGCAGGAATATATTCGAATCTCTTGAAATCTCTTATGATATATTAAAATCCATTAGCATTTTTCGAAAGTCATTAAAAATCCTCGAAATTCTTGAAAGACCTTTGTAATATTCATATATGCTTTGAAATTCCTTTAAATCTGTTGAAATCTTACGAAATCCTTTTAAATCCATGGGTATAATTCGCAATCTTATGAGATCTCTTGAAATTCTTGAAAATTCCGTTAAGTCATCGAAATCCTCCCACACATTTCAAAATCTGTTAAATAACTTTAAAGTCATTAGAAATCTTCTAATGTGTACTGAAATCTGTTGAAATATAATTTTTTCTCTTTAATCCCCTTAAAATCTTTGAAATCCAAATAAAGTCCAAAGATATTCTTAAAAATTGATGAAAATACTTCGGTATTACATGCATTTCTTAAAAATCCTTTCAAATTCTGTGACTTATTTTTAATTCTTTTAAAATCCCTTTTAATCCATTAAAATTGATGAAAACCCATTAATCTTTAAAGGTCATTTAAAATCCGTGGAAATAAGCCCGACTCTCTTGAAATCCCTTACAATATATGAAAAACCATTGAATTCCTTTAACAGCCATTAAAAATCTTGAAACTTTTTTAAACCCTTTATAATATTCAGAAATCCTTTGAAATTCCCTTAAGTATTTGGAAATCTTATGAAATGCTTTGAAATTCGCGGATATACTTTAGAATCTGTTGAAATCTCTTAAAATCCCCTGAAATCCAGGGGAATCCTCAAAACCCCTTTATATCTTCTAAAATCCGTTAAAATCCTTTGATATCTTCACAAATCTATTGAAATTTCCTGAAATCTGAGATATCCTTCATATCCTTTAAAATGGTGAAAATTACTTCGATATTACATAAACCCCTTTCAAATCTTTTCAAACCCTTTGAAATCCGGCGAGATCATTTGTATTCTCTTATATTAAAATCCCTAAAAATCCATTTAAATACCTTCAGATCTCTGAAAAAAGTTAAAATCCTTCTGAAATCCATAGTAAAATCTTGAAAATCCGTAGCAGTAATTTGTACTGATACATAATTAAAGATTAACTGATTCATAGATAGAATTCAGAGACTAGTTAAAATTAATAAAAAAATGGTAACTGATTCAAATTTATAGAGAATGAAGTTCCGTGAATTGTTTTGAAATCTTACTAAATCCTCTAAAATCAGTGGATAAACTTTGAAATCCCGAGAAATCATTGATTCCTGTTTGTATATCTAAAAATGCGTCAAAATTCCTTAAAATCCTTGGAAATCAGTTGAAATCTTCTAAAATCTTACGAAATCTCTTTAAATAGTTTAAATTTTCGGAATGCCGTTAGAATCGCCTATTATCCTTTAAGATTGGTTAAAATACTTCAGTAACTCATAAAATCCCTTAAAATCCTTTGAAATCCCTACTTATTTTGAAATATTTGGAAATATCTTTAAATCTCTTAAAATCCCTTAAAATCCGTGGAAATCGTTCCTAATTCCATCAAATCCCCCAAAATCCGTTTGAAACTGTATTAGGTAATTTCTTCAAACGCTTGAAACCTTTTAAAACACTTCAAAATTCATTGAAATGTGTTAAAATCTTTCAAATATTTTGAAATATCGTTGACGGTAAAAATAATTAATATATTTTTGATATATGGAATAAAAAAAATATGACGTTAGAAGGGGCTGGGTCATAAAAATCTTACGAATCCTTAAATTAGGGTGGGAGGAAGGGGGTCCGAAATTTCAAAAAATATCTTTACGTAATTAATGGACGTTTCATAATCAATTTTAGTAATAAAAACAGAAAATAAGAATTTAGTAATACCTGGAAAACAGTCCACTAAACGAATATTGTCTATAGCAACGCTGGAGTTCAAAGCTGGCATTGTTACTTCCAAAATTAATTTGTATGTTTGGCTGATAGCTCCTAAATTGAATGGTATCTGCTCCCATCTGGAAATTTTTTTAACAATTTGTATTCATAAATTTATTTATGATTTATTTATTTATTTAGTAATCAGAACCTTAAGTCTTGTTCTATTTATGACATATGAGACTAGAAATAACGTCCTGATTAATAGAAAGATGAGAGGTACAGAAACGAATCTGTATCCTTCCAATCATTTCTATGTAAAGTTTTTATATTTCCTGCTTTGCTCCATCTGAGTAAAGCAAAAATGCAGCCAAAGAAGAACTTCTCAAGTTTCTAATAACCTTAATGATACTGTTATTATTATAAAATAAAGGAAATTCTAGATGAAATCAATTTGAATTTCCTTTCTTGAAAATGTCCGTCCTAATTTACTTATTAATTTCTCGTCCTTGTATTATTATTTCTTAAAATTAAAAATATAAACAATTTAAATCCCCTGCATTAAAATTTGTTTGAAATATATTATAAATATTTAAAATTGAAAAATGCAAGAATGATGAAAATTCGACAGTCTCATTAAAAAGGTGTGTCAATTGTATAATTTGTAATTCAAGACATTTAAAATTGAACAATTTTTATTTTTAATTGAAGAATCTTCAAAACCTAATAATTTCAGATAAGAATTTTATAAATGGCATCATTTTAAGTTAAATGGAATTGAAATTATATTACTTCTAATTAAGACTAAACTGATAAAAATTTGAGCATTTTTTAAGAAATAATTTGAATTTGTATCATTTCTGATTGAAATCGTTCAAATTTGAAATGTTTATTTTGAATTGAATAATCTTTTAAATTGAACAATTTTATTTTGAATTGAAGAAACTTAAAAATTGATTAATTTCAAGCTGGAATTTCGAAAATTGGATCATTTGAAGTTGAACAGAATTGAAGAGGTACAAGTTCTGATAAACAGCATTTAAAATTTAAAAAAATTTAAATCAGAAGCTTTCAAAATTAAAAAACTTCAGATTAAATTATGAATATTAGAAAACTTGATCAGAAAGAAGTTTAAACTGAATAATTTTTTAATCAAATCGTTCAAATTTGAACAATTAAAAAAATAATCTTCAAAATTAAACAGTTTTATTTTAATTTTAAGAATGAACAAAATTGATTGATTTCAGAGTAGAATTTTGAAAATTGGATCATTTAAAATTAAACGGAATTCAAATGGTATTATTTATAATTAAACGCGTTTAAAATTGAATAATATGGTATTAAAAGTGTTTGAAACTTAAATTTAACAATTTGAGATTGAAAACTAAATTGAATGTTTCAAAGTCAAAGCTTATAAAATTATGACATTTTAAATTGTTATATAATTTGATATGGAAAACATTAAAAATGAGAAAATATCTACTGCGGAATGTTGAAAAATAAACGAATCAGAGCTTAATTTTAAACTAAAAAATGTGATAACCAAGAAGTGTGACATTAAAACATTTTTTACACAAACCCTTTAAAATTTGAATTACTTTGAGCAAATTGAAATCGCTTAAAAATTGGAATTCTTTAAATTGTTCATTACATATCTAAAAATTCTACAATTTTTTTTTAACTTCAAAATTAATGGTATGGAAGAGAAAAATTGAAAATTCAACGTTCGACATAAAAAATCAAAACACTAAAATTGTAGCTATTCAGAATTCAAGAAATTATTTAATTACTGATTAAGCAATTTTATATATTTAAATCGGACATATTTAAGATCGCCATGATGCTCTATGATCCCACTTTTTGAAATTACACCTTTTTCAATGCCGAGTTAAAAAGTGAGAAATTATTGTCTTAATTTTTGATTATTTCAAATGTATTTTGGATACATTTCATTCAAAATTGTTTAATTATATTAATTACTAATTTATTTATATTTATTAAGTAATTCATTAATTACTTTTAGCTAAAAATCATGCAACTATCAAGAGTTTCAATGTTTTCTACAATTTCGAAGAATTAAAAAAGCAGACAATTATTTATGTTAAAAATTGAATCCGAACAATTTAGAGTATTAAAATCTAGAATTATTAAATATGTGACTGAATATCAAGACCTTTAATATAATTTTTCTACAGTTTGAAAGATTTTATAATGAAATTATCTGTCATTTTTAATATTTGAACCTGAAGATTTCAATTTAAATTTGTTTAATTATTAAGGCTATCGATTGAGAATGATTATACAATAATAGAAATTGATTTGTCAACATAAACCTAAAATATTTCAGACTAGCCTCTAAAAATAAAGACAATGTCCTGGTCATTAACCGATTGATCAAAACATACGGAATGCTTATTTTTAAGAATAAATAATGAAACGCTGATCTTTTTAACCTGATGCTATTAAAATCAAATTTATTTACTAAAACTAATAAAGAAAGAATACCATTGCATATTCAAAACTATAATTATAAATTGAAATCATAGACATTTCAAAGATGATGAATATGACTAATAAGCATAATAATTATAATACAGTAGCAAGTCGCAATTAAGTGATTGGAGACATTAAAAATAATAAAGAATGTGATTTCACCATCCAAAATTACAGAATTTTATATATTGTGAACTTTTAAAGTGAAACTTTTGTTAAAATTTAATAATTTTAAATTGTGCATCATGATTTTTATAATTCAATCATTTTAATCCAAAGGGGTAAGTTAATAACTTGAAAACCAAGAGCGAGAACTTCTTGTTCGCATTTTATGTCCATATCATAAATTAAATTAATTTTTTCAGAAAATAAGACTTTGGAGAATTTACAATTTTACGGAAACAAGCTCCTTTTTATAGATGGTTTCGTACCGTTTAATAACGTCGTTTCCGAGTTGGTTCATGCATGAAATTAAAATATGGAAGTTTCTTAAAGCAATTAAACTACAAGTTACTAGGGAAAAAAATCTTGAAAATCCGCTCAACCATCCTCAGCAGATTTGACGATGCAGTTGTGATGAACAGCAAACATATATGTAGTACGTCAGCATCTTCCCACTTAAGAACTAGCATTAAATTCCGAGTATAAAATGTGAACTTCCTGTTTTCGTAAATCAATATTCGAACATGAATTATCTATTTGTTGTCGAAAATCTATTAAGCTTTGTCTTTTCCAGGAAGTGTCTTTCGCAAATCCTAGCGGTATCGCAAATCCTCGTTCTTTCAGATTTGGTTGATCTTCTCTCCAGTTTCTTCTATTCAAAAGTCTTGAAGTTCAAATCAATAACCATAATCACCACAAACAATGTAACGCACCAAACCTGGTCTCAGAAAAAAGCCTCGACTGAGCGAGCCACCATAACAAAACTGCCGCATTACACCCGCGGTCGCAAGGTCCGATGAAGCAGCTTCAGGGACAAACTCCCAACATTCACAAATCTTATTAGCAATAGTAAACATTTCTCAATCATAAAGTCATTTTAGATTTTAATGAAATAAAATAGAATAGATCCAAAAAGATAGTATCATTTTTCTAGACCGGGTACACAACTGAATGTACCTTATGAGTCAAAATCTAATTCAGCGTAGACTCTTTTCCCACTTTCATATCTCGTTTCACGGTAGTATTTACTGAATTTTGTTAACAAACTTTATAACTGCCTACCTGTTAATTTCGAGACATTTATATATTATTTTCAAGCAGTACTTGATCAAATGTTCTAAAAAGTTTTATAAACAAACTGAATTCCAGTGCATAGTAAAAATTAACTGTGTTATATTTAAAAATTTCCTTTTTCTTGAAAACCATTTATTCTCTCCATTTCCAGTGATTATTTAAAATTCAAAAGCAGGAGAAAACGTATTTGAGTTTAGATTAACGCACTTTGAAGTGTCAAGTAATTAGACCGGAAGTAACTTTGCTGGATTCCGGAGAGAAGGTGACACACTTCATTACTTGGAGTATCAAGCAGCCTTTAGGTCGCGGAAAAGCAAAACTTGCTGATGCGCGAATTGTAATTAACTTCCCATGTTAGTAGTTTGAGTCTCTGTAGCGGTTCTCTATTCGATTTTTTTCTGCACCCAGAGGGAAAATAACAAAATCACTCTATACCCAAATAATTATAAAATGTTTATTAATTTAAAGGAAATTTATATGTAGTCCGGTTGATAGTGGCCATTTTTTAAGTTAATTGTGCTGATCGTCTTACAATCAATTTTTGTAGATATATAAACATTTAAATAACACACGAAAATATAAATATGAATGAGAATTTTTTGAAATACTTGAAAAAAAGAAAATTATTGATTTTATTTTACAAGTTAAGCATCTATATACCAGGGTTCATATTTCACACTTTTCTCTTAAAAGTTTATGTGCTATTATATTTTTTATTCCGAATTTATCTCTTTTGATGAAAAACTCTACTATTTGGTTCAAGATTTTATTGTTTTGTGAAAAATGCATTTTTGTTGTTGAAAATGAACTTTTTTAACTGAAATTTTAACTATTCTATTATTGTTTGAAAATTGATCTTTATTTCAAGATTCATCTCTTTGGCTGAAAATAAAACTATAGTTTGTTGAAAATTTCTTTTTGTTTATGTTGCTGTTGAAAATCAATTTTTTAACTGAATATTTAACTTTTCCATTTTCGGTTGAAAATTCAACTTGCTTAGCTAAAAATTTATCTATTTGTTTGAAAATTAAAATTTTTGTTGAAAATTCAATTTTTTCTTTTAAAATTTAACTGTTTTGTATCAAATGCGTTTTTAGATTAAAAATTCAAATATCTTATAAAAAATTTGTCTTTGTGTACAGAAAATTTTATTGATTAAAAGTTGAACTATTTTGTTGAAAGTACGTCCCTTTTGCTTGAAAGTTCGACTATTTGGTTTATTTGTTGAAAATTAATCTATTTGGTTAAAAATCCATCTCTGTAGGTCGAAAATTAAAATAATTTGTTAAATATTTCATTATTTTGTGGAAAATTTAATTATTTTGTTAAAAAGTCTTCTTGTTTGTTTAAAAATTAAACTGCTTTATTAAAAATTCATCTTTTTTTAGATTGAAAATTGAACTACTGTGTTGAAAGAAGAGAATTTTGGTAAAAATTTTATTTTTTTAAAGATTTATAATTTCAATTAAAATATGAACTATTATGTTAAAAATTAGTTTTGCTTTTGTTGAAAATTTACCTACTTTGTTCAGTTTTCGTCTTTTTAGATAGAAAATTCGTCCTTTTTTATTGATCAATTGTCTTCCAAAAAATTCGTATTTTTGGCTTGAAAGTTTAATTGTTTTTTGATTGAAATCTAATTTTTGTCTAGTAAAAATTCGATCATTTGTTTAAAAAAATCATCTTTATTGGTTAAAAATTCAACTATTTGGTTAAGTGCTACTATTTAGTGGAAAATTCGTATGTTTTTCTTTAAATTTCCATTATTTAATTTGTATATTCAATTGCCCTCTAAAATATAATTAATTTACGTGAAAATTTAACTGTTTAAAAAAATGGAATTAGTTAGTTGAAAATTTAACTCTCTTATTGAACTTTTGTCTTTTTGTGTAGAAAATTGGTCCTTTCGGATTGAAAATTTAGCTATCTTCTAAAAAATTCGTCTTTCTGACAAGGTAATTCTTTTTAGTTTAAAAATTGAACTATTTGGTTAAAAATTCAAGTATGTTGTTGAAAAGTCGTTTGCTTGAACGTTCAACTATTTGGTTGTAAATGCAACTATTTGGTTAATAATTAATTTGATTTATTGAATATTAAACTATTTGTTTCAACATTCATGTTCTTTCGGTGAAAATTCAACTCATGTTTACAAATTCAACTACTTTGTTAAATATTTAATTGTTTTATGGAAAATACAACTATTTTGTTAAAAAATAATTTTTATGTTTAAAAGTACAACTGCTTTGTTGAAAATTTATCTTTTTGGATTGAAAATTCATCCTTTTTGGATTGAAAATTGAACTACTTTGTTTGAAAGTAGAACTTCTTTGTTAATAAATTTGGGCTGTTGAAGCTTTAAATAGTGATGATCTGTGACGAAGAAGAGGAGGGCTGAAACAAATTTTCAAAATAGCGTGACGTAGTTTTTTAAAGACTCCGAATTTGTGAACTAGTTGGCATTATTCCACTTAGAGTAGTATTCTCCTACCTTCAGATTTAGAGAGATTTTTCGAAAATAAGATTTTTGTATTTGGTCCTAAAAAAATCAAATAACTTTGTATAAATTGCAGACTATCTTTATTTAAAAAGTGACTCACTTTGCGTGGTCGTTTCCCCAACGTTCAGCTGCAATCCAACTTGTATGATTATAAGTTTCTATAACAAGACGAATAGTTCCACTTTTCATCTGCACTTGATGCCAGGCTAAATCCAAAAGGCATCTCGACCCTGTTCTTGGGATGGGGATGGACCACAGTTGGCCTTCTTTTCGATTATTTAGCCATAAAAAATGACCTGAAATACAGAAATATCTATCATGTAATAACAATCTATATAATATTTATTAACCGTTAAGTGTGGACGTGCGGTCGCACAGACCGCACCATGATTCTGATATGTGGGATTCTTCTCCCCTTGTGCTTTCGCCTAGGCGTGTGGAGAAAGTATGATCTTGTGTATAATTGTTGAGCAATATCTATTGGAACTTCATAGATAGTCCGTGAAATCCGCACGTCCATATAGTGTCATAATTTTATCTTTATGTTATCGTCATAATTTTATGTTTCTATTTGGTATGGAACGCGGCCATCCCAGGAAAATTTTACGTGCCGATTATCCCTCTTTTGAGCAAAATGTGACATATTATCATGGATGTATGGCCATGCGGTCTCCCAGGCAGCAGCATGCTTCTGATATGTTAGTCCCTCCCCACACTGATGTAAAGATATTTAATAATAAAAGTTGATAAGATTGATTAATTTATTACTTATTTCAATGTCCCTTAATATATTTGTATAAGTTGAACAAAAAATTCTTTATTTTTTTTTAATTAGATATAAATATATAAAGTGGTCTGTGAGACCTCAAGTCCATGTCAGTGCAAAAATGAAAGCACATCCATCCTTAAAGGTTACGAGCCAAAAATCTTATTAAGTTTCAGTGTAAAGTATAGGTAGAAGCTCGAGGTTTCTGCTATGAAACTTAGATTCTCCCCTGAGGAGATATAAAATTTAGAAGTAAGTTTTCAAGGTAGTCCCTTAAGAGAATTTAAGACGAAGGTGGAAAAGAACATTTAGAAATAAACCGATTTGATTCGCTTTTGGAATGAATTATTCACCAGGTCCTTTTGAGCATTTAGTAGTTTAGTGAAAAGCAAAGGAGTTTGCCATTAGTTTTATTTGAAAAATGAATGCAACCAAATGGATCCCTTTAGTATTAAAGTTTAACAGGATCTCTTTACAATTCTTGAATGTTTAAGTTTATAGTTCTCTTTGCTTTCTAGA
>JAWWLR010000054.1:73336335-73348350 GCA_035041075.1 Acraspis erinacei | reverse complement strand
CAAGCAAAAGAGAAGAATTTACAACACAAAAAAATAACTTTTCTACCAAAAGATAAATTTTTAATCCGAAAAGATGAATGCTCAACGAAGCAGATGAATTTTCGACAAAAAAATGAACTTTAAACTAAATACTTAAATTTTCAATCGAAACCATTTATATGCATCCAAACAGTTACATTTAGAAATTAATAGTTGGACTTGCAAGAAAAAGAGAGGAATTTTTCAAACAAAAAAAATGACTCTTCTACCATCGGATAAATTTTCTATAAAAAAGTTAATTTTCAATCAATATGGGTGAAGTTTTAACCGGTTAGTTTAATTTTTAACCAAAATAAATTAATTATAAACCCCACATATAATGCTAGACTTTTGAAATAAATAGAATTACCTTTCAATAAAAAAGGATAACTTTTTAAAAAAAGAATTAAATTTTCAACCAAATAGTAGAAATTTGCATTAAAAGAGATTTATTATGAACGAAAAATATAATAATTGACTTTTCAAATGAAAAGAATTAACTCTAAACCGAAAAATATGCCTTTTGAAGAAAATAGTTGAATTTTAAACTAAAACAGATCTTTTTTCAAAGAAAATATTTAGATTTTCAACTAAATAATTAAACTCTCAATCAAATAGTAGAATTTTTTACCAGCAGAGATCAATTCTAAACCAAAAATATAAAATTAGACTTTTTAAATAAAAAGAATAGCTTTTTAATCAAAATAGTGGAATATTTTACAAAATAATTAAATTTTCAACCAAATACTACAATTTTGAAGCAAAAAATGTGAATTCTGAAGCACGTATATAATATTAGACTTTTGAATGAAAAAAAAACGTTTAATACAAAAATATGACTTTTCAACAAAAAGATACATTTTTAACTAAAGGGCCCATTTTTATCCAAAAAGATTAATGTTAAAAAACAGTTAACTTTGAGAGCATAAAAGATGAATTTTTAAACAGAAATAGTTGGCTTTTCTTATGGGATTTTGCATTAATTGAGTTCTTAATTTAGCGAAAACCGAGAAAAAGGGAGATTTCCTGGAAAACAGGGGAAAGAGTGTGAAGCCTGTGATTTAATAAACCACAATGCAAATTCTGAGCAACTATGCAAATAAGACGTTATTTTAGAACATAAATTATTTAGGAGGTATTCAAATTTTTGTGGTCCAGGATCTAAAATATAGGTTTTGGATTTTGGATAGAAACTTTTTTTACATTCCCGGCTTTTCCGAGTACTCAAAATTCCAGGTTAATTCTCGGTTATCCCGACAGTGGCGAAACTGTATTTGAAAGACTTTGAATTTTTATTTCCCTTGAAAATCTATAGACACAGACTATATAATTGATCGATTTGAATTCATGTCGCTTGGCAAGAGTAGCTGAGACTCGAGAATAGAGTAATTTAAGATTATCCTTTTACCGACTGATGAGTAAATTAAAAGCAAAAGTTAAAACAAGATTTATCTGATTATAAATTTCATCTTTCACTTTTAAAATAACATTATTTGATTCCATGTTTTTTTAATCATTAATGCACTTACCTTAAATAATCGTCGGTTGATAATGTAGAATTCCTAAGGGGCCGGCCATTAACTACGTTACCAATTCTGAGATATTTTAGACCCCCCCCCCCCCCAACCCACCGAAAAGTGTAGAAGACCAAATTCACTCAAAGCAAACAAAATTTTAACCTAATAATTGAATTTCCAGCTAAAATAATGAATAAAAGAAAAATCTTTAACTAAAAAAAATTATTTTTTAAAAAGTAGTTTAAATTTAACCCAAGTAGTTGATTTTCTAACAATAAGCCACATTTTTGACAAAATAGTTGAATCCTTAACAAAAGTAAATTAATTATCAACCAAACAGTTGCATTTTTAACCGAAAAAGTAAAATTTTTAACAAAATACAAGAATCCAAAAATGGAATATTTACTTTTTAGCTGTAAAAATTAATTCCTTACAAAAAAAATGGTTGAACAAAATAGTTAAATTTTCAAGGAAAAAAATTAATTTTCCGCCAAAAATATTAAAGGTCTACTAGAAAATCCGAATTTTTTACAAAATTGTTGAATTTCAAAGCCAAAAATACGTATTATCTACAAAAACAGTTGAATTTTCTACCCAAAATTATTTTTAAACAAAGAAGTAGAATTTTCAACAAAATATACATGAATCCAAACATGGAATAGTTGCCCTTTTCAGTTTAAAAATTCATTCTTAAACAAACACAAAAATTATGAAACAACATAGTTCAATTTTCAACTCAAAATATTAATTTTCCACCAGGAAAATTGATGCTCTGGCAGAAAATCCGAATTTTTAACAAAATTGTTGAATTTCAAAGTCAAAAAGACGTATTATCTACATAACAATTGAATTTTCGACCCAAAAGTAAATTTTGTACTAAGCAGTTGTTTTTCATAAAAATAGTTTAATTTTAAACGTAATACTTGAATTTTCAACTAAAATAATAAATTAATAAATGTTTAACTAAAAAAAATTATTAATTTTTTAAAAAGTAGTTTAAATTTAACCCAAGTAGTTGATTTTCTAACAATAAGCCAGATTTTTTACAAAATAGTTGAATCCTTAACAAAAGCATATTCATTTTCAACCAAACAGTTGAATTTTTAACCAAAAAAGTAAAATTTTTAACAAAATACAAGAATCCAAAAATGGAATATTTACTTTTTAGTTGAAAAAATTAATTCCTTACCAAAAAAAATTCTTCAACAAAATAGATACATTCTCAAAAAAAAAATTCCACCAAGAAGATTGATGCTCTGCCAGAAAATCCTAATTTTTAACAAAATTGTTGAATTTTAAAGCCAAAAATACGTATTATCTACAAAATAGTTGAATTTTCTACCCAAAAGTTAGTGTTTCGTTAAAACAGTTTTATTTTCAGAAACATAATTTAATTTTTAACCCAATAGTTGAAGTATAAACTCAAAATATGATTTTTTCATTAAAATAATCTTTAACCGAAAAAATGAATTTTTTAAAAAGTTGTTTAACTTTAAAACAAGTAGATGATTTTTCGAGCATAAAACACGAACTTTTTACATAATAGTTGAATCCTAAAAAATCAGATTAATTTTTAACCAAAAATTTGCATTTTTAACCAAAGAAATAAAATTTGAAACAAAATATACATGAATCTAAAAACGGCATAGTTAACGTTTTCAGTTTAAAAAATTAATTCCTAACTAAACGCAAAAATTATGAAACAAAATAGTTAAATTTTCAACTCAAAAGTTTTAACATTTTCAACTCAGAAGTCGAAGTTCGAAGCCACAAAGACGAAGCCTCTACGAAACAGCTCAATTTTTTACTCGAAAGTTAATTTTCTACCAAATAGTTTCATTAACATCAGAATAGTTGAATTTTCGACCAAAAACATGAATTTTCAAGAAAAACGTCCATTTTTAATCAAACGGTTTACTTTTCTACCAAACTGTTGAATTTTTTAGGCCAAAAGAACGAATTTTCTACATAAAAGCTCATTTTTCAACTCGAAGATATGAATTTTCAGCTAAAATGATGAATCGGCGACAAATAAAATGATTTTTTTTACAGCAGTTTAACTTTAAACCAACTATTTTATTTTGCAAACATTAAAGACGATTTTTCAACAATAATTTAATCCTCAACGAAAACAGATTAATTTTGAATCGAACAGTTGTATTTTACACCCAAAAAGACGAATTTTCGGCCAAATAATTGAAGTTTCAACTATTCTCAACAAATTTAAAATATATATTTGAAAACAAAAATAGAAGTTACATTTTCAATTAAAAAAATTACTACTCAACGAAAAAGAAACGAATATTCAATAACATATTTAAATTTTCAACCAAAGAGATGAGATTTCAACCAAAATGATGATCTTAAAAAAACTTTATCCTTCAACAAAACAGTTCGACATTCAACCCAAGATATGATATTTTTAATCAACCAAGTTTTTATTTCAACCAGGTAATTGAATTTTCAGCCAAAAAAAGATAGACTTTTAATAAAATAATTCAATTTTCATCCAAATAGTCGAAATTTTAATCAAACTCGATGAATTCTTGACCAAAAATAAAATAGTAGACTTTTCAACCAAAGATAGTCGGATTTTCTTATCAGGTTCTTTTACTTCATTTCGCATGTAAGCAAAAAACGAGAAACCACAAGTTTTTTTAAAACCTGAGAGAAAAAAAATATTCCTGAAAGTACAGTTTCAGAAAAACTCACCTTTAGCAAAATTCGGAAATTTTGTTCGAATTCATTATCAGGAAACGTACTAAAAAAACTAGAGTTCAGACTATATTAGAGTGAGAAATTTCAAATATATATATTCATAAAAATATTATCTTTATTCAAAAGTACATGAATCTACTAGGATCTTATTTCATACATAGAAATACAGTCATTGTTCCCAAATGCATTAGTCGTCACTTCATTCATATAACAATTGTAAACATTTGTAAACATTTGTAACCATTTGTAACATATATTATGACATCTACAATATAAACACACATAAATTTCAGGTTTCGCGAATTCTTTCCTTCTTGTTTGTTTTACTTTGCCCTCGAGGTCAGGTACACACATCAAATCGCAATATTGATCAGAGACAGTTGAAAAATTGCATCGATGACTGTTTTGCTCACTACGAAGGTCACTCGTTTCTTCTCTATCACTATCGAGTATACAATTCAAAAATTAAATAATCGTTACCAAAAAACAAAAAAAATGAAAAAAAATATATATATATATGGCGCAAGTTCTACGAGAACCTGATTCCTGCCTAATTCTCGCGTCTCTGAAACCCACTTGTTCTAATTCGCGAATAGAAAAATATGCTTTCTACTGGCTATTGTAAAGAATATTTAAATAATTATTAACAATTGTATATGTTTGCGTATAAAACATTCAAACCATGGAGAAGACAGTGGAGAAACGTGTCGATTCTTGCAATTGGTTGTAACTCGTAACAGGTATTGTACACATTTTCCTCATTTACCCTGTGAGCAAAGTTTCATCCTGAAAGAAGATTAACGATTATTTAAATATAGCTTTGTTGCGTGGCGGAAAAATTTTTACGAACAAGTAGCAAAAAACTAAAATCATTTTTACAGTAATCTATAAATAAATGGAATTATTGTATTTTACTGTAGCTTTATTTTCTTACAAGAATTTACACAAAAAGTACAACTACAAAAATTTACAACTATAAGAATCTACAGGAATTTACAGGTTTTACATCGAAAAAATGTATTCTTTTTCGACTTAGGATAATAAATTAGAATATTGCTTCTATGCTTAAACTTTGAAGGAATGGTAGAATATTAAAAGAAAATAATGAATAATCATTATCAAACTAAAAATCCTTACTTTTGAACTTGTTTATTTTCAAACATATAGCAATCGATTGGAGGGACGACTGAAAAATTCCGAAAAATAAGATTCCCGACACTGTAAAATTCTGGATGAAAATTATTCTCAATTTCTGTTAATTTCAATACAAACAATAATTTTAGAATCTTTAAACATTAAAAGGAATTTGTGTTATAAAAATATTTTATTTTTGTATTTTCAATAGATAAATAATATTTATATAAAATTTTTAATTGTTTAACTTCGGTAATATTATAAACTGTTCGGGAATCCTATTATTCGAAAATTTTCCAATTCGGGAATTTTATTATTCTGAAATTTTTTAATTTAGGAATTTTATCACGCGAAACTTATATTGTTTGGGAATTTTATTTTTCGGGACTTTCCAGTCGTTCCGATTGGACGCCATGTATGTCATTTAAAATTATCTGATGAAAATTAGAAGATAAAATTTTTTTTCATTTGAAGTCATAAAAACTTAACTTCAAATTAAGACACTTAAAGTGGAATACTTCTGCATTTAAAACATATAAAAAATTAAAGCTTCGAACTTTTTTAATTTAAGCGCTTAATAATTTACGCGTATACAATGGAAGATTCTAAAATTATTCAATTAAAAATGTTGTCATCAGACGCCATTAAGATTTTTAATTTTTAACTCTAATACATTGTGCAAATCAGAAATTTAAACAAATAAGTATCAACGTTATTATTTTTAATACTGTAAATTGAATAAAAAATCAAAAAAATTATATTATTTTAATGAATTTTAAGCTAGAAGCATTAATTTATACATCAAAATTTGTTTTGAAATCTTTCAAAAAATTCTCTAAAAAATTTGTTTTAAATAACCCATTTAAAAAATGTCCAGGAATCCAATATAATTCTGTTTATTATCTTGGAACTCTAATTTCTCCCTACATTTTGTAAAAAATCCTACAAAATAAAAAAAATGCCTTACAATCTTCCTGATTCTTTTTTTAATGTCGTAAATCTTCCTAAATATTCTTTTTAAATGAATTTTTCAACTAAAAATTCATTTTTATTTTTTCTAGGAATTATAAAAAAAAACACATTTTGTTTTAAATCTTTTCAAGTTTGAATTAGAAAAGATCAATTTTTTATTTAAAAAACATATTTCGAACAAAAAATGGAATAGTAACATGTTTAGTTTAAAGAATTAATTCTGACACAACAACAAAACAAATATTCAACAAAATAGTTACATTTTCAACCGAAGAAATTAATTTTTAAACAAAATAATGAATGCGGCAAAAAGAAATAAACATTTGTCTAACAAAGGAGATGATCTTCAATCGAAAAGATGAATTTTTAACAAATAAGTTAAACTTTCCACCCAAAATATGAATTTTCAACCATATAGTTAAATTTTCAACCAAAACAATTAATTTCTACCAAAAAAGTAGAATTTTCAACAAAATTGTTGAATATCGAAGTAAAAAAAACGTATTATCTACAAAACAGTTGAATTTTCAACCCAAAAGTTAATTTTATACTAAACTGTTTTATTATAATAAGAATAGTTTAATTGTTAACGAAATAGTTGAATTTTCAAGCAAATAGTTTAATTATCTTCCTAACTACTTACATTCTAATTCAATTTTAGGCTAGAAACATTAATTTATACTCAAATTTGTCCTACAAGTTTTCGAAGATCCTACAAGACTACAAAAATTGCCTTAAAATCTTCCAGATTCTTTTTTGAAAATGTTGGATATCTTTTTAAATACTCTCTTTAAACTCTGTTTTCAACACAAAAACATTTTTACTTTTTCTATGAATTCTGATTTAAAAAAAAATGTTTATTGTTTTGAAACCTTTCAAAATTCTTAAGTTTTCAAGTTTTTGAAATCTTTTCAAGTTTTAATTTATTTTCGAATCTTTTCAAAACATCTAAATATGCCTTAAACTTTCTTAATTATTTTCCAAATAAACAACTGTTGAAGTGTTTTTTATTAATTAAAATTTGTCTTTTTAAATATTCCCTGAACATTCATTTTTCCAAATATGAAATAATCCAAAATTTTCCCATAAATATTAAGAATTTTATTTTTATTTTCTTAAAACCTTGAAAGATTCTTAGAAAGTTTCAAAATTTTATTTCTAAATATTGAAGATTTTGGATTTTTAATAAGTTTGATATTATTTTAACGAAAACAACTCCTGATCTGATACTGAACTGAAATTTGACAATTGATATAATTTTAATTTTACAAAATCCACCACTTTTATTATTAATAGAACAATGATGACTGTGTCACTTAATGTTAATATCTTGAAAAATAATATTATACTTACTTTCAAACAAGTTTTTTACCATTAAAATGCAATTCTATAGTAAAAGTGTAATATTTTTTTTAATTGTAGCTTCTTGTAGAAACTTATACATATATTATATTTTCAACAAAAAACTACACATTATACTATAATTAATATATAATATATAATAAAATATATAATATTATACTATAATTTTAAGTACAGTTTCCCAATATTCCAAATTCGGCGAAATCTTGCATTTTTTTGTAAATATTTGTAATTTTCTACAATAATAATTTACGTAAAATCAAAATTTTGTTATCACGTCAAACACCCAAATTAAAAAACTATAAAATTCTGTCGTTTGCTGTAAATATGAATAAAAGATTATAGAAATTTTGAAATTCTAGAAACTTATACATCATTGTTAATTTTTTTACTTTTCTATCAAAAAATCTACTTGTATTTCATTGTATTTTTTTTTATTAAATTTTGTACATTGTTTTAAATTTGCGAAAAAACTCACCAGGCTTTAAGTACTCGTCGGGTAATTACGTAGCGACGGTTCTCCACTGAATCTACGATTGCGAGGGCTTTTTTCTTCTACCAAATAGATTACTCAAAACGGAACTTCTCTTATAGTCTCGATCTTTACGACTTCCACCCGTACTTTGTTCGCTTTCCGATCCACTCTCAGATGGCCTTCTTCCATCGACGACTGAAATATTTTGGCCTCCCTGTGCCACGGCTGGTGGAGGCGATATATAAGGTGGTAGGGAAGTTGGTCTTCCAGTGAATGTGTTTAGTGTTGGAGGTCCAGCCTTCAAAATTAAATATTTATATAATTTTACATTTTTATTCTCCACTACAAATGTATAAAAAATTACTCTCATGACTTAGAAATTATTTGAATTAACAATGCTAAATGTTGATAATTTATTATTTTATTGGGCACTTTTAAATTCAAGTGCTCTCTTTTCGTTTGAAGTTGCTGATTTTGCCTTAAACAGGGTTGCAGAAAAATCCAAATTTAAAAATTCCCTGACTTTTCTTGATTTTCTCCTGACGAATTTTTGGGTTTAAAAAGAACCTTACTCCGAGAAGATCAATAATGTTGATGCGAAAAAATGTTTGTTAGTACATTTTTCAGTCAGACTTCACTGTCTAAAATGCTCTCAAACAGGAGGAAATAGGGGGATTTTTCCAGAAAATATAGGGAATATATAAATGATTTTAAATCAAATTAATGCATAGGAACAAATTCGAAATATATTGCATTTTTTAAAGAAATAATTGAATTTTCGAAAAAAAGAAATAACTTTTTAACAAAATAGTTGATTTTTCAAACAAGAATTAAATTTTCAACAAAGTATCAAGTGAAAAAAGTTTTTAAGAAAACAGTTAAACTTTCAATCAAAGATATGAAATATCAAATAAAATTTGAATATTAAAAAAATTAATTTTTTAACAAAGGAGATCATTTTACAAATTTTCCACCATAAGATGAATTTTTAAAGATAGTTAAGTTTTCATGTTTAAAAGACGATTGCTTAAAGGAAGACAATTTACTTTTAAACACGGAGATGAAATTCAATTAAAAAATTCATTCAAAGAAAATTTTTGAAAGAAAACAATTGACTTTTAAACCCAGAGAGCTGATTTGTAAATGAAAAAATTGATTTTCAAGTAAGAAAGATGATTTTTCATGAAATTAGTAGAATTTCTATCGAAAAAATGTAAATCAGAAACAGTTGCACTTTTCACCAAATCGAATGTTTTAGAAGATAATTGACTTTTCAACAAAGAAATTATCTTTCAAAGAAGATGAATCTTCAATCCAAAAGGATAAATTTTCTATCCAAAAACCCAAATTTTCAATAAAAGAGATTAATTTTCAACTAAAATGTTTAATATTAAAAAATAAAAGAATTTTTAAAAAAGCAGATCATTTTTCCACAAAGTAGTTGAAATTTCAATCAGAAAAATTAATTTTCCACCAAAAGAAAAAAAATGTCAAAGGAAAAGTTCAGTTTTTAAACTAAACGGACGATTTTTTTTAGAAAACACTTGAGTTTTAAATTTAAAGATGAATTTTCAACCAAAAAAATAATTTTCAACCAAAAGGATGATTTTTAAAGAAATTAGTACAATTTATTTTTAACCAAAGTTAATTTTTCAATTCACTTTTTCAATTTTCAAACAAGAAAGATTAAACTTCAGCCAGAAATAGTTGATTTTATAACCAAAAAATGTTATCTTCAAGCCAAAAAGAATTTTTGTTTAGCAAGCAGTTGAATTTATAATAATATAATAATATATCATTTGTAATGTTAGTTAAACTTTTATTTGAAAAATTAATTTTTCACCAAAAAAAAGTTTTCAGGAATACAGTTAAATTTGCAATCAAAGAGATGAAGTTTAAACTAAAATGACAAATATTAAAAATAATAATAATAATAATAATAAAAAGTTTTCGATACATGCGGTCATTTTACTACCAAACAGTTGAATTTTAAAAATCAGAACACGAGTTTTCAATTAAAAAGTCGAATTTTGAACCAAGATCGATTTTTCCGTCAAAAAAAAAATGTAACGAAAGTGATAAATTTTCAAGCCAAAAAGTCGAATTCTCTATACAATGCAGTTGAATTTTCAACCCAAAAATATGAATTTTCAACAAAAAATGGAAGTTAAATTTTATATTAAAAAATTCATTTTTAACAAAATAGTTGAATTTCCCACAAAATAATTAAATTTCTAACAAAATAATAGAATTTTTAATAATTAATTAAGAATTAATTAATTAATTAAGAATAATTAATTTTTTAGAGAGAAAAATTAAATTTTCAATAATATAGTTCAGTTTTTTAACAAAAGAAGTGACTTTTCAACTAAAAAAGAAAATATTTTCAACCAAAAATGGAATAGTTCAATTTCCTGTTAAAAAAATTAATTTTCAACTTAAATAATGAACCTTTACCCAAAAAAATTACTTGCCAAAATAGCATATCTTGAACTAAAAAAATACGAACTTTCAACGAAGGATTGAATAGTTGATATTTCTACATAAAAATATTTTATTATAAAATAAAATACAATCGAATTTAAATAAAGAGCCGAATTTTAAATAAAATACTTAATTCTTCAATTGAAATATTAATTATTAAAAAAATAAATCAATAAAATAGATCAATTTTTACCGAAAGAAATTAATTTTACAAATTAAAAAAAAAAGATTTTAACCAAAATTAAATAGTTCAATTTTCAGTTTAAAACATTATTTTGAGCCAAAAAAAGAAGATTTGTACAAAATATTAAAATTTTCAATCAAAAATATTTAATTTGAAAACAAAACAAAAATATTTGTACCAAAGTAATGAAATTTTTTAAGTATTTGAATATTTAACCAAAGAAAAGAATTTTTAACTAAAAAAAACGAATTTGCAGACAAGAAGAATAATTTTCTAAAGAACAGATCATTTTTCAAGCACATGTTTGAATTTTCCACTGAAAAGATCAATTTTCGAGAAAAGAAAAAACAATTTAAAAAAAATAGTTAAATTTTCAACCGACAAATCATTTTTCGACCAAAAACATGAATTTTTGGTCATTAAGATTAATTTAAAACTAAAAGTGGCGAATTTGCAACAAAAAATTCACAAGTTAAATTTTGATATTTCAACAAACAATATTTTTAATAAAAAGTCGTTAAACTCAGACAAAAAGGACGAATTTTCCACAAATCGTGTAATTTTTCAAATAAAAAAAAGTCATTTTTGAACAAAAACAAAAACAAGTAAAAGACAAATTTTCAATAAATCAGAAGAAATTTCCACCGATAACATTTAAAATGAAAACAATTGATTAAAAAAAAAGAAGACGATTTTTCTATCAAACAAATTGTCCAGTTTGTCCAGTGTCGCTAGCTCATAGACTCTGAACAAAAATTTACATATAGCATTTGTATTCTCACCTGTCTAACATTAACTGCAAGATTACCGTAAGCTGTAACACAAAAGAAAAACAATTAATTTTCCAACTCTACCAAATGAAAATACAGAGTCACACTTTAACAAAACACCTTATACATTTAATCAAAAAGTCGTGCTCAAGAATAATTGTGCTGGCTACAAGAAGGAAAAATAGTGGCACCCTGAATACCCAGATTCCAAAATTTTCTTTCAATCACCTTAAATCCACAATTGTTGTGCTAAAAGCTAAATTACTAAAAACAAAAACTCTGATTAGAACATTTTCTTTTTGCATAAGGGCAGTGTCTGAGAAAAGGCATGCAGCACAGGCATGCCGAAAAAAGCTGTAAAAATATATTTCTTACAATCTG
>JAWWLR010000054.1:73305074-73316962 GCA_035041075.1 Acraspis erinacei | reverse complement strand
AGTAACAGACACATGAGGACATTCTGATTTAAGGGGGAAAAGAGGTCACTGTGACACCAATCAAGCATTGACAAGGTTGCCCTGAGAGTTATGCACTCTCCATTCTCTGAGGTTTTCAAGACCCTGCTGAACAAAGTCCTCGACAGCAGCATCAATCGCTTCGACTCGTTTCCCAGATGCGGACAAGTCCGTCAAAAACTTTTCGTATTTTCTCTTTGCCGACTCGACATTATCCCGAGAGTCATCTGTCCTCAGCATTTTTTCCTTGTCCTTGATCCACTTTTCAAAGTCGTCACACTCGCGGTAAAAGCCGTAAAGCCGTATGGCATCCTCCAGCAATGCGTGACGATTTAGAGCCAACTCTTGAAGCTGAGTATAGGTATCGTTGATTTTTCTCATTCTCTTCTCGACGCTGTCGCTGTCGTTGACAGCTTTGCGCTTCACGGGCTTCACCGTTGATTTAATCGATTTTACCCTCCTCACTGGTACAACTTGTTTAACCATTTTCGTCTTCTTCACGCGCTGTGTCACTCGAACTTTCTCCGGCCTTCTCACCTGCACTTGAATCACTTTTGGCTCAATTTCGCGAACATAATTCGCTGGTACAAAGCCATCGCTGCCGTCAGTTTTACGAACACTCCACCAGTCCGGATTGGTTTTGTTCAAGAGGAACATCACTTCACCCTTGACCATGTGCATCCCTTGTCCACTGAATGGATAGAGACTCTTCACTTGGGGCACGAGTCTGTCTTCGAGGATAGTCTTCGGTTCCAAACGCTCCACAATTTCGTCCACCCACTCATCCTGAGGTACCAGTCGGATCTCCTTGCTCCACTCTTCCTGCTCCAGCTCGGCAACAGGTTCCGGATCTGCAGATAATTCGAGAGTGGAGATGCCCGCTTTAACAAGCTTGTCAGCTTGTGTATTCAACGACTGAACATCACCCTTGTAAGCATTCAGTTCTCCCTGGAGATCTTTGTGCCTCTGCAAAAGCGCTTGGGCACTCGGTTCATCCACTCCATAGTCCTCTGAAGCAACCAATGTCATTTTCTCGTTCATCCAAGAGTCTGCCTCGTTTGCATCCGCATAAAATTGAAAAGCCTCCGCTGCCTCGTCCAACTGCTTCTTTCGCAGTGCAGCCAACTCTTCCAAAACCTTCCAGTGCTCTTGAAGAGAGTCAATTCTATTTTGAATTTCCATCGCCAACGGATGATTGTCCGATATTAGTTTTCTCCCAGCGTCACAGAGTTGTTCCGACTTTGGCCTTCGGACCTTGATCTCATCCTGTAAGGCTTTATGCTTTTGCTGGAGTGACAATACTGCGCGGAGATCTTTTGCAGATATTCCTGCCTTGCAGATTCGCTGCTTCTCCACCAACCAAGACTCCTCGTCTTCGTGATCCTGTAGGAAGTGGTAGAAATTTCTAGCATCCTCGAGCCGAGCTTTCCGCTCTTTGCTATTCTCGGTGAGTTCTTGGTAAGCTTGATTTAGATGTTGCAATTTCTCCTGCAGCATTGGCGCTTCTTTGCTCAGGGGTTCGTTCAAATACTGAGCCGCCTGTCTTCCGAGTCGCCTCTGACTTTCCCCAAGAGCCGTCACCTGCAACTCCTGAAGACTGTGTTTCTGAAGAAGATCCTCCACTCCCAGCAGATGAGGTCCAACATCCATACTCTGAAAGTTGAGCTGCAGCTCCAGAATTGTGGCTAAAGTCGTGTCGATTTCTCGCATAAGACTCATGAGCGCGCAGAGAGCTGCCAGGTTGGCTTTATGATGATCAAGCAACGCCAAGAGTTCCTTCCACCTCTGCAAAACTTCCTGCTCCCTGGCTCGAACTCTTTCCAGGCCGTGGTAGTTTTCTCTGACTAGTTCATCCGACATGTTTGTCAAATCGTGAAATCGTTCTTCTCTCGCTAAAATGTCTGCGCTGATGGCCTCGTGTTTCTTGACTGTCGCATCGACCTGCGCGAGATTGCTACCGTACCTTGGATCCGACAAAACCTGAATCATTTCCTTCAGGTAACCTTCTCGAAGGACACTCTTTCTCTCGAATTTGTAGTTCAGTTGTTCCAGTCTCTCGTGACGTAAAAGTTCCGTTCGCAGAGCGACTTCCCTTCGATGCTCGGATCGCTCCAGTTCAACCCAATTCCTCTCGATGTCGTTCACCAACTGACCCTCTTGGGGTATGAAAGCCGGCTGATTCAGTGACTTCAGTTGGGTATTTATGTGAAAATATAGCGCTTCTATTTCTGACCTTTCCTTGTACTTTGGAGGTTTTTCAACTGTTCGGTATTGCTTGAACGCCAAAAGCTCGCGCTGTATCCCTTCGAGGGAATTTGGAAAGTCCCTATTTTCCAAGACCTTAATTTTTAGCTTGATCCACTCTAAAAGATCTGAGGTGAGCTTCTCGTAGTGCACCTTCATTTTGTCAGCGTCCATCATTTGACCGACGATATTTGCTATTCTTTTGCCGCTTTTGATTTCATTCTTCAACTTGGCGAACGTATGATAGTAGGATGCCACATAGGTGATGACTGACTTTTCATCAGGCCGCGCCGTGTCGATGTCTTCCGCGTCGAGTAAGCGTGGAATTCCCAGCTCTGAATTCGCCACGTCAAAGGCATGATTGAGGTTGTCGATGTGTTTGGTTTGCTGAAGCTCTGTCCAATTGATGAGGTCTGGTCTGTGTGCATGGATAAGAGCGTTGAAGCCAAGTCCGCTCCTCCAGGATCCTAGGTAATGGGAATTTAAATGTAATATATAGGATTCGAATTCGGGGTAACCATTTTTGTCTCGACAAAAAAAGTCTGGCCATTCAAAAAATAGTTTAAGATGAACCGGAGTTAATAGAAATTCCATATCAGGCAGGTTCTACTAAAGTCGCAGAATTTGTCGGCGAAGAAATATGTTCTCTTTCTAGGTGTCTACTCTAGTTAATTATAAATAATGTTTCTGTTCACTCGTTAGAGATGTCTAACTGTGTGAAAATTGTACGTTTTATCTATAACATTGAATAAAAATTGCTCCTTAATTTATAAAAGCAACTTTATACAATTAGACGAGATTTCTCTATTGTACAACAGGGTGGTCGTTTTAATCAAAGAAAAAAAATCTCGATTTTTTCCCGGTTCGTAAACATTTTTCACGGTCAATGAAATTTTTTAAATCGAACTCTAACGCCAACAATGTTTCAATTTGAAGTAATAATTACTAAGCTGCAAAATAAAGCACTCAAAGTGGAACTCTTCAATTTTAAAATTTTAGAACTGAAGTTTAAATTTCCAACAATATAAATCCAGCTTATCATTTTTAATGCTTTAAATTGAATTATCTACCAATGCATTTTAAAATGTTCGAAAGCCCATCATTATAAGCAATTCTGAGCTAAAAACATTAAAAATTGAATAATTACATTTTTGTAAGAAACTGAACTTTTCTTAAATTAAAAATTAAATTATTTGTTTTTAACTAGTTTAAAACCTCCTAAAATGCTTAACAACTTTGTTTATAATCTTGAAACAATTACTAGTTGTTTTACATTTTATCAAATTTTAAATTATTTTTTTTGTTCATTCAGAACTTCTAAATAGTATTTTAAATTTAATAAATTTTTTTATTCCTTTAAATAAAAAAATCTGCCAGAATCTATATTTGGTTTTAAATTAGGCCATAGGCTATTTGCATCGAAATTTTGGTACGAATAGTCGGATTTTTTCCGAACACGTAGACACTTTGTTTAAATTATTAATTTTTTTTTAATAGAACAATTCAAATTCTAACTTTCAAAGTTTAGTTTTTTTAATGAACAGTCAGATATTTCCAAATATTAAGTAATTGCCTTTTTTCATAATTATAAATTTCAAATTGAATCGTTTAAGAATGGAGCAATTATTTTAAAATTGAAAATAGTTTATAAAATTTCAATCGGTCGCTTACATTTGGTTAAGTAATAAGACTTTCCAATCGAAACAGTTTTATTTTTAACCTAAAAATCTGAAAATTCTAAAATTGTGAACTGACTCTGAATCATCTTGTAAAATCAATTATTATTCACTTAAAACATTTTAAAGTACTGTCATTTCCCGGTTTCCCGGTCCAGCGGCCACCCTGGTACATGCACGTATAGCGGGACCAGGAAAAGGGGGTCTTTGAATAAGATTTCAGTACAAATTGACACACTTTTTCAGTACGTTTAGAATCAATTTATAATCAATTTATAAATTTATATTTATAAATATCTAAAAAAAAGAATCCAGATAATTTGAAAGAAAATTTGGTTATATCAGAAAAGTTTAGACAAGTGTAGGAAAAGTTGTGTCAGTTTAAAAAATATTTAGACTTTTTTAACGCTTGGAAAATTTATTTAAATAATTTATAAATTTTTCAAAGTTTTAAATTATTTTTAATCTAATCAAAACTTCGAAAATTACTAAGTATCTTTTGAAATGACTCAAATTATCTCTAAAATTATCATCAAATCTAAATTCGGTTTTGACAATTTTGGAAATCTTATTAAATGTTTTAAAAACTTTTTAAATCTTTTCTTCAACTTAATTTTTTAATCTTAAAAGTTTCTTAAATCTTTAAAAAAACTACCTAGTTCTTGTAAACCTTTTCTGCAAAATAAAAAAATGGCCTTAAAATATTTCAAACTCTTTTTTCACAATTTTGGAAATATTTTCGTAAATAATCATTTAAAATTCAACATTTCGTTCAAAATTTCGTTTAAAATTTCGTTTAAAATTTATTGAAATCTTTTTAAACTTAAAATTATTTTTGAATATTTTGAAAACTTCTAAATGTCTCAAACTTATTCGAATTTTTTCTACATTTTTTTTAATTTTCCAACATTAAACATCTTTGCTTTAAAATCGTATACATCATTTTCCAAAATTTTAGGAAATCATTTGAAATGTTTAAAAATATTTAAAAAGAAATCAATTTCAATTTTTGCTCGAATAATAAAAAGGTGTTATCTTAAACGATTTCAAAATCCTTAAAAACCTTCTAAATTCCATTTAAAAAAGGTACATTCTGTTAAAAAATTTGAAATATTAAAAAAATTAATTATTTTATTATAATATTTTCAAAACATCGAAATATCTTTTTAATAATTCAAATTTTACATCTATTTTTTTTTAATTTTGCAAACATTAAACAATGCCATAAATTTAAAGCTTATATAATAATTAAGATAGTCTAAGTTTTTGTCCATAATTTCATTTTTCTCATTTCTTTGAAAGTGTAAACAAGCTTACAAAATATAGTGTGGTAGCAAAATGTTAAGAACAGAATTATTTCTCAATATTAAAAATTATTTAAAGTTAAAATGTTCTCTTTTATCGGTAATGTTCAAAAGCATTCGGAAATAAATATTATGAGGGGTTTATAAATAGAATTCTTTTGTAATTTTTAAAACATTTGGTCAAAACGTTAAAAACAGAATATTATTACCTTTATTATTAACGAATTATTTACGATTTTAATGTTCTTTTTAATAAATAATTTTTTAGAATTAGAATTCCTCATTTGGAAATTGCAATTTACAAAATTAGAAACAATTCAAAAGAACAAACTGCAGAAAACAGATAGATAGGATAGGATTGATGACGATGTTTTTGAAAAATTCACTTACCACTAAAGTCTTGAATATTGACTCCTGGATATCCATTAGTTTTTCTCTGACACCAAAGAAGAAGGGCATCTTTGGCCGACTTTTTTTCACTACTCTCATTTTCCTCGTCTACGTCAATTTCAATTTCTTGGATTTGAAACCTCAAAATTATCGTCCAGATTAGACCCAGGATTAAACGAGGATTTCGGTCCACGATATCTTCCGCCCCAATACTTTCTAAGCGAACCTGAAAGCAAAAAAAAAGAAGGCATTCTCATTAGTCATAGGATTAAAGTGCCGCTCTATAGTGAGTGGAATCACATTTGTCAATTTAGTCATTCGGAGAAATGATTTAAGACAGGAAACCCTCTCATTTTGTGCTCCAATTGCGAAGTGATAAAAAAAGTCTATTGAAAACGAATTTACCAGAGTATTACTTTTTGTTCTTGTATCCGTAAAGACTCTTCGTTTCTTTCCAACAAAGTCATTTTGAGGATTTCGTATTTCTTTCCAATTATACCTGGTGACAACAAAATCTCCACAAGATTTAAAAACCTTGTACAGTCTGTCAAAAAAATATAGATACACCAATTTTTGTACAGGTTGCAGTGAAAATCTCAGCAGAAAAAAAATTGTAAAAATATGGCAAAAAGTACATGTTTCAAATGAAGGTTTTGCCTATACTTATACAGAGTTTTTAATTTTTCAGTCGATTAGCAATTATTCTCTGATGAGTGAAATATTAGTTAAATGTTAGACCCCTAAAATAAATTTTAAAAAATATGCAAAAACTATATGAATTTCTTTATCCTTTCTGTGCACGATAGTAAATTTTATAGTTAAAAATAATCATTTGCTATTAAGTTACGAACAAAACTTCGAGAATTATTTCCGTACGTTCTTCAGTTTCGGACATTGCACCTAACTATACTCTTTTGTCATTAAATTAATGAAAAATGATTATTTTCGCCTATAAATTTTATCATTATGCACAGAACGGATGAAAGAAAATCATATATTTTTTCAGATTTTTTATGATATATTTTCAGGAAGTAACAGACATTCAAATTTGAGTATTATAAAATGACAGTAAGATAATGGTATTTCTAACTCTGTATCAGCATAGAAAAAATCTTGGTCTGGAACAGGTACTTTGTTCCATAGTTTTAGAAATTTTTTTCTGTTGAGATTTTCACTATAATCAGTAGAACAATTGAGGAATCTGAACTTGTTAGACAGATAGTCCTCTCGACAATAACCAGTAACACTCTTAGAAAGAAAAAACTTATTTCTTGCATTTCAAATTCGTTTTTGTCGCTGAAAATTAATTTAAAAAGTTGAAAAGTCTATTATAAAATTTTTGATTGCAACTTTTCTAATTTGGTTGGAAATTTAGTGTTTTTCTGAAAATTCAACAAATTTTTTAAAGTGTCATCTTTTATCGTTGAAGATTTGACGATTTTGTGGACGATTCATCTTTTTTGCGTTAAAACTCAACTATTTTATTTAGAAAATCGGCTGTTTGTTTAAAAATTCAACAGTTTGATGGGTTTTTTTTCTTTTAACTGAAAAAAACAATCTTTTGGAAAACCGTCTTTTGGTCTTAAAGATTTATCCCTTTCAATAGACGTTTCATATTTTTGGTCAAAATTGCAACTATTTTTGTTTGCAAACCCTATATTTTTGGATTAGAACGCATATTTTTTTGTTAAAAATGTAATTATTTTGTTAAAAAATCCACAGTGTTGTTAGAAAAACATTCTTTTTTATTAAAAATTCAACTTCTTGATTGAAAAATAATGGTTTTGGACAAAAATGTTAAAAATTGCACTCTTTTGTTACAAATCCAATTTTTTATTAAAAAAAAAATATTTGTTTAATTTGTCTTTTTGGTAGAAATTTAATCTTCTTGCTTGAAAATTATTCTTTTTTGTTTGAAATTAAACTGCTTGGTTGCCAGCTGCATTATTTGGTTGAAAATCAATGTATTTGGTTTAAGTTGTATTATCTTAGTTGAAAATGCATCTCTTTGAATGAAAACGTAAATATTTTGTCGAAAATTCACTTTTTTGGCGGAAAATAAATTTTTTTAATTGAAAATTGAACTATTCCATTTGAATATTCATAATTTTTGTTGAAAATATATCTCTTTTGATAGAATTATAGTTTTGGTTGAGAAGTCATCTTTTTGGTTACAAAATGTTTATTATTTGGTAAAAATTCATCAATTTCCTTAGACATCCATTATTTTTGTTTAAAAATATAACTGTTTCGTTGAGAATTCGTTTTTTCTTTTAGTTGAAAATTGAACCTTTTTTGTACGAAATCAATGTATAGAATCAAAAATTCATATTTGCAGATTGAAAATTCATATTAAGGTGTTCAAAATTGTACTAAGTTGTATAAAAACCGCCTTTTTTGTAGAAAATTAATCTTCTGAGTTTAAAATGAATTTCTTTTGTTGCAAATGTAAATATTTGGTTAGAAATTTGTTTTTTTATAAACATTCATTTTTTCAATAGAGAATTCAACTACTCTATTTATGTTGTAAGTTTATGTTTTTTAGTTGACACAAATCAACTATTTGGTTAAAAATGTATGTACTTTGTTGAAAATTCGTATTTTTGGTAGAAATTTAATCTTTTTGATTGAAAAATAATCTTTTTGGTTAAAAATGTAAGTATTGGGTTGATAGTTGAATTATTTTATTGAAAATCAGTTTACTTGGTTGAACATTCATCATTTTAGTTGAATTGTATTGGATTGAAAATTTACTTTTTTGTTCAAAATTTGCCTTTTTGTCCTGAACACTTAACAGTTTGTTTGTTTTTCTGTCTGGGCTCAAGCTGAAAATGTAACGTTTGCTAAAACAATTTTCAATTGTCCTAGGATGTTGTAAATCTTCCAAAAGTGATAGTCGGAACTAGTAGAATCTAAAGAAATATTTTTAAAAACAAAAAAATTAAGTTCAAGAGCCAGAGAGATTTGTAAACCATTACAGGAAAATTCTAATTTTTCGCCCACCCTGAAATAAAAATTTTTCTAAATTACTTCTTGTATTAGAAGTATTATTTCCATCATAACTGATTACTCATGATGGTATTAAACCTTTTAATGAAAATTGTAGGTTAACCTGTGACTTTCATTCAAGGATCTAACAACTGCCACTCGTCAGATATGAATGAAGTTGTGTAAAAGTTAATTTTCGATCCCCAAAGTGTATCATTTTGATCTCAACTTGTTAATGAGAATGATACGTAACGGTTTAATAACCCGGAGTTTACATTGTATTAGTTTTTCTTTGTAAAAAAAAAACTCCACGCAAAGAGATTTACTTGTAGGGTTCTCATAGTTGATAACATGTTTCAGTAATGAAAAACAGTCTGACGGCACGTTAAAGGCCGGTGACTGATACATTTTCTCTCAATTATAATTGTATCATCCAGACTGATTCAAAGCAGGTGTATGATTATCTAGTCGAGTACCTAATTTGAGTAAGCGATAAATCCGGTTAGTGTGGGCACTCTGAACAGACAGTCCTGGTCTCCACTTAGCGTATGCCGTATGGTATATACGTTTTAATTGCAGATGCAATCAAGTACTACTAGAGTCGCGTGTGCAGCAAGCCAGGCTGGACCAAAGAATCCTAGACTCCCAGCTCTGCCAATATAGAAGTTATCAGGTTGGAAAGTGTAGATCTAGAGTCTAGAAGCCACTAGATATGTACATATAGAGATGGAGCCTTTCAGCTAAACGCTACCAAGACAGGCCAGGCCGGCTATACTGCCACTGGGTTAAATTGCGGTAAACGCGCAACTTGTAACGCGCTGAAGCAACAGTCTCGCGTTATAGTTAATCGGCTTGGCTGGAATGTCGTCCGATCACTTGCGGGTCTATCAAGGACGATGGGAAATGGAAATTATGGCTTTTGCCGTGCGACTCACGGCTCACGACTTTGCTATATATATGTTTCCAAAACAAAGAAAAAGATGATGTCCGTTAGAAGCTAATGTTCAGAACGAGCATGCACTGATGATAATGATGGTAATGATGATCATACCGGAAAAAAGTGCACGAATCGATAGCATTCGTGACGTCTATACCGGATCTACTACGCAAACCGTAAATGAACTATCAATTCTCGAAAGTAATTATTCTACTCTTTCGAAGAAAAACTTCAAATGCCGAAGATATTTTTATTGTCGAATCTCATTCCTCATCAGAAAATTTATTCAGTACTTGAAAAAACATTTTGTCAGATGATGTTTCATCCTCATTTTACGACACGAAAAATATATTAAGCTTTACAACTTGCTAATGAGTTTTATTTAAACAGATTCAAATCTGAAATCAAAACTATGCAAAGGATAATTTTCATAGTTTAAAATTGGAATAAACTAGGTTCATCGACTTTTTCTTGGCAAATACGGATGCTAATTAAATTATTAATATAATTTAATTTAACCTTTTTAATCTAAGTGTGCAGGTCAATTATTAACGTCGAACAGCGTCTTAGAAATTCTGTGTTTGAATAAGGAGGATAAAATTCTTGTTCAAACTAGAAAATTTAATTGATTCTATTTAATGTTATACCTTTTTGTCATAACAGATGTAATAAACACCTAAGAAGAAATATGACGTGAACGTTGAATAATTCCGTCAATGCTCACATATTCAAGCAATTAAACTCGATTTATTCTCGTCGCATGAGCGATAAATAATAATAAATTTCCGAGCATAGCGACCTATTACGTAATTTTAGAAACTGACATGTTCATTAAAAATAACTAATAAAACACAGAAAGTCACATATTATCTAAATACATTGAGGATTTCAATTTTCAAATTCAACCCTTCAAAACTAAATCATTTATAATTTAAAGTATTTGAAAAAAATCTCAGGTATCACCGCGCCGAAGCAGCTAAAAAAGAGGAAATGGAGAAAGTTACCGAAAAAGGGGGAAAATTCCAATTTTATTTTTACATACAAAAAATAAACCATTTTTTTATAAGATATATCCATTCACAGCTGGAAATCCATTCACAGCGATGTAAAAAAAATCCGGAAATAATCGACTTTTTTTAATAAATATTTTTTATATGTTTAAATTCGTTCTCATAATGAAGAATATTTGATCTTTACAAAAATTCCAATTATAATTCTGAATATAATACTTTTTAAGATGTAAAATGACTAATTTTTGACTGAGAAGGATACATTTTTTACCAAATTACTTGAATGTTGAACTTGACAAAAGGGATAATTTTTTCAACTAAATTGATGGATCTTCAACTAGAATAGTTACATTTTCGTTTAAAAATACATTTTTAACCACAAAATCAGGATTTTTCAAGAAAATAGTTAAATTTTCAACCAAAGAGAAGAACTTTAAACTAAAAAAGGCCTTTTAACCAAAATCTCAAATTTACTACAAAGTAGACTAATTTCTAACCAAAAGAGATAAATAATGGACAAAATATGTATTGGTTGATATTTCATCCAAGACAGATTTTAATTTTAAATCAAAAACAATTTCATTCAATCAAACAACATAAATTTGCAAGATTCCAATTGACTTTTCAACCAATTAGTTGAATTTTCAATTTAAAAAAAGTTGCCACCAAAAAACGGTATATAGTTAAAGTTTTGGTTAAGAAATTAGTTTTTAAGAAAGTAATTAAATAATTGAATTTTCTATCAAATAAATGGAATTTTTAACCAAAAAAGATGGATCTTCAACAAAACAGTGGAATCTTCTACAAAAAAATGACTTTTGAACATATAATTGTATAATTTTCTTTAAAGCAGATTAATTTTTATAATCTAATTTTCAACAAAAACATGAACTTTCAACCGAGAGGATTAATTTTTAAACAAGAAATTTAATTTCCTATCAAAAATATGAATTTTAAACAAATTATAGAATGGTGGACTAAAAATACATTTTCAAATAAAAATGGACTAGTTAAATTTTCAGTTAAAAAAAAAACTATTTTCAATGAAAGGAAACGAATTCTTAATCAAAAAGATGAAATTTTAGACAACAAAAAGATTAATTTTGTACATAAAAAACAAATTTTTAACGAAATATATGAATTTTCAACCAAATAATTAAATTTTCAACTAAAAATGGAATGGTTAAGTTTTAAGTTAGAAAAATTAATTTGCAATAAAAAATAATAATTTTTAACCCTATAGTTTAACCCTCTACCGCATCGCGTATCATATATGATACATACCGTTTTAAACCACACAAAATAATCTTGTGAGGTTCAA
>JAWWLR010000054.1:73290047-73302997 GCA_035041075.1 Acraspis erinacei | reverse complement strand
ACGACCAGTGGCAATTTTCGCCATTGGGAGTCTCCATTAATTACGTAAGGCTTTTTAGGGAGAGGGAAGGGGGGCTCAAATCACTTCTGACGTAAGCTTCCTGTTGCTAATAATTAAAAATAAATATTAAATATTAAATTAATAATATTTAAAAAATATTCCTCTTAAATGTAATGTTAAGAGGATTTTCATTTGTCTCAAAAAAGTTCATCTTATCTTTCAGACAAATAATGATCTTTAAATAAAAAAGATATTCACGTGATTCGAAACAAAACAGGAAGAGGACTTTGTTTAAACAGGAGGCTTTTGTTTCAAGACAATTGTTTCTCTAAGTGATGATTTTTGCTTTATCCCTGGAAATCTTTTAACATGCGGTGAACCGGTGAATTCTTTTGACAATTTTATAAATGCTTTAAAACTTTTTGAATCATCTGTAAATTCTTCAAATTCCATGGATATTGTACATAATCTCTTAAAGTACCTTTAAATCGTATGAGCACTGGAAATCCCTTAAAACCACTCAGAGGAAAAAAAATTTGAAACAAAACCGTGTCGACCACTTGCGTGTTTCAGTTTGAAACCGCATGCATTTTTTTACATAAACATAATTATCTGGCTGGAAGATTAGATTAAGTTTGCCGAAAAAGAATAATATTTTGCTGTAGAAATATTTTTTTGAGAAAAATGAAACGCTGATTAATCTTTTATTTAAGAGGAAAGTCTATTTCCTTTCAAATCAGTGGAAATCCGATCAAATCTTTCAAAGTTGGTTACAATCAATGAATTTCCGTGAAATATTTCAAAATCTTACGGCATCCCTTAAAATCTTTTAAATCTAAATTCTAAATTCCTTGAAATCTTTTATAATATTCGGAAATCTTTTGAAATTTCGTTAAATATCCGCTACATTACTTTGATCTTCTTCTAAATCTTCTAAAATCTCCTAGATCTATTGATATCTTTTTTTCTCTCTTTAAATCCCTTAAAGTTCAAATCTTCAAAATCCCATAAAAGTCTTCTGATATCCTTAAAAATTGGTGAAAATACTTCGGTATCACAGGAAATCCTGTAAAATCCCGTAAATTTTTTTTTGATCTCCTAAAATCCCTTATAATATTCTTTGCAATCCACGGAAATCCTTTAAAATCTTTAAAAACAACTTTAAAACCTTGACATCTCTTGAAATCTTTTAAATCCCTTTAAAATCCATTGAAATCTTTCAAATTCATGACAATATTTCCGAATATCTTGAAATCTCTTAGAATATATTAAAATACATCCAAATCCCTTTAAAATCCCTTAACATTCTTTATAATATTCGGAGATCTTTCTCTTTGAATCAATTGAATTTTTTACTAATTTCAATCAGTGACTGAATTCTATAGATATAAGTTATTTTTACTGATAAATTAGTAAGTTTTACTGATTCATAAAACCGAATCCATTTCAAATCAGACTTATTCTACACTTGAAGTCACAGAATCTCTCGGGCCCGAAATATGTTGTTTTTTAAGAGGAAATTAGGCATTACGTAGTATTACATTCCTATCGGCTTTTCGACCTAAGGTCTTTAGGGACCATATTTTCCTAAGTACACCATAAATCCTTGCCTCTGTCCTCCCAAAATGTCTATAGATATTTAAAATTATGAGATGGATTTCAGCAGTTTCCCTAACGATTTTATGGCTTGTAACACATAATCTGAAGAGATTTATCTCTGAACTCTGGTCTGGAGGATGGCCGATTTTCGAACCAAACGATGACGAACAGAGATTCTTGCGTGTGTGCAGCAAGTGCGACGTCACATCTACAGCAGATATTGTGAATGGTTGCAGAGGACAAGGTCTTGTATAGATAACTTTGCCAGGTCTGATGTAAAGGCAGGGGGTACCTGTCCAGGTGAAATCCGTTTTTTAGGCGCGACACTCAACAACGTACTACCTTATGACCGTTTTGTCGAGAAAGGCGAGTGTGTATCGGCAATATGGACATAAATACAGCGGTTGCTTTAAAAAAAGGGGTCGTCCATAAACGTATACATCAACAATTTTGATCTATTTTCAACCAAATGTTTGAATTAAACGAAAAAAAAACATTTTTTAACCAAATATTTGAATCCTGAATCAAAAAGATGAATTTTCAACAAACAAGATTAATTTTCTAGCCCAAAAGACGAAGTTTTAACAAAGTAAATGAATTTTCAACCAAATCGTTGAATTTTCAATAAAAAATTAATTTATAACTAAATAGGTACATTCATAACAAAAAAACGTAATTTGCTATAAAATAGTTACATTTTCTTCCATACAGTTCAATTTTTTTTAATAGTTGAATTTCTACCAAAAATATGAATTTTCAAACAAACTATAGAATTTTTAAGCCAGAAAGATTAAATGTCCTACAAAACAGTTGAACTTTCAACTTAAATGATGAATCTTCAACTAAAATAAAATTAATTTTTTAAGCAGTTATTTAACTTAAAATCAAAAAGTTGATTATTCAACTAAAAAAGATGAATAAGCAGTTGAATTCAACAAAAAAAGCAGAATTTTCATCAAAGAAGTTAAATCATCAACCAAAACAGAATAATTTTCTATTAAACATTTGAATTTTAACCAAAAAGGATTATTGTTTAACTAGTAAAATTAATTTTATAATAACGGAATAGTTAAAGTAGACTCTTCAATCGAAAATAGTTTGATTTTCTTAATGGGTTTTATTTATTTAGTTCATAATTAACCATAAAACAAGAAAAAGGGGGAAAAGGGAAGTTTCTTGAAAGCATGGGAGGAAAAGGGGAATGTTTTTAAAAAATGGAAAAGAGGGAATTAAGGAAATGAGTGTGAAATCTGAAATATGAAGTGCTTTTTTAATTTATTAAGTCATTATTGATATCATATAATATCATTCGCAAAATTCGCAAACTCTCTTCAAAAAAAGCCCATAAGGCCACTTTTCGGCCCCATTCATAATTGGCCCAAAATAGATCCTATCACTTTCATAGACCCTTGTAAGTAATATTTAGTCGATTCCAATCTAAATGGTAGCACTTGGAGCTCTACCGGCATACATATGTACATATGGACGTATCATTGAAGAACGGCGACTTCTAGAATTTTTTAATTGAAAAAAAGATACATTTATTACTAACTACATCATGAGAAAATCCAAGATGGTTCCATTTAGATTGGAATTGACTGGATATTACTTTCGAGGATCCGAGAAAGTGTTTTTATCGATTTTTGGCCAATTTTAAAGCGGGCCGAAAAGTGGCCTTATGGGCGCTCCTCCTTTATATCATCAGGAAATGTACTAAATGACCCCTTCCCCCTTGCCCTGTTACCAATTATAGTTTTTGGCACTACACCCACGCCCCTCAAATTGGTAACATACTTTATGAAAGGCCCCTTAACTGGGCAACATCACTGAATAAGTCGTAAAGAGACGAAAAAAATATGCACTTGACTAATTATGGAACGAGGACACATCGCTCGAGTGCTTTCTCTCGACTATTGTGCTAGGAAAAAGACACGTGTGAATTTAGACTGTAAACGTGTCTGCCAAGTCGAAACACGTGTCTGGGTTCTAGTCTAGTATATTGTAGAATGAACTGAATCAATTCTCATGTATTTGAAGTGAAAGCAACTGAAGTTACTACTGGGGTTGTATTTCGGAAATATATCACCTATACCACAGTAAATCGAAAGGTATCGTTTTTGTAGCAAACGGGTATTCAGTTGATATGATCGATAAGAAAATCTTTATCAGTATAAAGAAACAGAACACTGTTACATTCTTTCTTCATTTTTCTGCAGATCAAATTTATACCTTCAGATTTAGTGTGACTTTTTGGTCAGTCCTCAGGGACCATACTTAAATTACGTAAAAGTTTAATCGCGTGGGGGGGGGGGTTATGTTATAATTTGTTACGATATGAGGGGGTCCTTAATTTAGGTACAGAGTAATTTTACAAAAAATTATTATGAATTTAAGTTTACACACCAAAGAACCAACCCTCATAAAATTCAGAAGATGACTTCCTTATATAGGAGGCTAAATTTGATAAAAAATGCAAGTATGGATTTTTTGTTAAAATCTACTTTTTATATTGTCAAACAAATCATCATAATTAAAATTTGTCGACGTACTTTGAATTGTAAAATAGTAAGTTGTATTTTTTGTAATGACGTCAAAATTCAAATACTATAGTAACTTTGTGAATTTGTAGTCAAGTAAAGAAATACTTGCGCCTGTTTTCCTCTAAAAGCAACATCTTGCGTTGCTTAGTGATTCTGCGGCTTGTAAAATAGAACCTGCCTGATTTGAGATGAAATAAATTCTTTTAAGATCTGAATGAGCCAAGTTTTTTTAGTCTAAAAACGCAAGCATATATACATATTCAAAGAATGTTGAAAGTCTATTTGTTTTTAAGAAAGTAGGGATCCATATTTTACGGAAAGGTCAGGAAGGGAAAAATCAGGCAATAGTTAAGCACAGCAAGCAGCTTTTTCATGTAATATTGCACCGCATATGCAAAAGTTATGCGCGTGTTTGTGGTTCAAGTGAAAAACATCGTATGCCACTTCTCGAGAATCCCGTCATAAATCCTGGTGTTCGAGATGATTAAATATCTGGTAAAAAGTTGAAATGTGTTCAAAGTAAGTACGGTTTTTACGCCGAGCGTAGGGTGTACGGCTATATGAACTGTAAAAGTCAACAAGGGAAAAGTCCCAGATCCGAAGAGAAATCACTATTGAAACAAGGTACTTTCCAAAGAGTATAGAAATAGCGCGCAAACAAGCAATTTTCACACGGATATTCAATGGAAATTTGTTTGAATTATTGAACAATTTGCCATCAACTTTTTCACTTCAGACACTACTTGTATCTGATTTCTCCAGTCTCCTTTTTCTAGAGTTTAGCATAGTTTGATCAAAACTTAAAAACAAATTTTAAAAACAGCGTCCAGTGTCGGGTGAGTTACATTTTTTTGAGTGATTAGTTACAGTTACGTTACTTTTTTTACATCCTTAATTTTATAGTTTAAAAATTAAAGTAACTATAAGAAGATGATTCATAAAAACTTAATTAGATAAGAAATAGGCATTAGTTAAAGTAAGATTTTTCAGTTAAATTTTGTATACAAACATTTATATTTTTATTACAAAAATTTGAATTTTTCACTAGAAAAAAAACAAACAATTTTCACGCCAAGAGGACGAATTTTCAATAAAAGAGTTAAATTTTTAACAAAAAAGTTAATTTTCAAACAAATAGTTGAATTTCCTAGCAAAATATTTGAATTTTCCACCCTCCAAAAAAATCAAATTTGAATGAAAATAGTTAAATTTTCAATGAGAGATGAATTTTCAACTAAAATTGTGAATCTTCAAACAGGTACCTGAATTTTTAACAAAGTAGGTCAACTTTAAAATAAGTAGTTTCATTTTTCACCAGAAAAGACAAATTTACAAAAAAATAGCTGAAGCCCCTTCAGAAATTTGTTCACCAAAAGAGATGAATTTTCAAACCAAAATGAACATTTTACAAAAAAAATAAAGAGTTTAATTTTCAACAAAAATGTTCGTTATTTTTCAACCAACTTGAACTTTTTACAAAAATAATTTAATGCACATTTGAATTCAGCCAAAAAATACGAATTTTCAACAAAATAGCTGAATCCTCAACCAAATCAAGTTAGTTTTCAGTCAAAATAGTTTAATTTTAAATTTAAAAAGTTTTCATTTGTTCACAAAAAAAGTCACAAAAAAGTTACTTTTCAACCAAATAAAATAGTTGAATTTTTAACAAAATGTATGACTTTTTAATCAAAGTACATCAGTTCTTAACGAAAAATATAACACAGTTGATTTTATTTCAACAAAAAAAGACTTAAATTTTTAATCCATCATAGTAGAATTCAATCAAAAAAGATGAATTTTCAAGAAAACAGATTATAAATTCTCTGATTTTTCCCGAACCAATTTTTCATTTTCCCAACCGTGCTAAATTTTTCTTTTATGTATCAAAACAATCTTGCACTTAGAAGATCAATAATGTTGGTGCAAAAAAAGATTTTTTTCAACATTTATTTTTAAAACTTTTGTGAAAATGGCTATTCAGAATTTTATAAGGAATCATCTATAAATTACAACAGTATACAAAGTATCAAAGTTTTTTGTACATTTAGTGACGCTGTGTTATATTTTTCTGCTGCATTTTGGCCTGCTGAACTTGAAAATAGGATTGGCTTTCGAAATTTTGTATGTTTATTTTCGTTGCATACAATTACTTTATTTTAATACTTAGGTTCATTGCACCTCAACTACCCAAGTAATCAGGAAAAATGGCACTAATATTCGTTGCAGATTCGACGATATTCACCTTGAAACCTTTAGCAACCAGATTGGTCGTTTCAGTTCCATAACAAATTTTTTTCAATAAATCCAAATACATCCATTTAAAAAAATTAATTTTCAACAACAAAAGACAAATTTTCAACAAAATCTTCAATGTTCAAAATTTTTAACCAAAAAGGTGATGTTTCACGTTTCACTAATGATATTAATTTTCTATAGAATATTTAAATTTTCAGTAAATAAAAAATAATGTAAAGCCAAATAAATCAATTTTTTAATACAGTAGTTAAATTTGAAAGAAATAGTTGAATTTTCAACCGAATAGATGAATTTTCAACGAAGAAGATGCATTTCAACCGAATATAAAATACGTCAATTTTCAGTTAAAAAAAAAATAATTTTCAATCAAAAAGTTATCAATTAGAAGAATAAATTCTCAAAAACCAAAATTTTCAACAAACTGGTTCAATTTTCGACTTCAGATATACATTTTTAACTGAAAAAATGAGGTTTTAACTAATGAGATTACTTTTCTACCAAAGAAAAAAAATCATTTACAACCAAATAGTCGAATTTTAACTTAGCACTGATAAATGTTTAACTTAGAATAGTTACATTTTCAGTAAAAAAATGTTCAACGACATAAAACGAATTTTCAATGATATTTTTGAATAAAAGAAATAATTTATTTTTCGAAGACAAAAAAAGGTTTTTCAACTCAAATAATGAATCATCAATCTGACAAATAAATTTTAATCAAACCGTTCCACTTTCAACAAAGTAGTTGAATTTTCCAAAACAAAAAATGAATTCTCAATGAACAACGTACTCGTAGATGTTTCAAACTAAGAACATTTTTAATTTCAAACCAATAACAGTTGAATTCGAGCAAAAAAGATGAATTTTCAACAAAATAGTTGAATTTTCAACCAAAAGAGATTAATTTTGAACCAAACAGTTGTGATTTTTAGCCAAAATAGATACAGCTTCTATCAAAATAGATCAATTTTCAACCCAAAAAGATGAATTTTTAATAAAAAAGTTTAATTTTTAAATAAAAAGAATGACGTTTTAAGAATATTGTTGAATTTTCAACAAAATAATAAAATTAGTCAATTAATTAACTCAGTTTGTCACAAATTTCCTGACTTTCCCTGACTTTTTGGAATTTCCTCATCTGTAGCAACCCTCCATTAATTGTTTTTTTTTTTTCTAAAATGGTCTAGTCCACTTCAGGAAAATGAAATATCTAATATTCATAGTAACACAAGAAGAAAAAATGACACACGATATCCGAGGCAGCTTTCAATGCACGGGCCTAACAATTAATTCTTGGTTACGGTGTCAAAACCGAGGTCAAAACCGCAAATTCAAGTCTTGACATCGCCTCGACCGTGAACAGACTCGGTTGGGATTATTTTTCAGTGCAAACTATCATGAGTCACGTATTTGACTGGAACGTGTCCCGTACTACGACCTACGTAAATCACAACTGGCTACAAACACGTAACTCCATGCCATCTAAATTGTTTCCATGCTTAAAGGCTTCCGACTTTCCTTACAGGTGAATTAAATGTCATAAAAATGACGAATGATCTGATATATATACCCCCTCCCTCATTCCATTTTTCTAGTGGAAAAGGCGAGGGAAAAGTATTATTTCATTTTTCGTTCTTTTGCTTGAAAGTTCAACTATTTTGTTGTAAATACAACTGTTGATCGATATTTTTTTTAATTGAAATGTTTAGTAAAAAATTCATCTTTCTAGGTTGAAAAATCAACTATTGGGTTACAAATTCGAGTATTTAGTCGGAATTTAATTTTTGTGTTTGTTAACAATACAGTATCTTTCGACTTGAAACCTTAAGCGCTTCATATTGTATCCAACATGATACCTATGCATTAATTTTATTTAAAAGAATTTATTCCTCTATTATTCTCCTATTTTCGTTTAAAAAATCACACTATTTCCCTTGTTTTAAGAGCATTTATGACTGTCATGTTTGTTAAAATATGTTTGTATATTTTGTATTTTATTTTAAGCGTTTATGAAATTAAATCAAAGACAACATTTTGACTTAAAGGGGTGGGGTTAGTATTTTATTTGGGAGATTCAAGATTTGTGTGGTAACCTGTGACACAGAAAAGGAGGTGGGGCAAACATTTTGAAAATAGCAGTAAGTTTTCTATGAATATTAACTTTTTATGATTAAAAAATTAATCCTTCAATTGTTTCGTAAAGTTGAAAAAGAGACAAACTTTAAATTAATTTCAAGGTTATTAATTTCATCAAATGTTTAATCAGTTATTTCTTCGCGGTATAAGAATTTGAAAAATGTAAACCAACCGCAGAAGTAACGTTTAACGCGACATGCAGCATTGATTACAGTTGAGTCACGCCCAAAAAAAAGTAACACGTCGTTAAAAATTAAGTGTGTCTAAACGTGTCGAACGCAGCACCATTGTTGTTAAAAAAACATTGGCGGACAAGAGTATACATTACGTATATAGACTCTGGATCAAGACTCGTTTACATTATTGTTCATGTTTACAGAGTCTACCACCGTAACTGCATTGTAAGAGCGCTCAGTTTGGAATTGAACGAATATGCGTTTTAAAATTACACTTACCGGTGCTACAAAAATTAAACTTTCATGAAGTGTCGAGTTACATAAATTCAAGACATAATCAAAGCCTGTCGGAATTCCATTTTGTGTTGAACCGTAGCATTTACGAGGTTTTTTCCAGCTTCTGTTCAACAACAAATTTATTTCCTAAATTCCGCAGAGTACCTTGCCTTCCAAGACACTTAGCGGAATTCACAATAAATTGTGAAAATCTGTTATATTATTCGTCATTTTGGCAGAGACTGCTTAAAAAAGAATCAAAGAATTTTTGTTTAAAATTAGACAGATTTGATGATTAATTACAGAGCCCCGCGGAAAAAAGTAGAAGTTTCGATGGACCAGACTAGTCAATTCTTACGTATTTTGGGTCGCTGATACCCAAAATGACCCAAATAGCCTAGTCCGTCGGAACTCCTACTTTTTTGCGGGGTTCTGTTATTGCAGAGTAATTATTATAAAAATCGATTTGTAAACTTGTAGTATGACAGTTTAATTATAAATACATGTGTTTATAACATAGTTAATATAGAATTAAACATAAATAATATTTCGAACTTTTTCTAAAATTTTGTAATCTTGAATAACTGAAAATTTTTCTAAATTTGAGGAAATCGTTAGAAATGTTTTGAAACCTTTTTCAATTTTCTCTTAAAATTCATTTTTCAAACTAAAAAATCATATACAATTTTTCAATGAAAAGACGAATTTTGAACGTAATAATTATATTTTCAATCAGAGAGACGAATTTGTATCTAAAATGATGAATGTTTATCCAAAAAATTAATTTTTAACCAAATATGTAGTTGGATTTTCAACCAAAAATATAAATTCAAACAAATAAAAAATCGAATTTTTCGGAAAATAGTTAAATTTTCAACAACAACAAATTATATGAAAAAGAGACATGCTTTAAATTTCATCAAATGATTGATTTTATTTTTTATCATTTTCATCAAGTTACAGTAGAATTAAACCAAATCAAACGAATTTTCAAGAAAATAGTTCAATCTTGAAAAAAAATTAATTTTCAACTAAATAATTGCATTTTAACAAAAAAGACATGACAAAAATTGTCAAACATTTTTTAAAGGCTAAAATTATTCCTGAAATTTTATAAAATAATTGTAAATAAAAACAATTTTCTTTAAATCTTCCATAATTTTCTTTTGTAATTTTATAAATTAGTTGAATTTTCTTTAAAAATTAATTTTTTTAAATAGAAAATCATTGCTAACATTCCCAGAAATCTGAAAAAATTGTATTTCCTTAAAACCTTTCAAAAATCTTAAAAGCTTCGAAATTTTTTGCGGAAAACTTAAAAAATTTACATTTTGTTTAGACATTCTTTAAATATTTAAAAATGTTTATTATTTTTATTTCTTTTCAAAATTTCTAAGCCGTCTAAATATCTTTTAAAATGATGGTATCTTTGATAAAATTTGTATTAACTTCTGAATAATGGAATAAATTTCTTTAAAATTTTCCGGATTCCTTTCTAAACAATTTTGGAATCTTTAAAAATATTTTTTCAAAATAAATAATTTTAAATATTCCCAGAAATCTGAATAAAATGTTTAATTCCCGGTTTTATATTAATACCCAGCTATTTCTTATATTTCCTGGTTAGTAGACACCCTGTAATCCTACACAACTAAACTCTAAAAAATGAATATTTTTGGAGACATGTTAACAATTTTCTTTTCAAATTCATTTTTCTCTGAAACTAATAAATTTCAATGTTTCTTTTTGTAAACTAAACATCTCTGCAAGCGAAATCCAAAAATGTATGCGACCAGATCCGAACTTTATGAGAAAGCTACAAAATAAAGGAATAATTCTCTTAGAGAATCAACAATTATAATTATGGTCAAAATCTTTACGGAAAAAAACATTTTTTCAACATTATTGGATTCTAACGAAAAAATTGCAGAAGAAACTGCCAATGAAACTTTTTGTTATCAGGGTGAAAAGTAGTTATAATTTGTAGTTTTTTCTGATCAAAGTATTTCTGATATTCGACAAAAAGAATTATTTTATGAAAGAGAATCCTGTCTTAAATCAAACAGATCTTGTTGGATCAAAAATAGTTTCGAATCTAATTTAAGTAAAAAATAGGCTTAATTTAAGTTATACTTTAATTAAGTTGTAACAAAAGTAAGATTCTATGTGAAGCTATCAAATAAAGATCATGAATATTCAATTCAATTCAATTCAATTCGATCTAGATGTATTCATTTTTTTCCCATTGTTAAGGTTCAATTTTGATTTAAACTTAATCAATACAAACTGACGCAGCTAAGCAAGTCATTTTCATGCCTAGGAGCTAGAGAAAAATTTAATAATCGTTTGAAACACTCGTGAGCATTACTTCATGGAATAACCATGGGAAAAGTCTTGCTTTAGTAAAACTTAATTTAAGTACACCCTAAATTAAACTTATTTTTTACTTAAAGTTATATTTCAGCCTATTTCGGTCTTAAGATAAGATCCATTTGACTTATAACATGATCCTCTATCTTTATAAAACTTTTTACTTCCGTTCAGTGTCAGAGGTATTTTTAGAGTTCAATTTTTTTGTTCAGTGAAAATTTAGACCGAAAAATCGTTGGTTTTATTAGAGAATTATTCTTCCTTCCTTCATTTTTTTAGCATTTTTATCATGTTGAGAATAATTCCCATTGCAACATCTACAGTAGTTTCAGGTCAAAATGCATATAAAAAATATATATAATTTTACACACATCTAGAAAACATCTTATTTGGGTCCAGACCTCCCCCCCCCTCTTTATTGGCTATTGCTATTTGATGCAAGATGTTCAGCAAATTGAAGTTTGAATTTAATAAATGTTTGGATGGATCAAATCAAGCCTAAAATTGAATCTGCATATGCTTCGAAATCATCACGAGATTGTTTTGTACTCAATCAGGATTTTACAAGCGTGAAAGACAGTTTTTTGATATAATCAGTAAATGAATGAAGCTCAATAAGCCTCATATCGCATGTATCAAGTTTTTTGATGACGACATGCTTAGGCACATACTTGCTTCTTTGTATTACATCTTATCATAGATATGAAATATTAATGGAAGGGGGAGGCTATTTTTAAAGAACTGAAAGAATAACCATACTGTATGAAATAATACTGTAAACATTTGAAACTGATTAACATTTTTGTCTAAAAGAAGTTGAGGAAATCAACTTATCTTTAACGTCAAAAAGTGTTGCGACTCGAGTAATGGATGGATGGCATCCTTTAGAACTGAGACTCTAATATAGCACTCTTTTTTAGGGTTCCATGTACGTTGGCGGGTTCCTTTAGAATATTTTATTATTTTGGGTTCCTTTTCGCTGCAAGTACCTTGGAACCAAAAATCGATTCTAACAGAAGCCCCAGCTTTTTTCTATGTTTATTATTTTTACAGTGAGTCTATTCTACAGTAATTCTGAACAAGACGGTTAACTGCATTTCGGCCAAGTCTCTTGAGCCGCATACCGTTACCTGCGTTCAAGTGACTTACCATCACATTATTAATCTATAAATGCACTTTAAAAAAAGCTCTTTAATCTTGAGGTGACTCGAGCTCATTTTTTCGTTTTCCAAACACAATTCAACGCCTTTAGTCCTTACGGCCACACCACCACCCATTTATCCTCCATACCCTCCAGTTAAAAAGACAACTCGAGTACGTACTTATCTCCTCAAGAAATGTAACAACCACCTATAAAGTGTCTTATTACGCGAAAAAAATATCTTGCCTTGCTCCTTACTAAAATATCACCCAATAAAAGTGTTCTTAATATTTTCAAACTCCTCCTTTGGCGGTACGACAGAGTCTTTTTACCAGTCAAGATTAAGCGGTCGCGCGGTTCGTTCGACCTTCTGATGAACGAGTTTGAGTAAATTTCGTCGCTCATTTCAAACATTTTCCCGACGATTGTCCTTGGAGAGGCTCAACCACAGCG
>JAWWLR010000054.1:73264569-73289025 GCA_035041075.1 Acraspis erinacei | reverse complement strand
AAAATAGAAACTTTTACCTTTATATCTGCAAAACTTTGTTGGATATAAAAAAGTGTGTGTGTGTGATGTTGCATATATGATTTGAATAGTCCAACTAAAAGACTTTATAGAATGACGAAATTTTGAACAAAGCATCTTGCAAACTAAAATTTTCACAGCAAGAATATTGCAGGTCACACGGAGTTTACATTAGGCCGAGTCATTCATTCCAACATTGAATGATTACAAGGACGGGAAATTGAGCGTTTATATAAAATTAATCTTTTAACATTATGCATACTTTGTTTTCACACCGATTCAAATCTTGCCATTTTTAGACATCTCTGTGTCATTTTCAGTGTTCTAATATTTACGACTTCCGTTTCTTTAGGCACAGTTATTAGAGTTTAATTCCTAAACATGCGAGAATTTATCCCACGCGATAACCGAATCTCAACCAGTTGGACTGGCGGATCATCGTAAGCGATATTTCCAGATTGTGATTGACCGAGTACCTGAATATCGCAGACGATGATTCTTCCCACGACCACTGAATCAGGTCCAGATTATTTTAAAGTTTAATTAAAATTCCTCGTATCGGGGACTTGAAGGAGAGTTATGGATATTTCGAATTTGCAATAATCCAAGTTTAATCATTATTTAAGTGAATGTATATCTGGGTGGCAAAAAAAAAACTAATTTCCAAAATTCCCTGACCTTACCCTGATTGGTCCCTGACCAATTTCTCAATTTCCCCTACCATATTAATATAATAAAATGAGTTTAATTTTTAACATAAATATTAAATTTTAAACAAAATATACGAATTTTTATCCTCGTTTTTAACCACATACTTGCATTTTCTACCTACAAAGATGAATTTTACACCAAAAACGATTAGATTACAAGCAAAAATAATTTGGAAAACAGTGGACATTTAAAAACATATAATAGTTGACATCTTCAAAAAGAAAGATTGAATTTCTAGCAAAAGATCAATTTTAAAACCAAAAATACGAATGTTCAACCAAGAAGACTAATTTTCCATCAAAAAAGAAGAATTTTCAAGACCAAATAAAATTAATTTTCAATAAAGAAAAAACGAATTTTCATCTAAATAGTCGAATTCTCCACCAAAGAGATGAATTTTTCAACCGAAAAAATGAATTTTTAACTAAATAGTTGATTTTTCAGTGAAGAGAACAGATGCATTCAAATTGTTAAATTTTTAAACCAAAAGACAACTTTTCTTTTAAACAGGGGAATTTCCAAACCGAAAATCATTTAATCAAATACTTGAATTTTGTAACTACGAAGAATATTTTTCAATCGAATATTCGAAACCCGCGAAAGAATTTGTTTTCAACAAAAAATGTTCATTATCAATTATGAAAGATGAATTTTAAACAAAACAGAATTTTTTTAATGCTTCTGCGACCAAAAAGTTGAATTTAAAAGCAAAAATAAAACGAATTTTCTACAAAATAGTTAAACTTGTAACTAAATAGTTGAATTTTCTATTTGCGAATTCTTAACAAAAATGTAATAGTTGATATTCTAGTCATGAAAGGAAAAAATCTCTTCCATATTGTTGAACTTTCAAGCCAAAAGATGAATTTTTGGTAAAACTGTTTAATATTCAACAAAATTATTCATTTTCCACCAAACAGTTGTAATTTTTACCAAAAAAGTGGAAATTCCAAGCCAAGAAGATTATTTTTCTACAAAAAACACGAATTTTTAAATAAAAATTATGAAATTTCTGCTAAAATATATGCATTTTTAAAACAAATAGACTAACTGTCAAAGAAATAAATCAATAAATTTTCAACCTAAAATATGAGTTGAACAAAAATTTAATTTTCTACCAAAATAGTTGAGTTTTAAACTCAAAAGACAAATATTCAACACAACAATTGAATTTTCAACGAAAAAGGATAACTTTTTAATAAAAAAAATACAATTTTGAACTAAACATATAATCGTTCCCAGGCGGAAAAATTATATATAGTTTATATATAGTTTGAAGTTTTATATATATAATATTAATTTGTTTTATACAAAAAATGTATAAAACAAATGAGTATTATATATAATACTTCACACTATATATAAACTGTATATAATATTTCCGCCTGGGGTTAGATGGAAGAAACTTAAACAAAAAGAAATTGAAAACGCAATTGAAAAACAAGAGAAATAAATTACTAAAAAGAATATCATAATAACTTTATTTTTAAAACTTCATCATTTTTTCCTAACTATTAATGTTCAAAGACCAGAAGCTTAATTTTGTAACATTTTCAACATAGAAAATTTTATAAACGGAATTTTCTCTGACTTTCCTTCAACAATAAAATTCCCTGCCTTTTCCTTGATTTCCAACTTTTCTCTAAACTACGGCCACCTTGGTATATTCACCTTGTTTAATAAAAATTTACAGCATCAAAAAAAACATTCATAAAATTTTTAAATATACTTTTATTTTCCAACCAGGGGTGCCTCAAATACATTTTACTCTTTCTTCAGCTTCATTACCAAACTGTAGATAAAAGTACACCAAACTCTCGGTTTCTGTCTCCACGATCTCGCTCTTCCTAGCACTGCTGGCCCATGCAGTTTCTCAGCTCACGGAGCGAGAATACGATACGCGTTAATTTATTAAAATTATAATTGATTGTTTTATGTATATTTGGTCTTATAATTAAGGATAATCTACTATAGGGTAGTCTCCCCTACCACAAAAAAGCATAGATGCATTTTTCTTGTTTTACGAAACTAGGAGATATTCATGTAGGATACTTCAAGGACTTTAAATTCGACATTGAAACCAAAAAATTTATTATTTGCACAGCTGTGTGTACACATCGCAGAGGCAGATAATTCTAGTGTCTCCTTTCGCGAACAAATATCAAAACTGTTTTCTCGTGACGCAACAACTTCCTCTAATGATTAAACATTGAGACACTTGGTCACCTTAATGATAGTGAATTATCATCTATTATCGACTGCGAACCATTTTAATTAATAACCTTGAAAAATACACTTTGACAGTCTTGAGAACTTCCTCTGATCTATAATTATTGACCCCAAGGAAATAAATAAAAGTCAGCCTCTGCTGATCTGTTGCTTGATGTGATTTTTTCTAGTCTTGAAGTTACTACTAGTACAGATAATAGGATTTCTGAATTATGATCTTTGCATCGGTTTGGTATATAACGCTGAATAAAGAGAAAAAATCACTGACGTAATCTCTAAAGACTGCAAGAATAACCATGACACATGCTCGTAAACTTCTTATCCTAGTTTAAATTGTAAAATTCAGCAAACAAATCCCATCTTGTCTCTCGATGTATTTGCTGACTTGAATTTTACTCTCGTATCTTTTGTAGATATTGGCATTTATGAAATTTACGCGAAAAAAATACTCGTACTTAGACAATTTCCAAAAGCACTTGACGGAAAAAATTCAAATTCAAATTATTCAAGCTGTTATACCCGCAGAATATACCCGTTTCACCACTCTTGCAATCTTGTAAAACCATTTAAATCTTTCCATCATTCTTAAAATATCTTAAAAGCTTCTGAAAACTAATGGAATCCTATACATTTCTCTAAATCTAAAATCCCATTACACCGTATAAAAAAATTTCAAAAACTTTGAAACCCTTCAAAATTTTTCAAAATCCGTTATAATCAACTGAAAAACTTAAAAACCCGTAAATTTCCATAAATTTGGTTCAAATCGCTTGAAATCATTAAAAATGGCTCATAAACTGGTGTGCTCTCAACATTTGAATGATTAACCCGTCGTCCTTTAAGAATTGGGGCAATTTCGGACATGTGGTGTACATTCAGATACCCCTGAATTCCATAAATTGATAGGATAAATTACACAACACTGTTCCAAGAATCTGGAATCAGTTCAAAACTTAACTGGTTCTATATTATGGTTAAGACCACCCACCCTAAGGAATTTAAACTATAGATTTAGGAATGTCCGAATTTACCCCTCATGCCTGGAATTATCCCGTTTGACGGTACATTTTCTTATTTAATTAAATTCAGCTTTATTCTTTTATGAAAGCAGATAATTAAAAGTCTATTTGCAAGAACAAGGAAATATTTCTCCATGATAACGATCACAAATTAAATTAGCAGTCGTTGCGTAAACAAATTAAAAGTAAACAGCTTTTAACGTAACCTAGATGCGATTTTTGCAGTAACTTGGAATTTTAATGTTAGTTACTTTGAAGTTAGTTGACTTTATTTTATATTGTCTCCTATTAAGAAATAAGTTTTATGGGTCAGTTGTAGGTAGAAAATTAATATTTTTTTGTTTAAGGATTCAGAATTAATCTATTTTTGTTGAAAATTCATCTATTTTGTTAAAAATTCAGCTGTATACTTCATATATTTCATTTGCTTGAAAAGTAACTTTTTTGTTAAAAATGCATATTTTTGGTTTGAAAAGGCAACTTTTTTGCAGGAACTTCGTCTTTTTGGTTTAAAAATGTATATCTTTTATTAAAGAAATCTAATTTATTTTAGTTGAAAATTCACTACTTTGATTGAACAAAAATATTTATTGTTACAATATTAACTATTTTACTTGGTTGAAAAGTAACTTTTCTGTTAACAATTCATATTTTCGGTTTGAAAATATAACTGTTTTGTATCTACTTTGCTTGAAAATGAAACAGTTCAGTGGAAATAAAATTTTTTTTTCGAAATTCGGCTTTTTTGTTTCAAAGTTTATCACTTTTGGTAAAAAAAATTACTTTTTTTAGTTGAAAATTCAAATATCTCCATAGAATATTAATCTGACTTGGTTGAGGATTCAGCTCTTTTGTTAAATATTTGTCTTTTTGTATTGCATTCGACTTTGAATTCAATTCGCTTTTATTAAAAGTGTTGATTTTCGTTGGGAAAGTCATTTTATTTAGTAAAACAATTCTGAAGTTGATTCAGCTATTTTTTTTAATCTATTTTTTTGTGCTGGCTTGACAATTCAACTACTTGGTTGAAAGTTGATCTCCTTTGTTAAAATTCGGGTCTTTGGTTAAAGATTCATATTTTTAGTTGAAGATTCATATCTTTGGTTGCAAATTTTACTATTTTGTTTCAAATTAATTTTTTTCGGAGGTTGGAAGATTCAAATATTTTGCTAGAAAATTCATGTATTTTTTTAGAAATTTAACTATTTTAGAAGAAAGTCAAAAATTGATAGAACATTCAACCATTGATTCAAAAGTAACTTTCTTGTTGAAAATCCTTCCTACTGTCATTTTATGAATTATCATCTCAGTTATATTGATTTTTAAATTATAAAAGCAAAGGGGTGAAAAGAAAGTCACTTTATAGGTAACATGAAGTTACTTTTTCTAGTGACTGTAACCATTTACCTTTCTTCAATAAGTAACGAAACTGTAACTAGTTACTCAAAAAAAGTTCAAAAGTAACTTTCTTGTTGAAAATCCTTCCTACTGTCTTTTTATGAATTATCGTCTCAGTTATATTGATTTTTAAAGTATAAAAGCAAAGGGGTGAAAAAAGTCACTTTTTAGATAACTTGAAGTTACTTTATCTAGTGACTGTAACCATTTACCTTTTTCAATAAGTAACGTGACTGTAACTAGTTACTCAAAAAAAGTAACTCATCCAAGACTGATTGTTACATCACTTTTTAGACAGAATTAGGTTTCATTTGCTAAATTTCAACGAGTAAAAGATTTTAAAAGTATATCGTTCAGAAATGAAATCGAAGAAATAGTCTTCGGACGAATTAGTTTCTTGCACAAGTTACACACGATTCTGACACAAGACAAGATTTTCCTCTCTGCCAGGTTCTAATATGGGAAAACGGGATGGAAATCGAAGCCTTAAACAAGCAACGTGTCCCGTTCAGTCTCGATTAAATGCTAACTGTAATGTTAATACTGTAAACGTCCATCATGCATTATTTACCAACCGCACGGTTCATTGAGTACGAGAACTGCACTATACGCAAGTTTACGTTTCAAAGGTCCATCAAATGAAAGAAAACAATAGCATTCTTTATTGCAAAATTCTTCCATTGATTCTTTGAATGAAAATAAGAATTGATTAAAAACTTTCATCTAGGACTCGATGAAAACTTACAACATTTACAAGGCCTTTCAAATATTTTGAGTCTAAATCTTTTTTTGCAAATACACAAACTTTTTTGAATTTATGTTTTTTAAAAAACTGATATTTGTATAGATACTTCTCCTTAAAGCTTTTTATGCAATTTTGTTATGCAATTTGACTTTATTTTAGTTGATGTCTTTCAAGATTCTTTTCTAAATAATATAAGATTTTAAAGGTTCAATTTTAAACTTGTGCATTATTTAAATTCTTCAATTACTAGGGTGTCTAACCTGTTGATGATTTTAAATTCCCAGCAAATTTTTCATTTTTCCTGGTCAATTCAAAATAATTCAAAAAATTTGAATGATTTAAAACGATTTTGAAAGATTCCAAGAGATTTTCAAACATTAAAAAAGATTTCTGAGTTGGAATAGAGAATTCTAGAAAAGAATTATAATTCTGACTTGAAAAATCAGATAACTTTTTGTCCTAAGAATTACAATTTTGATTTTGAACACAATATTTTGTAAACGAATTTATATTCTGAATTTTAACCGATATTATTTTTAAAATTTCCTTCTACTAAACCAGAATAAAAATTATTTTATAAAATTCCCGTTTGATGTCAAAAATTCTTTTTTCCAAGTCAAGTAGTAATTTTTTAGGATAATACCCGGTCCTAAAGTCTAAATTATAGTTCTTTACGGAAATTCCTCTTTCCAAAGAGAAAATTATATGTAATTCTTTACGGAAATTCCCCATTTGAAAGTCCAAATTATAATTCTTTACAGTAATTCCCTGCTCCACGCAGATTTTTATTGCAAACAAAAGAAATTTTATGATCGAACAAATGCTTATTTGGACCAAGAAATTTTCAAAATGTGACAAATTCTGACTTAGGAAAGGGAGTTTTTTGTAAATTCCCTGCTTATGAATCAAAATTAAAATTATTTAAAAAAATTTCCAGTTCCACGTCAAATTATATTTAGGGATTTCTTTCATTTTCTTCTACTGAAACATAATTAAAATTCTCTTCTAAAATTCCCTGTTCCAAGTCAAAATATAATTCCTAAAAAATTTTGTATCATAATTCAGAAATATAGGAATTCCCTTTTTCAAAAATTTTGAAGATGGAAGTTTTAAATTATGAAAAATTCAGACTTGGAACAGGGATTTTTTAAATTTCCTTCTTCTCAATCAGAATTAATATTTTGTTTCAAAATGCCCTTTCCATGTCAAAAATTCCATGTATCAAGTCAAATTAAAATTCTTCACGGAAATTTCCTGTCCCAAAATATAAATGTTAATTCTGTATGGAAATTATCTGTCCCAAATTCAAAATTATAATTCCTTACTAAAAGTCCCTGTCCCAAATTAAACCTTATTCTTTACTGAGATGAAAACCCTGGTTACGGAATCAAATTCCCGTTTTTTTCGGTTTTCCGAATTCCCAGCAGGTAGACATCTTGATTATTTAATATTTCGATCATTTCTTGTAAACTGTGTGTATAATCTGTATTATCTGTATGGTTGGTACTGGTCCTGGCCAATAATCAGAAAAGTATTACAAAATCTGTGAAACCAGGTGAAACTAAACTTTTAAGTAAATATAGGCCTCACCAGTCCATTCAAATTCAAATTTTTATTAACGCCATTTTTGGAACAAGGTGACATTATTTTACATACATAAAATATTAAATTTCCTTGAAAAAAATGTCCACGACTTCAATGATAATATAAGCTTTTAGTTTTATGTCAGTGGCTTACTTCTGGCTATATTTAAAACATACCAGTGAAATTTCACTGGAAATCAGTGACCTTTTAGTATTTACTGAAATTCCAACAGTTTCTCGCTAAAATTTCAGACATTTTCACAGTTTTTACAATGAAAAAGATTTTGAATTTGACTGAAACTGTAATAACATGAAATTGCATATTTAATTAGTGACCCATGAATCGCTGATTTAATTTTGTTATTTAATATTATTATTTGAATTATTAGTTAAGGCACGGCTTAAAAGCCTTAAACAATGCCATTAAATTTCCAATCTTTATCGCTGATTCTGTATTGTGTTATTCAAAATGTTATCCGCAATTCTATTTTACATTTTTTTTAATAAGCTAAAACTAAATGCAAGCTGTATAGATATATAGATATTACGTAATTAGTTAATTAACTATTTTCTTCATGAAAGTTTAAATGTGTTTTAATAAGAACCATCCCAATAAAACATTGTAGATAATCCTTTTCTAAAAAATAGGTGTGTCGTTAAAGTTCGAGCTAAAATGACGAAAGCATTGTTATCGAATTTCCTCAATGCCGCTTGGCATACTTAGGAATTCAGTTTCAGTTGAAGGGCAGTTACAAAGAAAAAAAAGAAAGATTTACTAATGTCAAATTTTATTATTTAATCAAAGCCAGAGATATTAAGCAAAATAAAAATATGCATTTCACATGAGCAATTTAAATTGATATAATTATTTTTGAATCCCAAATCTCACCCCATAAGAAGGCTAATTTTTGCTTCCTTCCTGTTTTGATTTATTTTTGTTCGTTACTCAAAAGCGCTTAAAATTTTGAAATACTTGGTTAACTTAATTTTCTTTACAAAAAAGTTCATTCATTTCCAGCCGATTGTTAAAATAACTATTTTTTATCAAATTATTTAATATTCGGTCAAAACATAAATTCTCAACTAAAAGTGTAATAGTTCATATTTCCACCAAAAGGTATTTTAATTTTTAATCAAAAACAGTTGAATTAAGCCAAAAAATAAGAATTTTCAACAAATTATTTGAATGCTTAACCAAAACAGACTACTTTTTTAAAACAAGAAGAGGAATTTAAAAAAAATTGAATTTACAAGCACTATAAACTAAAAAAGATCAGTTTTATAGTAAAAGTCGAATAAATTTCCATTTAAGAAAATTTATTGTCAACAAAAAAAACGAGTTTTCAACAAAATATTTAAATTAAAACGAAAAGAATTCTAGTTACTAAAAGTAATAGGTTGTTGAAGTTATTGTTAAGTTAATTGAAGTTACTAAAATTATGAATCTTCAAACAATAACAATCATTTTTAACAAAATAGTTGAATTTTTCAACCCAAAAGACGAATCTCCTACCAAAAAAGACAAATTTTAAACAAAATGATAAATTTTCAACGAAACAGTTAAATTTTCTTATTGTCAAAACTGATTTTTTTATTGTAAATGCAGCTCTGTTTCATTTTTGTTAGAAAATTGATCTTTTTAGGTGAAAATTCATTTTTCGTATTTTTTGGTTTAAAAATCGATTATTTTGGTATAAATTGCAAAATGAGTCTGCCATGGTTAATGATTAAAATAATTTGTTGAAAAATCGTATTTTTTTAAATTTAATTCAACTGTTTTTGACTGAAAAGCCAAATATTTTTTAGTCGATATATCAACTATTACATTTTTTATTGGGAATTAATTTTTTGTATCGAAAATTCATCAATTTGGCATAAAATTTAATGGTTTTGTTAGAAAATTTTCTTTTTTTTTTGCTTGAAAAATAAATTATTTTCACTAAAAATGTAACTGTTCCACTTTTTGATCGAAATTCATCTTTTTGAGCATGTTTTGATTTTCAAAAATAATGATTTTAATTCAAATAATTTAATTATACTTTTGCTGATTTCAAATACAAGCTTTAATTCTGTGAAATATGTCTGAATTTGGTGAAATAATCAAATTCTACATTAGCAAAGATTCCAGTTTTGTCAGTTTTATTACGCAGTCGAATGCGACATTCTTTGTCACTGTCCTTCAATTGCAACTGAATTCTTAATTATGCGCGTGAATTTGGAACAACAGGTTTTATAGCTTTGGGGTTCCCCGTCAGTGTATAAACTTCATTTTTTATTAGTTTATGATAAGTTTATTTTTCTTTTGACTACTTGAAAACAAGACACTTTTGATGTTAATTTTAGTACTACAAAGCACTTTTCAGCCCGGTTTTAATACCTCATAAACTAATTTCAATTAAAAGGTGTGAGCTGCTGCCCCGCAATCAAGATCTGCATCAGCCAATTTATAATCAGAAATTAAGGTTAAAGAAAAGATTTATTATACTGGGAAGTGATCTCTTAAAATCAGCGCAGAGATAATGTCCTTTCTGTAAAGTGATATTGAAATTGGAACATAAAGTCTGGATGACAAGCAATGAGAAAAAGCATAAAGCAAGACAAAAGGAGAAAACTGATGGGACGAAATCCCATGGAATTGCATTAACGGAGAGTCATAATAATATCTGGTTCTCAGTAACAGGAGAAACATCAATTTCTTTTGCTCGTATGCGAGCCAATGTGTATTGGTGCCCTCGGACTGGTCAATGCATTTTTGTATGTTGCACGCTCGAGTAAAGTTTCTTCCTCATCTGATTTTCTCTCTTGTAACATTTTGCACGCAAAATATTTTATAAAAGGAATGAACTAAGATAACTTTCGTACCAAAGAAGATGAATTTTCAACAATACACAGTAGAATTTTCAACCGCAAACGACGAATTTGTAATAAAATTGTTTAATTTTCAAGATAGAAAGATAAATTTTTAAACAAATAGTCACATTTTCAAACAAAATTGATTAATCTTCAACCAAAAACAGTTGAATTTTGAAATAAATAATTAGATTTTTAACAACAAATTAATTTTTAACCAACAAAAAAATTGTAATCAGAGATGGAAAAGTTAAATTTTCAGTAGAAACAAAATTGGTTAACAAAAAAAAATTAAATAAAATAGTTAAATTTTCAACAAAAATGTTCATTTTTAATCAAATAGTTGCAATTTAAACCAAAAACGAGGAAATTTCAAACCAAGAAGAAGATTTGTTAGAGAACTACTCTAACAAAAAACAAATTGTCAACTAAAAAATACCAGTTTTCAACCAAAATTGGAAAAGTTACATTTTCAGTGTAAAAAACAAAATTTAAACAAATAATAATTTAATTTTCAACCAACAACATTTCTTAACACAGTAGTTAAACTTTTATCCGCGTAGTTGAATATTCAGTTGAAAAAGATCAATTTTTAACAAAATAGTGCAACTTTCGACCAAAGAGATGAATTTTGAAATAAAAAATAGAATCTTCCACTGGAATCGCATTTTCTACAACAAAAAAACGAAATTTCAACCAAGGAGATGAATATTCAACTAGAATGCCGAATCTTCACAACAAAAGATTATTTTTTTCCGACATGCGCATGGCAAAGTCGCTTTTTGACATCTTTCCTTCTGCACTTTATACGGGTAATCATCACAACTGCCTTAAACAGACTTTAAGATAATGCCGCAATTTTCAGAATTAGTAAACTCACTATCAGGTCGACGTTTAATTTGAAAGAGTGATTACGAGTAGCGATTGGACTAACATGGAATGATAACATATCATAAATTACTGATAAATTACTATAAATTAACGATAATTTAACATAATTTACCGAGAATTTCTCGATATTTCTGCAAATTTTTGAATATCCTACATTTCTGGATTTTTTTTGAAAATCTTAAATTTCCGGAAATTTCCAGTACTTTATTAAATTACCACAAGATTATAAAACATTATTAAAATTTCGTTTAATTTCTGGAAACCAAACATTTTTATCTCATTTTTCGTGTAAACTTTTTTTGCCTCGAGTGATGCTTTCAGAAGGAGCAGTCATCATCCCCTTCGCCCAAAGAAATCCAGTTTTACGTACATGCCCCCGCCTGTCACTTAAAAAAGTCGACCAATCTTTAACCGAGTAGTTCAATTTTCAACCAAAAAATATTTTGGTTTAAAATCAAAACCATTTGAAATCAACAAAAAAAGACGAATTTTCAAAAAATAGTTGACCCCTCAACCAAAGAAAATTTATTTTTAACTTTAAAAAGAAATGGACCTTTTTAACCAAATAATAAAATTTTTAACTAAAAATAAAATCCACAGGAGGAAGCAACTGCAAAAAAATAAAGCAAATAAATGACAAAAATTTAATTTTCAAAATATCCTAATTTCTTTATGGCCATTTTTATTCAAAGCCCAGAATCTTAACCTTGTAACCCTTTGAACATAGAATCTTTTATAAATGGAATAAAACAATATTGAATCAAAAATTAAAAATGTCAAATTTATTATCCTCGACAGTTATTTAAAGTGCCTCTTATAGAAATTCCTAGACTTTTGCAAGTTTTTTTTTAAATCTCTTACTTTCCCTCACTAATAATACTCTCCGACTTTTCCCTGATTTCCAGGTGTTGCCTGACCTACGGTAATCCTGTATATCGAAGCTGACGTACAAACTATTATGTAACAAGTCACAAGGTATAGAGGCCATTCACGACGAGAATGCACTTAGATGGCTTTGCAGAGTTTTAACTTGCAAGAAAGCCAGAGACAGTAGTCTCGTTAAAAGTTAAAAATCTATAACCCGACCCTTTCCATTTATGGTAGAGTGATAAATAAATCTCATTTATTATTTATTATCAGATATTGAGCTTCTTGTGCATTAAGCCCTGCGTCTTTTCCAGAAAGAAAATCAAGTGTTCTTTTATCATGTGTGGTATAAAGACTAGAGATTATGTGTGCAATTGGAAAGTTTGAAATTCTTAGCTTTTTTTTATAAAAGCATTGAAAACCTGGCAGTTGAATTTCCATTTTTATCAATCTCTGATTTCCAAAAACAGGGTGTCCACTAATTTTTGCACACCAAATTTCCGGTATTCTCGGATTTTAAATATTAAATCTATATTATATATATTGCAACTCTAAAAGATTTTTAATTTAAATAAAAAAGAGTTGAATTCATAAAAAAAGTGAGTTTTCAACCAATTTTTCTACCAAACCGATGAATTTTTAACAAAATACACGTATTTTTAACAAAAAATAAAATAGTTAAATTTTCATTTAAAACAGGAATTTTCATACAACAAAAAAATGAGTTTTCAACCAATTAGTTGCGTTTTCAAAAAAAAGAGTTTTTAACAAATTAAAGTTGAAATTTTCAACCAAACAATTGCATTTTTAACCAAAATGGTGAAACTTTCTACTTCGAGAAGAATTTTCAAACATCTTTTAAACTGACTGGAATATGTATAAATTTTGTAAAGTCTTTTAAGATTCTTTAAAAACTTCGAAATCTTCAAAAACTTACATTTTTTTAACAATTTATGAAATATTTTAAACTTATTTATACATGTCTTCAAAACTTCTAAACCTTCTAAATATCTTTTTAAAAAAATGGTATTTTTCCTTAAAATTAAATAAAATCTGCATTATTAGAAAAATTGCCTTAATTTTTTCCCGATTTTTTTTTTTGAAAATTCTGGATATCTTTTGAATTGTTTCCAAATATTGTCTTAAAATTAATTTTTCAAAATAAAAAATTATTTTAAAAAATTCCCAGAAATCTTAAGAAAAATTAGTTATTCCCTTGTAACCTTTAAAAATTCATATTTTCAAAAACTTTAAATGTGATTGCCGGATCGAATTTGTATTCCCAGCAAGTGGACGCCCGAAAAGTCCTATATAGTGAATTTGAGACAAATGTAGAAAAATTTAAAAGTTGCATAAGGCCCAAACTTTAAAAATTTCCGTAAAATACTATAATAATTACTAAGATTTTGAAATAGGTGCTACTAAAAAAATTCCAGTTATATATTTAAAAATCCATTAATATTCCAGGTTTTCCAGAACTTAAAAAAATGCCATGACTCTTTCATGTCTGTCACATCCTTTAAAATGACTCGAATTATTCCTAAAATTTCGAAAAATGTTTCAAAACTCTTAAAACCATTCGAAATCTTCAAAAAATAACATTTTTTGTAAAACTTTTAGAAATATTATCAATTTATTTTTTAATCTTTAAAAACCTTCTGAAACTTGGAAAATTAATGATAAGTAGCAGATTATTTTTTTGACAACTTTCGAAATCTTTTTTTACGATTTGGAATATTCTCTTAAACTTAATTGTTCAAAATAAAAGATGATTAATAATTTTCCCAGAAATCTTAAGAAATTTTTTTTATTCTTTTGAAACCTTTGAAAATTCGCATTTTTCAAACCTTTGAATGTAACAGCTGAAAGCAAAATAAACTTTTATTTGCTTACCTTCGTGTGGAGAAAAGCGAGCGACTTGTTAACATTTTCAATCTTGTGGACACGCATTCGTCCATTGTTAGGTTTTGCCAGTCGCTCTCCAGAGATAATTTCCAGCAGTTTTAAGAGCTTCTTTCCATCCCCCAGATCCGTGAAGAGATCCTCCACCTCCATACGAGCCTGTGGCCAACATGTATTATTATTATACTATTAAGCTAGATTCTTTTCTAAAATCATCAAGTGTCATAGATCATATGAAAATTCGCAAGCTTGATGATTATGACACATTCAGATCCATACTCTTTAGTTTAATCACATCCACCAACTAAAGCTCTCCACCCGGTCCTATTATAGTATCCAAGGTCTTTCGTTTCAGGCGCCTCTCATTCCACTGACACTCTTCATAATACATTTCTTATATACTAAAACTTTAAAACATTTCAAGTTAAATTCAAAAGAATTCAAATGAATTAGAAGAAATTTAAAGAATTAAAAAGATTATATTGATTGCCGTAAAATTGGAAGGAATTTAGAGGAATTTATGGTAAACGAGAAGAATTTGATGAAATTCATACAAATCCTAGGTGAATCTAACAAAATTAAAATGAATTGAAAACAATTCAAAAATACGAAAAAAATTAACTGAATTCAGTAAATTTGAAATAAACTACGAAAAATTCCAGGGAATTCAAAATAGTTTAATACGATTATTATGAATTCAAGGTGATGTTAAAATAATTAGGATCAATTAAATAAAAACTTTTAAAAATTCAAAAAAATGGATAAAATGAAGTCGAATTGAGTAAAAATAGAAGAATTTAAGTTAATTAAGAATTCAGGCTGAATTACAGAAAATAATATCAAATCTTTTAAATCCTACAAATTTCTAACCACAAAAGTGACCAATGACTACAAAACAATTCAAATGAATTGGAAATAATTTCAGAAATCTAAAAAATCCATCAATTTCAGTAAAATTGGCATAAATTTAGAGGAAATAAGAAGAGTTCAATGAAATTCGTAAAAAAGTCAAGCTGAATTCAAAAAGCCATCAAGTGAGTTGAAAAAAATTCAAAAATGTTTAAAAATGCATTGAATTAAGTTTGAAATGAATATAGAAAAATTAAAGAAAATTCAAAAGAATTCAATGAAATGCCTAACAATTTAAGGTGAGTTTAAATGATTTTAAGATGAATTTATCAGAAACATTGTTTAATTCATTAAATAGGGTAGAATCAAGTGAATTTAGAAGAATTCAAAGCAAAATCCAAATGAATTGCAAAACATATTTAAAAATCTCTTCAAATCTTTGAAACTCTACGAAATCCCTCACTTTTTGCGAATAAATTCTTTGAAATGTATTAAAATATTTTAAAATCCCGTAAAATTCTATAATGATATTTCCTGAAATCCTGAAAAATGTATTAAAATACACTGAGAGCTTTAAAATCATTGAAATGTTATAAAATCTTTTAAAATACCTTAAAACCTTACAGGTTATGTAGAATTTTTCTATAACTTCCGAAATTCTAGAAAACACTTTGAAATCCCTTCAAACTAATGAATTATTGCTCGGAATCTTTTAAAATTGCCTTGAAATATTTCAAATTTAAACACAAAAGTGTCAGAAATACCCTAAAATCTTAAAAATCCCTTCGAATTACTAAAATTTATATTAAAAAGTTCGCGGAATCTTTCGAAGTAATCTGAAATATTTAAAAATAATTCCAGAAAATTCAGAATATTCACTGAATTTAACAGTGATGAACCCATTAGTTAATTTATTGAAATAAAACTTTTAAAAAATTTAGAAGTTTCATTATGCATTATGTTTATATTTTTTGAAAAAAAAATAATATTCGGAGGTGGTGCAAGCCCCATGAAGTTTAACCTGCTTCCCCACAAGAAAATAGACGGTTTAGTAGATTTTAATTCAGAATCGTTAATAAGGTAACGGCCCGTATTATGGAATGCCGTCTAGATTGTGTACCCTTGTTGGAAAAGCGCTAGAAATAGTGAGATAAAAAAAGAATTATCCGCAGACGGCATTTACAAACATTTTTGTTTATAATTGAACAGAAAAAATGCATTTCTTGTTATTTCAAAGCATTACAAAAAATCATAGGATGTATCAGCAAATTTCCTAAAATTTCCATGTACAGTATCACAGCGAAAAGTGAAGAACCTTGATGGACGAAAATAAAGAAACAAAGCGTTAACTTTTTAACTGAAAATTTAACTATTAAATATTTAGTTGAAAAATTAGCTTTTTTAATTAAAAATTCGTCCTTTTTGTAAAAATTAATCTTCTTGTTTGAAAATTCATCATTGTTATTTAAAATTAAAGTATTCGATTTAAATATTTATCATTTTAGTTATACAATTTTAACTTTGGTTGAAAAATTGTTTGTTTTTTTTCGTCGCAAACTAATTCTTTTTAACTGTAAAGTTAAATTTATAATTCATCATTTTGTATAAAAGTGGAACTATGTTTTTGATTATTTAATTATTATTAATAAATTGTTAGCCATTTTTTGTTTGCTTAAAAATTGTTTTTTTTTTACTGAAAATGTAATTTGGTTGAAAATGGATCTTTTTTATTTTCTTTGAAAATTTATGTTTTAGGTTAGAAATTTTACTATTCAAGTTGAAGAATCATCATTTTAGTTGAAAATTCATGGTTTTGTTTGAATGTGTAACTATTTTATGATAATTATTTTGTAGGTATTAATAAATTGTTTTTTTTTCGAAAATTTATTTTTTTAAACTGAAAATGTAACTATTCCAATTGAATATTCCATCATTTCAGTTGAAAATACATCTTTTTGGAAGAATATTAATTTTCTTAACTAAAAAACATGTTTGATTGACAATTTACCTTTTTTAGTTGAAAATTCTTCTTTTTTTTTGTATAGATTAATCTACGTGGTTGAAGATTCATCATTTTGGTGGAAAATTTGTTTTTCTTATTTAGGGAAAAACTAATCTTTCTTACTGAGATACACATTTATCATACACACAAAGCACACATTTCAATACTTATAATGAATTTCATTTTTCAATTTATTGCATATAAAAAAATAAACAAATAAAAGTTATAAGATTGAAAGTAACCAGGGATTATGTACTTTTTTCATATGCTCTGATATTTAGTTATTGATATTTATATTTTAAATGTTAAGCTGAGAGGAATTTTCTTTATTTTTTGAAAATTATAATTATTTAAATAGAATAAATTTATACAATTTGATTTAATTTTTGAACGCTTGGTTTTATAAATAAATATTAAGTCTATTATATTTTTGAAATGTTCATGTTAGTTTAAGAAATACATAGCTATTTAATATTTGAGACAATTTCTAAAAAAATAATAATAAATACTTTAAATAATTTATGTAAACAGCTAATTATCAGTATCTAGTAGTATTTTATATTTTAGAAACAACTTGCATTAAAAAAAACTGCAAAAAGATCATAACATCAAAATCAGCATTCAAAACCAAAAAAAAGGATTTTTTGTGTGGATTCGATGAAATTTCCGAGCAATATGCATGGAAATTCGAGAACAAAAATTCTTGGACCACCCTACTGTACATAGAGTACCATTAGGACCAAATCTTGAAAATAGCGTACTTTAGGAACCTCAACTAAATATCGATTAAAATTACTTTTTAATTATGCTTGTAATTATAATTTTTCTAACCATTTTCGATCGTCGTATGAAAATTACAAACTGATATTATTATATTATTAAAAAATAATATACTTTAAAGACAAAAACCAAAAACCAAAAAATCGCACTCTATTTAAGTGTAATTGCATGACTGCACAAAATTAGGAGAGTGTGTAAACTTACTGATTAGTGATTATAGTAATTTAATTACGAAACTGCATAATGAAGCTTGAGATGTTATAACGTACGTGCGAGAGACAAACGTTTGCGGAGAAATGTGGTTGGGGTCGTTAATTTTTTTTTATTATAATAGTGTGACGACTGGGATTCTGGGAATAACTGTTTTCTGAACGTTTAGACGACCTCAAAGTAGAGTTTCATAATGAGGAATTTTATAATCATTTCTTTTGTCTTTTCGATTAGTTCTTGCTCAGAGAATTATGGATTTTCAATTTCCAGAATATTCGCAAAGAATAGAGTTTACTAATTTATACTTTCAGTAACGGAACACCATTGAAAAATTGGTCGATTTTGCTTCGAGCGAAAAATTTTATTTTCATAAGCCCCCCACATAGAATCTTTTATAAACGGAACAAAACAATCGCAGATCAAAATAAAAAAATTTCAGATATGTTTAGTTCAAACGAAAAAAGATGACTATTTTTCAAGAAAAATTTTTTTTTTCATCAGAATAGTGAAATATTCAACCAAAGAGATGAATTTCCAAACGAAATATAAATTTTCCAACCAAAAAGACGAATTTTCAAATAAAAAAGATCAATTTTAAGCCAAAAGTTAAACAAAAACAGTATTTTTAAAAATTAATTTTTAACAAAAAAACGCATTTTCAACAGAATAGTTATATTTTTAAACAAAAAGAAAACTTGAACCAAAAAAATAATCAAATTTTCGATCAAAAAGATGAATTTTCAACTAAGATTATGAATCTTCGTTTAAAATAGTTAAATTAATGAATTTTCAACAAAAAAGTGCATTTTTCAGGCTAGATGAATTAAAAAAAAAAAGATCAATTTGCAGCAAGAAAACAAACCGGTCTTTAAATAAAATGGTTAAATTTTTAACCAAAGAAATAAATTTTCGACAAGATAATCCAACTTTCATGAGATGAATTTTCAACAACAAAATTTTTTAACAAAATACTCAAATATTCAACGAAATAAATGAATTTATAATTAAAAAGAAGAATTTTTAACTAAAAAATCAATTTTAAACCAAATTAGAAAAGTTACATATGCAGTTAAAAAAAATTTAACCAAAAAATGAAATAGTTGAATGTTCAAATAAAAAAGATAAATTTTGAATCAAAAATGGAAAAGTTAAATTTTCAGTAAAAGAAAAGTAATTTTCAAAAAAAAAAACGAACTTTCAATAAAGTAGTTAAATTTTTAACCAAAGAGATGCACCTTTAACCAAAAAAATGAATTTTCATCAAATTAGGCAAACTTTCAACCGAAGAGATGAATTGTTAACTAAAATTATGAATCTTCAACTAGAATATAATACTTGAATGATTAGTTAAATTAATTAATTTTTAAGAACAAAAAAAGAGTTATCGGAGAAGAAGGAAATTACTGTCAACAAAAAGATATGAATTTTCTACGAAAAATGTAATAGTATACATATTTCAACTAAAAAAGATATATATTTGAAATTAAAAACAAAGTTGTATTCAAATAAAAAATACGAGTTTTCAACAATAAACATGAATCCTCAAACAAAGAATATTATTTATCAAGCAAAAAATTCTATTTATATTAAAAAAGATGTAATTTCCATTAAAAGAGACGAATTTTTATACCAAAAAGACTAATTTTCAACAACAAAAAAAGATAGCTTTCTAACAAAATTGTTGAATTTCAATAAAATAATGTAATTATGAACCAAAACCGCAAATCTTAATCTTCGAAATTCCGTAATTTTTCCTGGGTCAATTTTTCATTCGCCCTGGACGTTTCACATTTAACCAAGTAACATGTTTAACAAAGAATCCTTCATAAATAAAACAAAAAATTTCAGATTAAAATTAGAAAAAATAAATCAAATGAATTATCCTTGAAATGTATTCAAAGCGCCTCTTATAGATATTCTCTGACTTTTGCCAGATTTTTTTTCAAAATCCCTGACATTTTCCTGATTTTCCCTGACCTACGATGACCTTGGTAAAACTAAATTTTAGGGATATTTAAGATTGCCCGAGATGGTGTCAATAAATTACTTTATTATTGGATCTGGCTGCTTGCTTCAATCGTCACTTAACGTACATTTCGCAAGCAACTTATGACATTTTTGAATTCTTTCTCTTTCTGCACGACTGGCAACTTATTCAACAAGAGTTTCCGTGTAATTTTTAAACAATGGCTTGTTTTTAATTATGAAACGTACTGATATACAAGTTGATAGATATTTCTCAACGCTTTAAAAACTGGCACACCCTTTTTACAAACTATACATATTTTTAATTGTATAATAACCAATAACTATATAGAATTGAACGGTTGCTATACAGAACTAGATAATTAACATTTTTTCAGAAAATGGGCTTTTTGCATAAAAACTTCTTTTGAAAATCAAATGCATGTTGTGTTTGAAGTATTTTCTCCAAATTTAATTTTTAATATAGTAATAAAAACATTTGTAACTCAAAACCAGATAACTGGCTCTCGTCTCCCATCTGCTTATTCTTTTTTTTATTATCCTAAACACTTACCTTTTTTAAACCTTATCTTCATTTTCTACAAAAAGCCACTTTTATCAGATTTTCTTTCACTTTATTTTTTGCCTTGCGATCAGAAACGATGTTTCTTAAAATAATTATCTTTTATTTATAATGAAACATATACCTTTCTTCTTTTTATAGACCTGTCAGCGCAGAATTGTCTGTTAAGAGTGCGATACCGTCACACTAAATCTTTATTTTCCCGGAAAAGAATCATTTTTTGGATGAAAACTTTTTTAATCTTATTCAGCCTCCCTAAATCTCGGGAAAAACTTGTTATTATTTAAAAAATTTTCTTAATAGATTATTAGTCGCTATTCAAAAACAATTTTCAAATCACATGAAATTCAAACCTCCAAATTCTTTTATCATTTGCTCGGAACTGTAACTTTTTCTAATCAAACTTTGAGATTGTAGAGTTCCACATGCTACTTCTCGGAACTGGATAATTCTTTTTAATCATACTTTTTTGGTCTCAATACAGAAACAAGTCAGCTCGGGAGCGAAATTTTGTTTTCTCTTTAAATTTATATTTGAATCTTACAGAATGTTATTTCTCTCTCCTGAAAAAATCCAACTTTTGTTGGTTACCCAGGTTTATACTGCAACCCTTCAATTATGATTATAATGATACATTTTCAAGATCCATACCTTTAGCAGAAATGAGTTTATCCATTTTGTAAAGGTCTTTTTCTGGATATGGAGACGTTCTTCTTGCAGGGCCTTAATTCGGCCCTGCTCAAACTTGAGAACGTCCTCCCTTTGAGTCATTCTCTTCTGAATCTTTGGTCCACCCCTAAATCGGTCAACCCTCGGTGGTGGATAGGTTGTAACGTGTTCGTAACCGTAAAAAGTTGCGTGGGGTGCGGCGCTTCGCCCAGCGCCGGGCTCATACTGCGCTCCTGCAATGAGAAAAACAGAAGACATTAACAAACAACAAGCAAATAACGAGAACAAGAAAGGGAGAAAAAATTATTATCCCGGCGTCAAACCGCGCCCCCTTGAAATGCAAAATAACGCGAAACGAGCCGTAAAGGATGGATACGCTTTGAACACGAGAATGTCTTCCAGCCTGAATTCCCGGGATTATGAAGCTGAACAAATACCCTCTACCGACAGCGGCTGCAAAACGGCTGTTTCAGTTACAAAACACCATTTTTGCGACCCTTTCTTTCCAAGAATATATGGCCCATTTCATCCTTTCACTAATTATTCGCACGCAGAATAATTATTCCTTTTTTTGCTAAATTTATCACTACAGCTTTTTTAAAACTCTTTTTCACTTCTTATAAAATGTATTTAAGCCATACAATTTATTTATTACCGTTTACATATGAAATGCACTTTTAAAGATACACTTAACGATACACTGGAACCTGGATTTTATCGCATAAACCACTTTTTGTTGACGCATGACGCAACCTCATGCTTGGAATTCTAGAAACGCATAAATCTAGTTTACGGAAATTCAGGTTCCAGTGTATTTCCAAAGCTTTTCAGAGATTTTATGATCTCAAGGAATTTCAAAAGTTTTCAAGGGATTACTAAGGATTTTGGAGATTTCAAACGATTTCAAATGATTAGGCGCGATTTTGTAGATTTTACGTGAATTTATGTACATAATTTTCCGCGCGGATTTCAAGCGATTTAAATTTTGTTGTTAATAATTCACGAATTTCAAAGGAATTTAAAGCATTTTTTGAGATTTTGCAGTATTTTCAAGAATTTTCCAGAAGAACAGGCGATTTTAATCGGATTTCGAATATTTGAAATGATTTAAAGAGATTTCATAAGGTTTTAGAGATCTCAAAAGGTTTTAAGAGCTTTTAAAATATTCCAAGGTACATCCATGGATTTTAGAGGATTTTGCAAGGTTTCAAAATATTTAACCGAGTTTTAAACTCTATAATTTTGAATCCATTACAATTTTCACTAATTTCAATCAGTGACTGAATTCTAGCTACGAATCAAATACTCTTTACTTATTATTCAGTAAATATGACTAATTCATCAGTAAAAATAACGGATCCATAAAATTCAGTCAATGATTGAAATTAGTAAGAAATTTAACTGATTTTCTGTAGAGAAAGGTTTCCGAATATTTTCAAGGATATTAAGGGATTTCAAGGGATTATAATGGATTTTAATATATTCCAAGGGAGTTCAAGTGATTCGGAAATATTTCCATTAATTTTATAGAAATTTCAAAGATTTCAAGAGATCGCATTAAATTTCAAAATATTTCAGGTAATTTCAAAGAATTTGTACTGATTTTTAGAGATTTTAAGGGATTTTCGCGGATATCCAAGGATCTTCGATTATGTCTTGAATTTATGATGATTATAAAGAATTAAAAGGTATTCAAAGAGATTTAAAAAAAGTCATGTGATTTCAAAGGATTTTAAAGTATTTCATGTGATATCGAAGTATTTTTATTAATTCAGAAGGATATCACAAGATTTCAAAGAACTTCAGAAAGTTTCAAAAGATTTGCATATATTTCAAAGAATTTCCAAAGATTTAAGAGGGTTTCGATGATTTCGCGGGATTTTAAGAGATTTTAAGAGATTTCAAAAGATTCCAAAATACATCCGCGGACTCGTAAAGATTTCAACCGATTTTTTTTGTTGATATTTTAAGAGATTATAAGTGATTTTAAAAGATTTCAAATTAAGTCACGGGATTTTTAGAGATTTTAAGGGATTTCGCGGATTTTAAAGGATTGTAAGAGATTCCAAATGAAGTCACGAGTTATTAAATAATTTCGAAGGTTATCATATGATATCGAAGTATTTTCACCAACTTTGAAGGTTATCAGGGAATTTCAATAGGATTTCGAAGACATCAAAAGATTTCCGGAAATTTCAAAATATTGGTAAAGATTTCAAAGGATTTCAACGGATTTAAAAAGAATTTTAAGGGATTCGATGATTTCACAGGATTCCAAATGATTTTAAGAGATTTACAAAAAATTCCAAAATATATTCACGAATTTTAAAGGATTTCTAAACATTTAATGGAATTTCAAAGGCTCTCAAAAGATTTCCATGAATTTTAATAGAGAAGCATTTTAAGAGATTCAGAAAGATTCCAACGGATTTCAAAAATTTTAATGGCTTTTGAAAATGTGCACCAAATTTCAATGATTTTAACCGATTTCATGAGATTTTCACACATTTTAAAGAGATATAAGGGATTTTTATGCTATTTTGAAGATTTCAAGGATATTCAAAGGATTCCAAAGAATTTTCACATAATTTCCCAAATTTTAAGGGATTTATAAAATTTTCAAAAGAATTCACGGATTTCAGAGATATCCAGGGCTAAAACAAGTAATGATATAATGCACTAATCATTTCAGTAACACCATTGTAAATCATGCAAGACATAAACTCCACGTTTGAAAGTGAAGCGTTGTTGTTATTCTTTTACTTAAGTAGCAAAAATAATTTCTTTATGAATAAATAAATTTTTGAATTCTCTGGCTATTTAGGGGTCTTAAATTTGTAATATGATTATTTAATTAAATACACTAAAATATTACTTTATGGTGACTGCTAAATTGACATCGTGCAGTTCTTTCAACTTTTGCATGTGTTTATTTTACTGGATGAATAAATAACTTTTCGCTAATTGACAGTAACCCATTTCCAGATATTTCAATCAGTGAAATTTTACTGGAATGGAAACTTCTAATGTGTCCCCTAAGGGTTTACATTTTTCTTGCACCTTCTAACTTATTCCCTTACACACCCCCCACACACACACACTTACTTTGTGGTGGGAGGAGGACCTACAGTTTAAGGTGGGTTCCGAACCACCAAGAGCAACAGCCTTAAGTACTTAGAGAACCT
>JAWWLR010000054.1:73192642-73205578 GCA_035041075.1 Acraspis erinacei | reverse complement strand
CAGAAAGCTTCAATTTTGACAAATAAAAAGTCGCGTAACTGTTTAATTTTTGAATTTAAGAGAAAAACAAAAAATTATGTTTTAGTTATTAACTAACTCTATTGAATTTGAAAAAGAGTGCTTTAAAAAAGAGAACCATGTGCGAGAAAGCCCTGGTTAAAGATCGGCGTGCTCTAGAAAGCTTTAATTTTGATACATAAAAAGTTACTTTTCCAGCAATTATTTCTTTCCAGGAATTCATAATTTTTGACGGAAAAACTTCAAAAAACAAAGAATCTACAAGTTCTCTGAAAAGCAATGACGCCACGGTGACACCACATTATGAAACATGGCCCGTATGCACTGACTTTTTTCTTAGACCTACTTTGGGGTCGAACTCGAGCAAAATCTTCTACAGGGACACGAGTTAGGGGGAAACAAGTAGTTTAAACCAATGAAACGATTTTCGAAAATTTGGCACTTACGCCCGTATTCAGTGTGGCCCTTCAATTCTTCTCTTTGATCTTAAATTCCTCTCAATTCAATCCAGTTTTACGAAAATCAATGGATTTTATTGTTGATTTATTTAACATTTTTCAAAACATTTGAATTTATTTGAATGTGAATTGAATTTTACTGCAATCCTCTAAATTTATCCTAAGTTTCTTACCCTTTGAGCGTGAAAAAAGGTACCCTATAAGCGTGACAAAAAGTTCCCTTTGGTCCCTATATTTTGGTCCCTATATTTATAAGTTTGAAAAATGTGGGAATTGTTTGGGAATTTCGTGGGCAAAATTGAGTCGCCGCCGTGATCTTTAAATTTATTTGATACCCAATTTTTGTTTTAGGCTTTGCAGAAGTGCTTCGAGTCGCAAGACATACCTTTATTGCAGCAAACGATAGCCGCAATGCCAGAAGAGGAAGCTCGATATCATATGAAAAGATGTGTAGACAGTGGCTTATGGGTGCCGGAAGCCAAAACTAAAGCAGAAGAAGCAGAAGAAGAAGAAGCAGCAGCTGCTGCTGCTGCCAAAGGGAAAGAAAGTGAAATACCAGAACTCGTATGAGGGTAAAGTTGAAGAATTATGTTTCTTAAAGTGTCTCGCTTTCATTCAACCATATATAATCAATGACTTAGTAAGTACGATAAAAATATTTGCTAATACATCATCTCTACTTTATCAAGTGATTAATATTTGTACGCTTGATTGGCAAATTTTTTTATTTGCACTCTGACTGGCATCGAACTCGCGAGTCGTACATTTCTATACGTGTTTTTTATATATTTGTGTTTCATATCGCAGCTATTGCGTATTTCTAAATTATTTCGTTTTTGATGTGTTCATAGTCACGAAAGAACGATTGAGATATGAAAATCAGCTGTATATAATAAATAAATTGATTTGTAAATAAGGCTCAATCCATTATCACAGATATTTTTACTGGAATTTTCGTGCGGGCTGATTGGCGTACTTAATCAAAGTATAACTGATATTCTTTCCAGATAATAGATAATTTAGGGACTTGTGTACCGTAATTTCGCTACAAATAGCCGAATTTTTTAGGCAAACATCAATGCTTGCATCAACAATGTACAGATTTTTTTCTTGGTTTTGTAATTTTACCCTTTTTGAGAAAAATAAAATCCAGATACAGAATGACAAACTTTATTTTTCTTTATCTTTAAATTAAAAATGTTCAACCTAATATGCTAGGATTTGAATTTGCATGAATATTAATTTACTAATAATTCAATTTACCAATTAAAAAGGGCTGAGGCTACGTGTACCGAAATTTCGGTACGTTTGTACTAGGATGTACCAAAAATATCAAGTTTAGAATTTTCGAAATGTTTCATTGTTTACGCACCAATGTATTCCTGTGGCTAAAATAATATATAGCATAGTTTTTTAGGGCTTGGTAAAATAAAAAGTACTAGGTCTATCCTGCCATGATCTGTCTTTGATATCGTTGGAATCGTGAAAAATAGATAATGATTATTAAAATAAGTTTTTACTTGATACTTTGTACGTTTTCAAATAATTCTTTTTCAATAACAAAAACGATTTAAAACAAAATTTATGGAATAGCCCCACTCTCCCCTACATTTAATAAAGAAACATGAAATAATTCCGCTAGAATTCCGTATTATTCGTTATTCATAAAATTTAATAACAGCTATCTATATTTTTGTTTTAAAAAACGATCGCATCCTAGTTCATTGAAATTTATAACATTAATATATACTTTATTGATTTTAATAACAGTTTAAAAAACATGAAAGAATCATGGATAATAATAATAATATTGATGAGTCTTCAATTACAAATATTCAAAATTAAAGATTTCAAAATTTAAAGTCGTTAACATTGTAGAATTTTCCATTGTAAACTTTCAAAATTGAAATAATAACATTTTTTAAAAGTACATCCCTTTAAAACATAGGCCGTCATAACGGAATAATTTGTAAATGTATATTTTTTAAATTGAAGAATGTTTAATTGTAACTCTTCAAATTGTAAAAATTCGAATATTCAATCTTTAAAATGGATGATTTCCTGATCAAAAATTTTTTTAAGTATAAAAGTGTATATTTTGCAATTCAAAATTCTTCAATTTTGATTATATAAAGTTAAAATTTCATCATCTTGGAAGATTTAAAATTGAAAATCTTGACTTTTGATCTGCAGTAATCGCAATTCAAAAATTGTAAAGCTTTAAATTGTAAATTTTTAAAATTGAAGAGTTTTTAATTGAACAAAGTTTTAAATTATGCAAGTTTTAAGTTTTACAATCTAAAATGCTGTAATTTTAATCATTTACATTCCAAATTTTATCAATTTGGAGGATTTAGAATTGAAAACTTTTGACTTTTTTCTTCAGGTGCTTTTTATCTTAGAATTTTTCAGAGAATCGCAACCATCACATAATGAAAAGCCATCATTTTTCTGTTTAAAAAAAATGTTTAGAGGTTTGGCTAGGCCGTTTTAGGTCTCAAAGTGAATTTTCTTCATTTTCACCTCTGAGAAGTATTTCCTATTTATTGATAAAAAAACCCTAAACTTTATAAAACGAGAAAAAATTGGAAGATAGCATTGAGCCTAGAATACGACAATCTGTAATTTCATTAACAATTAATATTATAAAATGTTCCGTAAAAAATTTTTTCTGGAATAATATACACAGTATTTCTTCTAAAAATGAGGAAAATATTCTCCATCAGGGATAAGTTTCAAATTTTCCAGCATTTTTTGACAAATATTAAAGGAAATCTTATGTGATTTGAGGACGTTGTAAGTTTGTTGCATTATTTACATTTAAATAATAAGGATACAATGAAAAACCTGTTTTGTTTCCAAATTCAACTACTTAGTTGAGAGTGGAACTACTTTGATAAACATTTTATTTTTTCGTTTATTCAAATATTTAGAAAAAATCTATGTTTTTTTTGTTAACTTTGTTTTTTGTGGTTAAATATTAATTTTCTTGTTGACTAATCGACCTTTTTGGTTGAAAATTAATTTCTTTGGTTGAAAATTTAAATATTTCGTTTAAAATAATTTTGTAGTAGAAAATTATTCTTTTTGGTTAAAAATTAATTTGTTTGGTTGAAAATTAGTTTTTTTTAAATTGAAAATTAATTCTTATATCTGAAAACTTAAATAATTTTGTTGAAAATTATTTTTTTTTCTTATTAAAAAAGAATTTTTTTACTAAAAATGTAGTTATTTCATTCATGTTGGAAAATTAATTTTTTTACTGAAAAATGCACTTGTTTTGTTAAAAACTTGTCCTTTTCAGTCGAAAATGTAATTGTTTTGGTAGAAAAAGCATATTTTTGTGTTATAAATTGCACTTCTTTTCTCAAAAATTCGTCTTTATGAGTTCAAAACTGAACATTCTAGATTAGATTTTTTAATTTATTAATTAAAAAATATTTCTTGCTTGAAAATTGAACTCTTCTGTTGAAAATCCACATTTCTTGGTTAAATTCAACAGTTTTTCATTGAAAATTAAAATATTTTTTGCTGAAAATATAAAATTTTTCACTTTTTGTTGAGAAATCATTCCTTTTTATCAAGGATTAACAAATATTACGTTTTTATCAGTTCTACTATATTATGCACACAAACTGTGACATTGTCGCTGTCCTTCGACTGAAACTCTATTCTTGATTATGCCATTATGTGCATGAATTTGGCAACATTCCTTCCTTCGAGTTTTTCAAAATTACCTAACCGGCACTCAGGAAAAGTGACAACAGTGCTTTCGATATTTTCGTAACACACCTTTTTTTACAGAAAGATTTTTAGTTGCTGAAAATAAAACTCGATATAGAACCATAGGCAAAAATAAATCTTAAAGTACTATATAGCAATCTTTAAACTGTAAAAAATGTGTATTTTTTGTGTACTTCGAAATTGAAGTTTGTTTTCTGTCACTCAGTGTGAATGTTTTTAATTTATGCCTTATGGAGACTTCCAATCCCGATAATGTAACAAATACTTTTCAGGGTGAAAGAATGTTTTAGCCTTTTTGTAAAAAAATTAAAACTAAGAAAATTAATTTCCAGGCCTAGCATGGCCTAGCGGAACCTTAGGAATTGTTAAAAAACAAAAGAAAATGTATGGCAGTATTTTTTTCATCAAAAGAAAGAAATTCAGGGGTAGCGTTTTTTTTGTCACCCTAACCTATACCTACTATTGCAATAAGAACTGGTTTCGGTAAAGATTCGCTTGCTCTTACTTGGCACCTTGACAATGCCAGGTAGACTACTTGGTATGCCATAAATATTTTTAAGGCTTCAGAGCACAAGGCTATTAAAGGGTGGGGTTAAAATTAGTATCGAAAATAAAAAACTTGGATAGAAGTAGGTTTCCGATGTAAAAATACTAGGCTTTAACAGCCCGGGGCCACCTGCAAATAATAATTCTTTTTTAAAAACTATGCAATATAATTTTGACCATAGGAACTTATTGGTGCATATGATCTTTCTGAAAAATCGTAACTTGACCTCATTGGAAATTCAAACATCCCGCGAAATGTTGACATACGTGGCAATCGTAGCATTCGGATTCGGTATTTCAGGTTGGGTGGGGGTAATATAAGATGGCCACACACCGAGGGTGAGCAGATGAAACTCTACTTTTTGAATATCATCTTTCAAAATAACTTTTCACTTAAGTTTTTCTGTATATTATTTTTATTTTTCAAACGCTATTTATTAAGTCCCACTTCTGCGACTATTTAAATTTAATCAATGAAAAATAGCTTTTTCTTAAACAAATTATGAATACAAATTTATAGTTCATTTATAAAATGATTTAAAAGAATAAGTCATTGAATTTGAAGTGAAAAAATTTAACGTTTTAACTACTCGTCAGTTTTTCTCGCGTAGTTATGAATTTTACAAACATAACATTATTGTCTTCTGAAAAAATCCGAAGTACGTGTTTTGATAACATTCGCTATTTTCAATACCAAATAGTGGAATTTTCATTTAATAAAGATAAATTTTGAACCAAAAATGAAACAGTTCAATTTTCAACAAAATACCTAAATTTCCAACTAAATATTTGAAGTTCCAGCTAAAAAAGGCAAATTTTCTACTAAAAGAGCGAATTTTTTAATATTAAATAAAAACAGTTAAATTTAAACAAAATAGACCAATTTTAAATGTAATACTCAATTTTCAAGTTAAAAAATTAATCTTCAAACAAAACAAAAAAACAAGCAAATTTTCAATAAAATAGTTAGATTTTCATCGAAAGAAGTGAAATTTGCAAACTAAAAAATTAATGTGTAACAAAAAATGAAATATTTCAATTTTCAGTTATGAAGCTATTTTTGAACCTACTATTTTTGGTTTACAATTTATCTAAGAAAAATTCAATTTTGATACACATAGTTGAATATTCAACTAAAACAATCAATTTTCAAGAAAATAAAATTGAATTTTTAAAAAATTAGTTCAATTTGCAACCGAAAAATGATTTTTTAGCCAAAAAGATGAATTGTTAAGCATAATGATTAATTTTCAGCCAAAAGAGACGAATTTTCAACAAAATACATATGAATTTGCATAAAAATGGTTGATTTTTTAACTAAAAGAGGCAAATTTTTATCAAAAGATTTTTCTCCAAAACAGTTTGTTTTTTAATTTGAAAAAATGTTATTCTTTTCGCTATAAGAAATATAAAACTCTTGAAAACATTTCCTTTGAAACGTTTTTTCAGTAAACAATAATGTTATATTTGTGAAATTTACAACTGCGTAAAAAAACTGATCGTACTCAAAATATTAAATTTTTTCTTTTCAAACTGAACGACTGACAGTTTGAGTCTATTTCACGAATGAATTATAAACTTTTATTAATAATTTGTATGAAAAAGCTATTTTTCTTATATTAAATTTGAATTTTCGCAGAACTCTGACTAGAACAGATTGCGCACCCTGGTGAGTGATAAATTCTCCCATTAAATCAAAATCCGTTTGAAACAAAATTACCAATCTTTTTATTTAAATTGAATAGCTTTTGAAAAATAAAAAATAATATTTACGAAGTCTCTTAGTAAAACATCGTGTTTTAACAAGATATTGAAAGAACAAAGTTTTGTCCCATACATTTCGACTAGCGTGTTCACCCTCGGTGTGCGGCCATCTTTCCAGTGACGCCACAAACGGAATTGGAAATATGCACCGGAAGTGGCTAAGAGTCGCCTATCGATTTGCGAAGGGTCTCCTCCTTTTCCGGTACGCTGTGTAGCGGGTCTTTGGGTAATATTTTCTATCTCTCATTCAGGCAGTTATACGTTGGTTTGTTCGCATGTAAAACTTCAGAGTGCTTTTCATTGGAAAGGGTAAATCATTTTTAACCTCTTAACCTAGTCTCTATAATTTTTTCTCCCTTGGAGTCCAAATAATCGCTTAAATTAATTTTCCCTGGTGCAGTATGGAATCCAACTCCATTTGCAGAAGTTTCTTAAGTTATGGCTTTTTTCGCTGAGCTACCTGTAATTGTTCCTAAATCATAGATATGCTAACAAAAATGACTGTTTTAACCATAAAAACACGTCAAAACGATCCTTCATCAAAATTAACACTCTAAATTGATAAACTGGGCATTCTAACTTCCAAATTTGCCTCTAGGCAGCGCTTGAAACCTTGCATGACGTCATTAAAATATTTCATTTATACAGAATTTATGTAATCAGCCTTGAACTTTCATTATTAAATTTAGCATAGTTTTTTTCATAATCATTACTATTTTCATAATTTTTCATTAGTTATTAAGTCTTTACTGAAACATGAGTGAAAAACGGACAAGTCTCTGGCCAGGAAATCAATTCTGAAACGTGTTTTTTCCAACTGAACAGAAAGTACCATTTCGTGATTCGGTTGACCTACTAATTAAATCCCGTTAAAGTTACCGCTAAAATCCAACAAAATTAAAATCGGAATCAGTGTTTTTAATAAAATTCAACATAAAAGGATTAACTTTGAAAAACACATTGCGCACATTCTCGGAAATCGAAGTGGCAATGGCGCAGTGGCGGTTGCGCGAGGGTCGCATAAGAATTTTTCAAATCAGTTTAAATGACCTTTTTTTCGAAACATTGACCTCGATGATGTACCGCAGCAACACGGTATTCAATAATACATTTCACCAGTTTTTTCAAATCGAAAAATCATTTCGTTTAGAGAAAATAGTGAAAGCGCTGTAAAATAGTAATACGCATGCGCGAGTGCTCGCAATGCATTATGGGTGGATTGAGCCAGCGGGGAAGAAGGAACGGAGTTAACAAAATGGCGGCCAAGCTGGGGTCTGTGACCATATAGTACGCGTGAAATCTGTAAATTTTTTTATGATGTTGTGATGCTCCTTATCAATCGTAGTAATTTCGTGAGCGCGTGTGTTTTTGGTTCTTATTAATCCGAAAATTGTACAATTCTGTGTGCAGTGAATGCTCGTTTGGAATCTTTGTGTGACGCGTAGACACGACGATGCAGGTGAGTGTGAGGGTTCGAATTTTGTCGAATTTCCAGCCACCCTCGTAATTTTTATCGATGATTGTTTGTTTTCATCGTCAATAAGAACGTCGGTGGATCATTTGCGAAAAAGATTTACGTAATCAGGCCGCGGTGTTTGTTTGGAATAGAGGGAAAATCACGTTGCCACAAGCGTTTATGTACTCTGCGAAGAGAAAAAAACCTTTAAAAACCAAAATAATTATTAGGAATGCTTTTAAATAATTTGTACATGTAGGGCGGGGCCTCAAGGTCCTGCCGAGGCCAGGGACTTGTCCATCTTACGCTCCGATTTTCTTCAACTTTAACAAGTTTTCAGCTTCAAATAACCTAGAAGTTTGTTTACATTCTATTCAAACACGTGTTTTTTATTGATAAAGCCAGTGTTCCACCCCAATTTTTCCTAAAAACGATCCTTTGGGTTCTTCCTCGACTCTGGCTTGGGCTTATTTTAAATTTTGTGATGGACCCATTTTTGCAAATTAAGCCTAAAGTTCATGATATCAGGTCTCATTGTCATCATCAAGTGTTCAGTACTTCCTAGTGAGATCATTAGACAGTCGTTTTTAACACCAGTTTCGAGAAATACTCTTAAATGTTCCTCATAATGCTAAAAAAAACATTATTCATGGTTTTCAGGGACTTTGGCACATTTTTTGGGGGTTTGGCATGATGTTTCACGGGGTTTGGTGAGAAATCTTTCTACAGAAGCCCTCAAGACTGTCAATATTGTTCTCAAATTTTAGGGAAAGCAAATTTGCAGTGAATCATCCTCATTTTTCAATGCTTGGTCAGCATGGTGGCATCTTATCATGGGGCTTTTACACCATACAAATGTCATATATACATAAACTTGTGTCAAATTCTCAGTTAAGGGTGTTTTCATTTCACAGGAATATTTTTAAAATACTTCTCAACTTTTGTAAACTGTGGACTTTAACTAAAACATAGATTTTTAATGAAAATAAACAAGTTTTTGCCTCTTTTACACCTAAAAATATCACATATATAAATACTTGTGTCAAATTCTCAATTAATGTTATTTTCATTTTACGTGGATATTTTTAAAATCCTTCTTAATTTTTGTAAATTGAGGATTTTAACTGAAAAATAGAATTTTTATAAAAATAAACAAGTTTTTCCCTCATTCACACCATAAAAATGTCATAGATATATATACTCGTGTCAAATTCTTGATTAAGGGTATGTTCATTCCATTTGAATATTTTTAAAATTTATCCCAATTTTTTTTAATTGAGTTCTTTAACTGAAACATAGATTTTTTATGCAAAGAAACAAGTTTTTGCCTCAATGAATCTACTTTTTGGGCACCCAATCAATTTTATACAATTTTTGTTTGTTAGTACAGTGAATTTAACAAGCATTCCAGAGTCCAAGTGTAAAATAGCTTTATAAATGTGAAGATTTTTCCCATGGGAATATAATATTACTGAAACGATGATTATGTGGATGATTTTTAGGACATAATTACCCTTAGAAACAGTACAAAAAAAATTTGTTTTTTAAATTTTAGCTCATTGCAACACAACAACTGTAATAAACAAATATTTTTTGGGTCAAGAGGCGCATTTTGTTAGAAGGAAAGTGATCATAAAGAATTTTTGGATAGTGTGCTGACCCCTTACATTTTTTGAAAACAACAGTTTGGTCACATTTCTTGTGAGATGTGAATTTTATGCGGTTGTTAGTTTTTTTCTCACACAATTAGTTTCTTTGCCTTTATTTTTAACATCGTCTAGAATAAAGCTTACATTTTTAATACTCCAATGAAGTCAGTGATCTAAATATTGAATTATATGAAGGTATTTCAGAAAAATTAATGTTGCGAATTATTTTTTGGATATGTTATGTTAACGATTTCCTTATTTGTTCAGAAACTAAATACTTTAGTGTGATAATGTTTTCAAATTACTAATTTTTATCCTGCGTTCTTCATGAAAATACTTTACTCGACAGAAAGTACAGTACATTGTACTCCTGTAGAAGTTTCAACATTGAATAAATAAACCATCTATTTTACAGAAGGATGTTTCTTTATTATTTTAGGATCCCCGTCCTAATTTAAGTTTCCAACATTTAGGAATTGCGAAAAAATATATAAGAAACGTAAACAAATTTTTCTGACAGCAAGTTGAATTTCTTTCTCGCAAAGAAATTTCGTTTGCCCTGTAAATGTATAGAATTATGTGATTCACACAACATGGCGGATTGTCTCCACAAAATGGCGGAAGTGTCTTCTTAACGAAGGCTAATTTTCCAAGGTGGCATAGCTGTTTTCTCTTCACGTATCACTTTACATAATGGTTGCGACGAGGCAATTCATTGTTGAGATTTATTTCTCAATAATATAGAATCTGTATGAATAGGTTTTTAAACATTCCAAACAACACCGTGGCTGCACTTGTTACAATTTACAAGAGTGTAGTTGACAATTTTTTCATGAATTTCAGAAAACATTAGAATCAGAATCTGGTAAAGAGTCAGGTAAAGAATCAGGTAAAGAATCTGGATCAGATTCTGAAAATGAAAATGGAAGTAAGAGCGACAGCAGTTCCTCCAACGGCAGTAAGTCGTCAGGTTCCGGATCGGATAGGTGGGTATTTCTACTATTTAATTCGTTGGTGCCTTTGTTACTAAATAGCCAAAAATTCAGTAAAGTCAGTTTTTTCCAAGTTGACCTTTTAAAATGAATTTGAAATTATGCTTATATTTTTTAGAATGATATTGCAATATAGAGAATAGGGTTTTCCTTGCTATTCAAAATTAGATTTTTTTTACTGTCATTTTGTTAAACTTCGAAGATTTTTTTTGCATTCAAATAACACGCGGGCATAAAAGTAAAAAAATCTGTTTTTGAAAAAAAGGGCAACCCTAAAGTAGCAGCAGTACAGAAGAATATAAACTGTTTTTTCCCGTATTTTATTTGGCTTTTTGGTATATAGGGATATTATTTTGAAATTAATGTTTTAACGCTAGAGCTTGATGAAAACACTAACATTGGGTCCTTGAAACCTGCTAATCTTGTGTAAACTGCTGGATTTTATTTTTAATCGTGTTTTTTTTTCTTGTTCTCATGTGTTTGTCATTATTTCCTAAACCTCTTGTTTTCCTCCAAGAACGTATTTATCTACTTGCGATTTTGTGCTTGTCACAAATTCGTGTACTCATCTCTTCTTTATAATATACGGCTTCTAAATCTTTCATTTTCGTTTTTAAATATGCTCCTTTTATTTTATTTTACGCTGCAAGTCCTATCTATATGGGCAACTAAAAATAAGATGACGCAAATAACTAGAATGAAACAATGGATTTGCTTTTAAGAAACTGAATTAGATTCACAACCTGAAATTAAATTGGGTTAAAATACTTGAAATGAAATCTCCTAAATAGGCATTATAAATAGAAACTAGAAATATACAGACAATTTGGAATTTAAATTTATTTTCGAGTTTTCTCTACGCATATTGTTATTTCATGGAATGTCAGGCTTACGACATTTTATTTGTTCTGAGCTCACGTATTCATTAAAAATTAATATTTACGACGCAATCATTGCCTTAAAATAGATTAGATAAATCCATTTACCTAGTGTATCTACGTCTCTTCAAATATTCAAGTTAGATTTTCTTACGTTATTTTAATGTACGCATCATGATGACTAGATTATAAAAGTAATTACGTTTGAATTAAAATCTAATTTTTTTAACATTTATAGAAAAATCTAAAGTATTCCTCTATTCAGGACTTATTTGACAATAATTCAAGATTATCATGTTTCATTGAATGGTTTAGTTTTAACGAGGAATAAAAAATTCCGATTCAATGTTCTTATTGCATAAAATGTGGTGATGTAGAAATATAGAAAAATATTCTGACTGCTTTATGCAGTGAATCTAGCTCCTCGGGTTCCGGTTCAGCGTCTGGTTCCGAATCAGAGAAATCTGTCAAATCCCATAAGTCTGAGAAATCTGAAAAGTCAGATGCAGCTGCACAAAACGATAATTATCTGAGCAAAAGCTCTAATTACAGCACAGAAACAAAAAGTAGGCATAAAAGCGACTCTAGCCGCGAATGGGATGAGAATCCTGATATATATGGCATCAGAAGATCCAATCGGTCGAGGAAGGAGCCTGAAAGGCTCACGGCACAGCGAGAAAGCGATAGTGATGGCCGGAAGAAAATTAAGAAAAAAAGGTAAGTACTTTCGGGGAATAATATTTTTCTATTCATTTTGAGGGATAATATTCTTGATTATTTCGTTCTTGTATCAGGAGATTTAGCTGTGAGTTGAAATAACGGATCTTCCATAAACTACGTTACCATTTGTTTGTGGAGGGGGGTGGGGTCCCCCATCAAAGTAACGTTACACGTTTTAGAATTTTTACTTTTTGGTTGAGAATTTTTTTATTTGATAGAACATTCGTCTTTTTTGGCAGAAAATTAATCTATTTGTTTCAAAATTCATATTTTTTAGTTGAAAATTCTGCTTTGTGGTTGCGAATTTTATTTTATTGAAAATTTGTCGTTTTTAGGTAGTGAATTAATCTTTTTGTTTTAAAAATCAACTTTTTAGTTGAAACTTCAAGTTTTCAGATAAGAACTCTAGAATTTTATTCAAAATTCGTATTTTCTGCTAGTAAATTAATCTTTTTGTTTAAAAATTCTTTTTTTTAATTAAAAGTTCAACTTTTTAGTTTATAACTCTTGAATTTTGTATAAAATTGTATCTTTTTTGATAGCAAAATCATCTTTTTGGTTAAAAATTTAACAGCTAGGTTTTAAACTTGAACTACTTTCTTAAGCATTAAAGCAAAAAATTCTTTAATATAAAAAAACGTCTTTTTGGTAGTAAATTAATCTTTGTTAAAAAATTGAACTTTTTGGTTGAGAATTCTTGAATTTTTATAT
>JAWWLR010000054.1:73158189-73168823 GCA_035041075.1 Acraspis erinacei | reverse complement strand
ACTGAAATTTAAACTTATTCCATTCGAATATTAAAAATGATCTTTTTCTGTTAAAGTTAATCTTCTTGACTAATAATTATTCTCTTCCGTTAAACTTTGTGTTCTCTTAAGAAGATTCATAATTTTAATTAGAAATTCATTTCTTGGATTGAGAAGGAGCTATTTGATTGAAAAATTGTTTTTTTTTTTTTTGAATGCGAAGGAATTTTTTTCCGAAAATTTAACTATTTTGTTGAAAATTTTATTTCTTTTTTGGTTTAATTTTTTTTCAACTGAAATTGTAACTTTTGACTAGTTAAATATTCCACAATATTAATTAAAAACTCATTTTTTGGCTGAAAATTCATTTTTGGACTCAAATTTCAGTTTTTAGTTGAAAAATGATCTTTTTTAGTTGAAAAATGATCTGTTTTAGTTGAAAATTCGTCTATTTTGGTATAAATGAATCTTTTTGTTTGAAAATTCATCTTTATGATTAAAAGTTCAGTTATTTCATTTAAATATTCATCTTAGTCGAATAGTTCATAGTCTAATTAAAAAATGCATCTCTGGTTGAACATTCAAATATTTCAGTTGAAAAGTTAATGTTTTTTTAAGGGAAATTGTATTTTTTGGTTGAAAATTGAAGTGTTTCAGTTGAATCTTCACGATTTTAATTGAAAATTTATCTTTTCGTCTTAAAATTAAACTATTCTAACTAATTTTTCTAACTGAAAGATTAACTTTTCCATTTTTGTTGAAAATTGATATTTTCCAGTGGAAAATTCAAGTATTTGATTCAATATTCAGTTACTTTGAAATGTTTCCCTCTTTTCTGATAAATTAAAAAAAAATGTTTGACTTTTGCGGTAAATATGAATATTTTACTTGTAATGAACCGGGAAAAGCTGGGAAATGACCTGAAATTTGAAATTGTTCGCCGAATCGCCGCCCTGATAATGCACTTGACAAATTTCGCAAGTACTCAGCAAGTTCACCTCGTTTGAATATAATGCAGCCAGTGAGACACAAATGTTACAATTAAATAATTCATGTTGCGCACTGTTTTTTTACATGTCAAGCACCACTCACACGAACTCACTAGATATCGAGTCTGTCAATGTTGAAGTAGGTGTGAAATAACTTTTTTTTAATTTCTAATTTTACCGATTAACAATTTACAGACGCGAACTAGAAAGCCAAGAAAGACTAAAGAAGCCGCCAAAGCTATTACAAAGGAGATAGTAGAGGATAACGATAGTTCTGCAGACGAAAACAAGAAACCCAAGCCAAAGATTGAGAAAGTAAATTTAAAAGATTGATTTTTTTAAAAATTGATTATCCACCTGTTGAATTTAATGTGAAAAGTATTCTGACACTCTGTAAAATTGTATAGCCACCAGAGAAGAAAGACGAGGAAGTTGCAGTAAAGAAGCAAGTCAAGGAGAAGGAAAAAGAAGAGGCGGAACCAGTAGTGGAAGAGAAAAAGAAGGAGAAAAAGGTGAAGAAAGAGAAGAAGGAGAGTAAAAAGAGCAAAAAAAATAAACAGCCCGTTGGACCAATGCATTTTACAGCCAATAACGAGCCAAGAGCCCTGGATGTTTTGGGTGATTTGGATCCCAGCATCTTCAACGAGGTACTGGTCATTTACAATCTATTTTTTGTGTGCAAATTCATCGTTTTCAGTAGAAAATTGATGTTTCTGATTCAAAATTCATGTATTTTGCTTTAAAAAGTCGTTCTCTAATTGTACAAAATTAATCTTCTTGTTTGAGCAATCATCTTTTTGCTTGAAAATTCAACAGTTTGTTTGCAATTTTTTCTCTCTCTTGACCGAAAAAATATTTTTTAATTAAAAATTCAACTACATACTACATTTTTCGTTGAGAATTCACATTTTTTGGAATACACATATGATTACTTTGTTGAAATTTAAACTATTTTATTAAAAATTAATTTTTTGGTTGAAGATTCATCATTTGAATTGTAAATTCATCTTTCTGGTTGGAAATTCGTTTGTTCTTTGTCTATTTTTATAGAAATTAATCTTCCTGCTTGAAAATTCATCTTTTTGGTTAAAAATTGAATAATTCTCGATAAAGATTCATCATTTTAGCAGAGATAGTCTGCATTGTAGTAGAAAATCTACCTTTTTTTGTTTCAAATTTAACTATTCCTTTTGAAGACTTTTCATATTAACTGAAAATGTATCTTTTTTTGTTGTAAATTCATGGATTTGATTAAAAATCCGCCCTTTGAGTAGAAAGTAATCTTCTAGGTCGAAATTATCTTTAATATAATATTTTTGGCTTAATATTCCACCATTTCAGTTAAAGATTCACATTTTTTATTGAAAATTCATCAGTTTGGTTAAAAATGGATTTTTTTAAATTGAAATTAAACTATTTGGTTAAAAATTTGTAATTTTTAGTTAAATATTTATGTATTTTGTTGAAAAACCTTTTCTTTTTTTCTCTGTGCAAAATTAATGTTCTTGATTGAAAATTAATTTCGGTGTTCGAAAATTAAACTTTTTGATTGAAAATTTAAGTATTCCCATTAAATATTCATAATTTTAGCTATTCATCTTTTTGTTTTTAAATTAATTGTTTCCAGATGAATATTTATTACTTGAGTTAAAAATTCATCACTGGTTTAAAATTAGTTTGTTTTTTGTGTGAAAATTAATTTTTTAAACTGAAAATTGATGTTTTTTAGATCAAAGGATTTGAAATATTTTAAGATATTTTTTTCAATATCTTGATATTTTCAAGAGTTTAAAAAAAAGTCAAGGGATTTGAAAAGTTTTTAAAGGATTTAAAATATTGTAGGCTCTTTTAGAATATTACAAATTAATTTTTAATTGATTTCAGTAATTTGATGCGATTTAAAAGGATTTGAAATATTTTTGGGTGCTGTAAAGGATTCCCAGGAATTTTCAAGATTTTTAAAAAGTTTCAAATAATTTCAAAAGATTTCAAACTCACTTCAAATTCTTAGGCATTTCATCAAATTTTTTTTCACTTTTTCTGAACTCATTTCAAACTTACTCAATATTCAAATATTAAAAAAGTGAGTTTCAATCCACATGATTGCTTTTTAAATTCAGCTTTATTCTTTATGAATTTCATCGAATTTTTCTCATTTTCCTTAAATTCCTCTAAATTCACTGAAATTTTACTGAAATCTATTAAATTTTTTCGATTTTTGAAATTATTTCAAATTCATTTGAAATATTTTGTATTCTTTAATAACTTTTTTCCTATAAATTAGAGGTTCTTTGGAATTCTCTTGATTTTTTTTATTTGCTTGAATTCTTATTTTATTCAATTCAATGGATTTTTTCGAACGTACTGAATTCAATGAATTTAATGAAAGCTTTTAATCAACAAATACTTGAAATTTGGTTACAGTGTAAAGAAAAGATGAGACCTGTGAAGAAAGCGTTGAAAGCACTGGACAAACCAGATCAAACTCTGAGTGAATCGGATCAGCTCGCTCACACACGAAACTGTCTTGTGCAAATTGGAAATCAAATCACCACGTGTCTATCAGAGTACAAAGACCCGGAACAAGTCAAGGAATGGAGAAGTAATCTGTGGTACTTTGTCTCCAAATTCACCGAGTTTGATGCCAAGAAACTCTACAAGTTGTACAAGCATGCGATTAAGAAGGGAGATGGCAACGCAAGCATGACATCGACACCGGAAAAGAAGGAAGAATCGACTCCTACAAAGGTATTTTTTTATTTTTAAATATTAAATTAACGGGGTGTCTACCCTGCCTGGAAAACCTGGAAAACATGGAATTGTCAGGGAATTTTTCCGAGATCGTGGTTCATTTTTTTAAATTGCAATATCAAACTGAATAACAATGATTTTAAGGTATTTTATTGACGGGGAAATGAATTTAAAAACAGAGAATTAACTTTTGATCGTAGAAAACTTCAAGTTTTTAGTATTTGATTAATTTAAAATATAATTTCACATGGAACAGGGAATTTTTGACATGGAACGGGAATTTTTTTTTAAATAATTAAAACTGGGATTAAGAAGAAAGGATTTTTAAAAGCCCTGATCCTAATCAAAATTCGTCACAATTTATAAGCGTCTTCTTCCACATTTGAGATAAAGAGGGTGCTTCAAGTGGTTTTTAGAGTAGAAGTAGTATTTCGAAGAGGAAATATTTCTGAATTATCATATAATTTTTTTTACATTTTTCGTTGGGAATTTATTTTTTTTCTTCTTGAAAATTCAACTAATTGCGCTTAAAAGGTCTCTTCAAAAATGTGACTAGTTTCTTAAAAATCTATTTTTCAACGAGAAATTTAACTTTCAGCATAAAAAATAAAGATTTTTCTGAATATCCGATTTTTTGTCGTTAAGATTTAGATTTTTAACGAAAAATTCACCTATTATATTTTTTGTTGATATTTGATCTTTTTTGGATGAAAATTCAACCGTTTGGTTGAAAGCTGATATTTTTTATTTAAAATTTAAAGTACTATTTTTTAGAAAATTTATTTTACTGGTTGAATATTCATCTTTTGGTAGGTATAAAATTTAACTATTCTGTTTGAAGATTTATCTTTTTTTTGCAACTGAAAATTTAACCATTCCACTTTGGGTTGAAAATGGACCTTTTTTAGTTCAAAATGTAACAATTGGAATCAAAATTTGGCTTTTGTAATTAAAATTTCTTTTAATTCAAAAACCTACTTTGTTGTTAAAAATAATTTTTTTCTTTGAAAGTTAATCTCATTGTTCAAAAATTCTTCTTTTCGGTTGATAATTCAATTATGGTATTTTTTAGTTGAAAGTTCATCTTTTTTGGTTGAAGATTGATTTTCTTCAATTAAAATTTAATTTTTTAAGTTTTGGTTGACAATTTATCTTTTTTAGTAAAAATTATTATTTTTTTTTAGTTGAAAGTTCAAGTTTTTCAGTTGATAATTCATTGTTTTGGATTGAAAATTAATCTTTTTATGGGAAATTCAATAATTCTAGTTGAAGGCTCATCATTCTGGTTGAAAATTCATGTTTTTGGTTTCAAATTCAGCTATGACAGCTGAAGATTTATCATTTATGTTAAAAATGTATCATTTTGCTTGAAAATGTAATATTTTTTTGAAAATTAGTTTCGTTTTTGTTGCAAATTATTCTTTTTACCGGAAATGCGATTATTTCAATTGAAAATTACACACTTTCAGTTAAAACTTAATTTTTTTCATTAATTTTAACTGTTTCATTTTCCGTTGAAACTTGATCTTTTTGTATTTGATTCGGCAAATATATCATTAAAAACTTATGCATTTTGGTAGAAAATTAATCTTTTTGGTTAGAAATTCAAGTACTCCAATTACATATTCATGATTTGAGTTGAAAATTCATCTTTTTGTTTGAAAATAAAACTACTTAGCTTAAAATTGAACTATTTTATTTAAAAAATCCGTCTGTTTGTTTAAAATTCATCTATTCCAGATGAAGATTCATTATTTTAGTTGAAAATTCAACTTCTTTGATAAAAATTCATATGTTTTTATGAAAAATCTTCTTTCTTGATAAAAAATTAATTCTTTTACTTAAAAATTCAAGTATTGCAATTAAATATTGATCATTTTAGTAATTAATTAATATGTATGTTTGAAAATAAAACTACTGGTTTAAATGTTCAATTAAATTTGTTTTGAAAATATTTTTTGTTCATGAAAAATTAACTTATTTTTTGGTTGAAAACTGATCTTTCTAGTTCAAAGTTCAGCTATTTGTTTGAAAATTGATCTTTTTCAGTTGAAAATTCAACTGATTGATAATTAATGTATTCTTTTGAAAAATCGTCTGTTTGATAAAAAAAATTAATCCTTTTGTTTGAAAATCTAAATTTCTACTTGAAAAGTTAGGCATTTGAAGCTCTTTAAATTTAATTTAATATACTAAACATTATTTTACCTGACTGATGTTTATAGTATTATTTAATTATTTAATTAATCTATCGTGTCAATATATTTAGGAATATCCTGTAATAGTAATTGAATTCCTATAATAAAGTCGCGGAAAATTATACCTGGAAAAAACTGGTCGTGGAATTTTATCCAGGATTTGAGTAGAAACTTTGATAAAATATAAATTTCCAAACCAGCAATAGATTCTAAACCGTGATATTTTGCACACGTCCACAGAAACAGGAAGAAAAATCGGAGAAGCACGCGGCAAAATCTGTAGCGGACACGTCGAAAGAGTCTCGGCCAGTGAAGCGAAGAATAGAAGAGGCGGAAGACAGTTCCAACAATGTTCCAGTGAAGAAGCATCTGCTCTCGAGTTCCGCCTTGGGAAATATGAGTAGCAGCGCGTCTTCCGTGACAATTGGCGCTATCACCATCACGCCCGTCACGTCGACACCAAACTCAACCCCAAGCACGACAAATAGTGTTGACACGCCGAGGCATAAGGATTCCAAGGATCCGGTCAAGCACATCAAGGACGTGAAGAGAGATCGCGACCGAGACAGGGACAGGGACCGAGACCGGGACCGAGGTCACAATGATAGGAACATGGACAGGTTGGGTGGAGGTAAAGATGAGAGAATCAGGAGAGACAGTGGTGGTTATGGAATGGGTGGACATTACAGTGGGAATCGAGAGGACGATCATTGGGTGCCAAGAGACGGAAGAGATCATCGGGACAATAGGTAAATTAATTTTATACAACTTGTGAGGGTATTTATTTCTAATCGCAGAAAAATGCAATTTAATTTAATTTAAAAATGCAATTTAATAATTTTGTTCTATTTAGGATAGTGATTTCTACTTTATCTACAGTCACCGATTTTTTTTTCGCTGGCTAAAATGCGTCATTTTTAAATCTTTTACTTCAAAAATTTTCTATTTTAGATTTTTATTATTATTGAGCGCAATTGAAAATTAAAAGTGTTTGAAGTTGAAAATTTTGGATAAGAAACAATTTTATTTTATCAAGTGTTGAATATATAAATAAATTATTTTTAAAATGGATCTCTACGTTAAGTATTAAAAAGTGAACAATAATTGATTTGAAAAAAAAAAACGATTCTGAATCCGTTCAAAATTGAAGAATTTTCAGATTTTAACGTTAAATCTTAAACTATTTTAATTCGTCCGATTGAAACTTTATAAAATATTCTAAACATAAAAATAGCTTCATAATAATATATTCATATTTAAAGGCTTTTATTAAATTTAAAATATTTTTTCAGTCTAAAAAATTCCATTTTAACCCATTCAATTTGAAATGTCTTAATTAAGAAAAATAATAGCTATTTAATATTTAGCAATAATTTACTGTTAACTCAAGGCGAGTAAAATGGAACCAAATATTTAAAAGTAAACAATTTGAGACTGAATTGTTTGACATAGGAAGCCTTGAATCTTTAAAATTTCGAAAAGCTTTTAAACTTTGAACGTTAAAATTTTAATTGTTCTATTTGAAAAGTGTTTATTTTGTAAGTCAAATGGTTGAATTTTGAGGTATAAATAACAATTCAACACTTATTATTTGTAGAAAAAAATTTAATAACTCTAAATAGCAACAGCCTAAGTTAAAACAAAATTTAGATTTTTGCAGATTTCAAATAAAAAATTTAGAAGCTTTTTAAGAACGAAAACTCCTGTAAAAAACAAGAATTCAACGACCAAATTTGGACCAAAACAAACCAACAGCAAATACTCCAATTGTAATCTGAAAAAAATATTTGTCCAAAAACAAAAATTTCAGAAAAAAATAATAAAAAAGAGGAAAGAAAAATGAGAAGGCAACCAACCACATCCCCTACCTTCTCTTTTCTTTCTTTCGTCCTTTTTTTATTTTTATTATCAAATCACAATAAAAGAACATTAAAATTACTTAATAAAAATTATAAACCAACGTTTTGGCACTCGTACAGTACCCTTATCAAGGCAAGAAAAATTAACAACAACACCAAAGAACAGGTGTATCATTTTAAGAGAATAATTAAAAAGATTTTTAAAGATTTCCAAAATTATCGAAAGAAAATCTGGAACATTTTGAAGACACTTTTTTTTAATTTCCAGGATTTTTCTAAAATTGTAGGAAAAATTCGATAAGTTTCCTTAAAATCTTTCAGATTCTTTTTTGATAATTTTCGAAACTTTTAAAAATATTTTCTTAAAATAATTTTCCAACATGAAAAATAATTTTTAATTTTCGTAGAAATCTTAAAAAAATGTTTCTATTCTTTTGAAGCCTTTCACAATTCTCGAAAAGCTTCTAAATTTTTTAATTAAAATCTGCAAAAATCTACATTTTTTAAAATTAGGATGTGGCTATTTGCACCGAAATTTTCGTACGAATAGCCGAATTTTGTCGGTAAATGCACCTCGTTTAAATTATTTGAAATCATTTAAACTTTTTTATTAATTTTAAATCTTTTCAGAACTTAAGATGACTCAAATTTTTTTCTACATATAATAAGAAGGATTTTCTAAAAATTGTAGCAAAATTCGATTAATTTAAAAAGATATTTAGAAGTTCTTAAATAATTAAATATATAATAAATAAATATGAATATCAAATTTTTTAATTTAAAAACTTTTAGGCTTAAATTTTAAATAATTTTAAGTTCAAAAGTTCTACTTCAAGTGCTTTAATTTTATTATATATTATATTATTTGGATTTAGAAGAAAGGAATTTAAAAGAATCCCTCTTCCAAGTCAGAATTTGTCACAATTTGAAAGTTCTATCTTCCAAATTTTAGATAAGGATTGTACTTCACGTAGTTTTTTGCGTAGAAGTAGTATTTAAAAGAAGAAATATTGCTAAATATCTGTTTTTATGTTTTTACAAATTTAGATTTTTAACCGAAAATTTAACCATTCTATTTTTGGTTGAAAATTTATATTTTTTTGGACGAAAATTTAAGTATTTGGTTGGAAATTGATATTTTTATGCAGAAAATTCATCAGTTTTGTTAAAAATTGATATTTTCTTGTTCAAAATTAAAAATTCTGATCAAAATTGATCTTTTTTTCATTGAAAATTCAACTATTTCATTGAAAATCCACATATTGGAAGTCGATTGTTTTGTTAGAAAATTATATTTTTCTTTGAAAGTTATTCTTCTTCTTTAAAAACTCTTCTTTTCGGTTAAAAATGCTGTGGTTGAAATTATTTAAATTGTTTTGTTAAAATTTAATTACATATATACTAATTATGCACTCATTTATTGAATTCAATTAAATTTTTTCATATTTTGAAATTCATCTGAAATTCATTACAATTTTACGGAAATCAATAGCATTTTTTTTTTACTTAAAATTTTTTTTCTAATTCATTTTAATTATTTTAAATTTAACTTGAATTTCTTTGATGTCATATGCATTTATTCTGAATTTGATACGCTTTGAGCGCTAAAAAGGTACCCTAAGAGCGCTGACAAAAAGTACCTTTTCGTCCCTATATTTTACCCTATGACCGATTACAACTGAAATCAGGCAGCGTGGTAGTGTATTCTCACCGATCTTTTTCAAATTGAAATATGTTGTTAAGTATGAAAAATAAGCAAGCACGTATTTTTTTATTTCTTTCTAAGATGAAATTTATGGAAGTTATGGCGATTTAAAAAATAACCTGAAAATCCTCAAAAAGTTTATAATTAAAAAAGTTATAGCTGTTTTTCGACAAAATTTCAATTACTATATGAGAATTTGCACTTCTAATTTATATAGGAGTAGAAAAATAAAATTTTTATTCATTAATTCTTTTTTGTGTGGAAAACTTTAAAATAATAATTTTTAACTTATTTATAACGTTTTTAGATAAATAATACCAAATAATTTCAATTTTATTTGCACAGGTTTCAAGGGTTTCAAGGTTCATTTTTATTTAATTTTCACAAATTTTAAGATTTTAAAGTCTATTTTTTGCTCTTTCTTTGTTTTGTATTTGAATCTTCTTTAGTAGATTTTGTAGAAGTTTTAGCAGCAGATTTTGAAGTTTTTGCAGTAGATTTGACAGTGTTTTCCTTCTTTTTTCTGTTTCTTTAACTTCAACTAGTGAAGTTTGTGCTGTTCGAGATACAAGTAGTTTAACTTCGCTGTGATCTTTCGTAGTGTTCCAAACATGATTTTTTTTTAATTCCTGATAGTTTCTTTATTTTTTTCCATTCTAATAGCTTCTTTTCCCTGAACTTTTAAAGTTCTTCTTTAGGCAAGTAAATTAAACTTATTGCAGTTGTGTATTTTTTAAATTCATAGTTTAACACTTATTTACAAACGCATTTGAAAAAAAGTTCACGTTAATACTTGTAAAGATATTTAGTTTAAATAATTTTTGTTTAATTCAAACTAATACGCTGAACTATATCTATAATATGAGTTAATAAACTAATTATTAATGCAAGAATTCAAAATATTTTTTAATCAAACCGAATTTACCAGAATCGTGTGTAAACAAATTCATCTTCGTTACAAAACAAAGAAAGAGCAAAAAATAGACGTTAAAACCTTAAAATCTGTGAAAATAAAATAAAAATTATTTTTTATTATTTATGTAAAAACGTTGTAAATAAGTTAAAAATTATTATTTTAAAGCTTTCCACATAAAAAACACGAATAAACGAAAATTTTCATTTTTTATTTTCATACTCCTATATAAATTAGAAG
>JAWWLR010000054.1:73146252-73156655 GCA_035041075.1 Acraspis erinacei | reverse complement strand
TTCCTGGAACACATACTAGCTCGGTCTCCCACCCAAACGGCAACCACGTTTTTCTACACAGATAATGAGGACCTCAGACTGTCCAAAGCGAGAAGTGCTAAATTCTCTGGAACTACAATTTTCGGAAAACATCGGCATCACTGCCAAGGATAAGGAAAAGGAGGAGACATATCAAGACCTCAGAATGGAGCTGCCATGACTCTACCCAAAGTATTTGGTTAAAGTAATTGTCGTTTTGATCTATGCTCTCGGAAGTGCAAAAAATCCGTGTGCAAAAATATGCCAAGGCACTTGCTACGTGTCCTTAAGAAACATAAAAGTTTCGACTGCCTGTCGTTGTGCTTTTATCGTGCCCCTTGGCCAACCATCTCAAGGTAGTGAGACGTGACCATAGGTCTGATTTACCGCGGTTCTACTGGTATCCAGAATTTAATTCTCTTTCGGTATTGCAGGCACTCATCTCGATCGAAAAGCCGAGCAAAAACATTTCTAGAAAGTTACAGAACTTAGGGAATCCATGATCGCACATGCGCTGCCTACATTACAGTTGCTGTTCGATTCCGTCGCTAAAATAGGAAACATCCTTATTTACTGTTTCAGGAATCTGCGCCATTGATCAAACTTACCGACTGTTCAATTATCGACCTATGTGGCTGACCAGTGGCGCCATCAGTAGGTTGCAACTGGAACTACGTGGTAGCGTGCCAGAATCTGCCTAGCTTAACTACAGGTCCGTGTCACTTAGTTGGAGGCCCTACAGAGAAGCTTCCGAAATTTTGAGTATTTTCTTTTGACAACAACACAACCAGGAACTAAAAGCATAAGGTCGGATACTTTCTGGAAACACCATGAAGAAGCCTTGTTTTGAGAGAAAATTTAACTAATTTTGAGCGCTTTTTGTAAGTAATATTCACCAATAAAAGACTCTTCTACGAGCGATTTAGTAACAATCATGAATTATCATAAAATAAACGCAAGATTTTTCTGTCTGGAGTGAATCCACGTGCGAATATTGACAATTTCCTTTTTACTAAATAAGAATTGTCAAGATCAAAAATATGTTTTTGGTTGGAAAAAGTGAACCAATTAAGATTATTAGAGTTTCATTGTTATTATTAAGATACAGCAAACACAAATTGAACGAAGTTACCAGTGTTAATTAATATTATAGACATACACACAAAGAATTCTCTCCATTACGCGATATTATTCGCCTGTTACATATTATTACGCACAACTTCGCTTTATTATATTTTTATATCTTACTACATAACTCATTATCAGCCTGTAATAATTTTTTTGTAAAATATTTGAGTAGGGAAATAAAAAGAAAACTTTTTTATTTGCATCAATATTATGTTTTATTTTTTATTATTTTTCAAAATGTCAGTAAGTAGATTCAGACGTTAAAGCATTAATTAATAGAACATAATTTTAATTTAGATACAATTGTACTTAATATAGAAACGCGAGACACCTGATCAAAATATATTTTTGAAACGAGGAGCTTTAAAATGGTATATTTTACAATTAGACCGATTACAACTTAAATCGTTCGAAGTGGATTTAATGCTCTTTCTTTTCGCTTTGAGTTTTTGTCAAAAAGCTGAAAATTAAAAAAATTACAGCTGCTCTTCGACAAAATTTAAAATGCGATTTTCTCCAAAAGACCATCACTTTTTTCCAATTTTTTCAGAGATAGCTGATTACAAGATCTAAAAGTTAATCTATACGGGAATTTCTCCTTTTAATTTATATAGGAGTAAAAAATAAGATAATAAAAATTATCATTTATGCATGTGCAATAATACTAAATGCTTTCAATTTCAATTTTATTTTCACATATTTTAAGGTTTTAACCTCTATTTTCGGTCTTTCTCTGTCTTCTATTTGAAGCTTTTCTAGTAGATTTTGCAGAAGTTTTGGCAGTAAATTTTGTAGTTTTGGCAGTAGATTTGACATTTTTTGACTCCTTAATTTTCCTTTCACTTAACTTCAACTATAGGAATTTGCGCTGTTCGAGATACAAATAGCTTCTTTTCCCTAAACTTTTCAACTTCTCCTTGAGGAAAATAAGTTAAAATTATTGCAGTCTTGCCTTTTTGATTTTCTGCTACAAAGTGTGATGCATATAGTATTGTATCAGCAACAGCTTTTTAAAGATTTTGATTTTTCCGGTAGAGTTTAACTAATCCCCCGACTACACATACAGTAACTTTGTCGTTTCCTGTTTCTGAAAACAGATTTTTTAGATTGCGTTTCAAATTTGTCATTTAATGTATTTGAAAACGATTATACGTTATAAATAAGTTAAAAATTATTATTATAAAGATTTCGACATAAGAAAAAACACGAATAAATAAAATTGTTGTTTTATTTTTTACTCCTATACAAATTAGAAGTAGAATTTCCCGTATAGCCTAACTTTGAGATATTGTAATCAGCTATCTCTGCAAAAATTTTCAGCAAAAAAAACGATGGCCCCTTTGGGGAAAATCGCAATTGACTTTTTGTAACATATCCATACTTGTAAATTATTGTTTTGCATTATGATTTTTTTATTTGTTGCAGGTTTGGAGATCATAAAAGGGAAAGGTTTGACAATTACGGACGCATGGGCGGCGGTGGTGGTGGTGGGGGAGGTGGAGGATATCACCGTGATCGAGATCGGGACCGTGATCGTATGCATATGAACGACAAAAGAAAGTAAGTATAAATAAAAAAATTTATTCAGGATGTCTAGCATTTTGAAAATATTTGAAAGCCTAGAAAAGTCTTTAAATTCTCTTTTATCTGGAAAACCCTGGAAAAGTCCTTGAATTTTGCTCGTGGTCCTGGAATTCTTTTTCCGACAAAGAACAAATAGGTCTTGCTCTCTGCTGATATTTAGTTTCGATAATGGATTGTTAATTTGATGACGGTGAAAGTCACGAAGCTATAATCGTAAATATTTTAAAGTTTTACATTTATTATCGATTTATTTTTCCACTTTAACAACAATTTAATGATATTTTTGGAAATGCAATAATTTGTTGCTTTCAAAATATTGCCAGTAAGATTAATTTTGCGTACAATGAGCTTTTATGGATCACAATTAATTAAAATTTGAATTGTTACTATTTTGTTGAAATTTTTTTTTTTTAATTTAAAATTAATTTTTTACGTGAAAATGTATCCTCCATTTTTCGTTTGTTTTGAAAATAGATATTTTTAGTTAACAAGACGTCTTTATTGATAGAACAAAAATCTTCTTGTGTGGTAGTCTTCTGTTTTTTGGTTTGAAACTGCAACTGTTTGGTTGAAAATTATATTTTTTGTTAAAACTTCTTATTTTCGGGTTTAAAAGGGCAACTGTTTTACAAAAAAATCGTCTTTTCACTTGAAAGTTTAACAATTTTGATGCATTTTTTTGCTCTTAAGTGAAAAATCGTTATGTATTAAAAATCCATCTTTTTTTATTAAAACCTTGAATATTTCGGGTTGAAAGTTGAACTACTCTGTTAAAAATTATATTATTTTTTTTGGTTGAAGGTACATAATTTTGATTGAAAATTCATCTCTTTGGTTGAAACTTCGTCTTTTTTATAGAAAATTATTATTCGAGAGTTTAAAATTCATTTGTTTTGTATAAAATTGGTGTTTTTTGGTTAAAAGTTGGTTTACTTTATTAAAAATTCATATGCTTGGTTGCCGAATTGCTGATTCATAATGTTAGTTGGAATTGAACTATTTGGTCAAAAATTAATTTATTTTCTTCAAAATTTAATTTTTAAAGGGTTCATATCTTTGATTGAAACTTTCACTATTTTGTTAAAAATTCGTTTTTTTTCATTAAAATTCATTTCCTACATGAAAATGTATCTTCCATTTTTTGTTGATTTTGAAAATTGATATTTTTTAGTTAAAAACTCGTCTTTATCGACAGGAAAATAATCTTTTTGGTGGAAATTCTCTCTTTTTTGGTCTTACGCGAAAAAAAACCTTTATTTGTTAAAAATCCATCTTTTTAATTAGAAAATTTGAATTCAGGGTTGAAAGTTGAAATATTCTGTTAAAAATTATTATATTTATTTGGTTGAAGATTCATCATTTTGAATGAAAATATATCTCTTTTGTTGAAAATTCCTCTGTTTGGTAGAAAATTATTATTTTCTGGTTGAAAATTCAACTGTTTTGTTAAAAAAGTGTATTTTTTGGTTAAAAAAATTCGTCTCGGGTTGAAAATTTCAGTGTTACGTTAAAATTTTCGTTTTTACATATAATTTAACTTTTTAGAGGGAAATTCAACTATTTATTTGTAAATTTATGTATTTTGTTAAAAATTCGTGGTTTTAGTTAATAATTAATTTTGTGAGTTAAAAGTTAAACTATTTGGTTCAAAATAAATTTGATTAAAAATTTAACTTTTTTTCGAAAATGATTTTTGTTAAAAATTTAACTGCCTTCTAAAAAATTCAAGTGTTTCATTCGAAATGTAACTGTTTTTGTTGAAATTAAATTTTTTAGATATTCGATCATTTGATTGAAAATTCTTCTTTGAATGTTGAAAATCCAACATTTGGGTAAAAAATATTAAATTTCTCCTTATTTTATTGAAAATTAAACTTAAATTAGCTTAAAATGCAATAACTCAGTCAAATTCAACCAATTCCAATAAAAAAACTCATTGCACACGAAATTGAACTCGCTTTCAGAATATCAGCAAAAGTTGAAAAAAGTGAACGTTAAAATACTTTCCATTGTAGCGTCATGATTTTTCACCTTGATAAAATCATCAATCACGAAAAACGTGTTTTTTGGCTACAAAATCAGATTTTGGGGACATATGAAAAAATTTCGTATCCTACACTTTTTTTAGTTCCGCTAGAATAGGAGCTTTAATAGGAGCTTTTAATTTGAATTATTTTAGGGAACTTTAATAGATTCCAGGGATTGTTTGTATTAATTTAATTAATTTCAAGTGATTTTAAAGCTTTTGAAATATTTTAGGATAAAGAATTTTCTAGAATTTTTGAAGATACGGAACGATTTTGCAGGACGTATGAGGTTTTAAAACTTTAAAAAAAGATTTCACGTTATTTTGTAAGATTTACGAGATTTTCAATGATTTTTCACGATTTCATGAGAAGTGAGGTATTTTGTAGAGATTGAAAGATTTGGAATTCACCCTGAATTCTTTGGAATTTTATTAATTCACTGGAAGTTTTTTAATTCACTTGAATTTCTATAAATTTACTCTTTTCTACTTAATTCATTGGTTTTTTGTTAGAAATTTTAAAAGTCTTAATTTAACTTATCCTGGGGATTAATTGTTTGAAAGGATTGGAAATATGTTACGGCACTACTTTTTTCAATTTCCTTGGCATTTGAAAGAGCTATAAAAGATTTCAGAGAAGTGTAAAGGATTTAAAATTATTTGGATTATTTTAAAAAAAATTTTTATTATATCAGATTATTATATCAGATTTAAAATGATTTTAAATACTTGAGGATATTGCAAAAGATTCTCAGGCGTTTTCAAGGGCTTAGAAAACTTGCAAGGGCTTTAAAAGATATCTAAAAAATTTCAAGGGATTTTAATATTTTAATGTATTTCAAATCATTTTTCACCAAACATGAGTGATTTCGTAAGGTTTCGAAGAGATTTTCAAATATTTTTTACCAATCATTTGTAATTCGCCCTAAATTCTTATTAATTTATTTTAAATCCTTTTAAATTCTTCTAAATTCACTTTATTCTATCCAGTTCAATTATTTTTTCCATGTTTTTAATTGCTTTCTATTCACATGATTGCTTTTTAAATATGGATAGATTTTTTATTAACTTCATCGAACTTCTCTCATTTCCCTTAAATTCCTCTAAATTCACTCAAAACTTATTTTATTTAATCAAATTTTTTCGGTTCTTAAAATTTTTCTATTTCATTGGAATTCTTTTGAATTTATTTTGAATTTTTCTGTAATCATTTGTCACTTATTGTGTTAGAAATTAGTTGTGTTTCAAAGATTTGAAATTTTTCTTGGAATTCAGCCTGAATTCTCTTAATTTTTTTTTAATTTACTTGAATCCTTCTAAATTCACTCAATTCTACATAATTCAGTGCATTTTTTAAATTAATTAGAAAATTTTTAATTAAGTTTTTTCAAATTTTCAAAAATTCGTTTGATTTTTGTTATATTTCACCTTGAATTTTTATGAATTTCATTGAATTCTTCTCCTTGATCTTAAATTCCTCTCAATTCAATCCAGTTTTAAGGAAATCAATGCATTTTTAAATATTTTTTAAACATTTTTCCCAATTCATTTGAATTATTTTGAATGAAAATTGAATTGTTGTGAAATATTATAAATTTATTCTGTAATTTTTTTTTGCCCTGAAAAACCTGGGAAGGTCCTGGATTGTTTTTTTTTTAAGAAACGCTAGACACCCTGGTTTATTAGAGTTAAACGTGATTTCTTTTCTGAAATTTAATATTAATCCTTTTTTTTTCAGTGACTACTACCGATATCCATCAGGACCGCCTCCTTATGGCGGAGCAGGTGGTTATGGTGGTTATGGTGGTGGGGCCGGAGGTGGAGTAGGAGGAGGAGGAGGTGCAGCTGGAGGATATCCACCTCCAGATGGACCTCAGGGTCACTTCAGGGGTCGAAATAATTATCCCAACGATAACTACCAGGGTGACTGGAGGCCCAACAAAGACTACAGACGAGACTATGACCGGAGGCCTCCTCCGCCAAATGCCAACTCCTAGTGCACTTTTGTCGTCACCGTCCCCGATCCTTTTCATTAATCAGTTGTAGTCGTATTTGACTGCAGTGACTGAAACTGCGCTTTCTGATTAATTGTGCCGATCAAAGGAACGGATAAAAGTTCGAGTGCAAGCATCAATAGGATGTCAGTTTTTTTTTTATATATATAAAGAAAAAAACTCCGACAAGTGTCGGATGGACAGATGCTTTAATTTACATTACGCTGTGGAAAAAGTTTACTTTGTCAAGTTACTGCGTGCTTGGACTACTCTGTTGTGCAATTCTGGCAGGATCAAGTTAAACAGTTCCGAGGAATAATATGTTTATTCTGCCAATTACCCTTTTTCTTTTCTTCACAAAAAACTACTTTCATGGATCTATGCAGTTCACTTTGCATTTTCAATACAAACTTTGTACACTTGTATAGTTTATGTGATGGAGTTTTTGTAAAGCTGTCTTTGACATGACTTTGGTGTGTTGTGTCCTGCTGATTCATTTATTTATTTCGCTAAAGTGTTTTTGAAATTCTTCGTGCTGTACTCACAATGTGCAGCATGGTGTTTGAAAACTGTTTACAGACAATTGCAATTTTTATTAATATCTGAAGAAAGCGCATCCGATAGTTTAGATCATTTGTAAATAGGTGCCTGCGACTCTGAGATGAACTCTTGTCCTCTTTTTTTCTTTTTTTTTCTTTTTTTTTTGTTCTTTGTTTTTGCTTTGCAAGGCTATAAAGAAACTTAAGTTACGGGTTTTTATTGTGTATCTTTTTCTACTTGTAAATGTTTTGATCTGCTCTCTGAACTGAATATCCCAAACACACACACAAAATCAGGTTTTTATGCTTCAAATTCAAATGAGCGCGCTCGAGATTTTAACAAAGTGGATGTTTTCGTGTACTGAAGAGATGAATCTTTTATACACTGCTTTTTCGATCTGCACTACACAGTACATTTTTTTCTCGGAAAAAAATGTCCAGTACGTTTGTATTTAATGCGATGATGAAAAAAAAAACAACAACAAAAAACAACGTGATATGTTTACCATCTCGGTATTTAGTGTAAAAAGTAATTTATGTCGATATCTTTATTTCCTCTTCTTTTTTTTCTCACTGTGTAACGACGCAAGTACTTTGTATACTGAACGCTTTGGATAATTGATCATGTAAAGAAAATTCTATTTTGTAGATCGCTTTTATTACAGCAATGAAACTAATTAGTTTGTCGTCGGTCGAAACTTTATAGTGTGCATTTGTGTAAATAATGGAATGCATCGGATATATAAGTGAGAGTCCCCCCGGAGTCGAGAAAAAAATCCATCACGGTTAATTATGTTTAGGAAATTGAAGAAGTAAAGGAAAAAGTTCGCCCATTATTGAGGGATAGCGAGATGATTGTCGTGCACCGAGTGGTTAATTTAAGTTTGTCTATTCAAGTGCAAGTTTATCGCCTAAACATAGTAAACTGTTTATAATTTATTACCTCTAGCCAAGTATAAATCATGAGACACTACCGAAGGGAGGAGAATATGATGTATATATTAATAAGCGAATAAAACATTGATTATTTGATGCCGTAAGAATATCGTACAATTTAAATTGATAATAATGCGATATGATATAGCAATGTATTTTATCAAATTTCGTCACTGTAGATTGCTAATTATTTCTGAAAATATATCTGGACAGAAAACTCGAATTTGTCAATTCTGTAGATACCCGCGCAGTATCCTCGTTTTACTTTCTGTATTTTGAATTAGGATTTAAAAAGGCATATTTTCTATCTTTATTCATGATAATCATAAAGTTATTTACTTTTCGCTGGGAATTGTATCGCTTGGAATTCGAAACGGCCCTTAATTTAGCTAGAATATCCCAATTTCTAAGTTCTTCTAGGTATAAAACCAACCATATAACTAGAATATTAATAATATTAATGCAAAAAATTTTATTTCTAAATTTAGTTGAGTTTTCAAATCAAAAAGATCAATTTTCTACCTAAGAAATAAATTTTTAACTCAAATGATGAAACTTTATACAAAAATATGATTTTTTAATTAGTTAGTTGAATTTTCAACCCAAAAGATTAATTTTCTACCAACAAAAGACTAATTTTCAACAAAAATTATAATAGTTACAGTATTAGAGAAGTAAATGTTCAACAAAATAGTTTTTTTTTTATAAAATAAAAATAATTTTGATCTAAAAATAGAATTACATTTTTAGTTGAAACAATCAGTTTTAAAACAAGAAAAATGAAAAAAAGATACATTTACAAACCAAAACTAGAGTAGTTCAATTTGCAGTTAGAAAAGTAAATTTTAAAGAAAAAACAACGCATTTTTTTGAAGAAAGTAATTAATTTTTAACTAAAAATATAAATTTTTCAGTAAAAATAGAATAGATACAACTTTCCAAAAAATTAATTTTCAACTAAAAACAGACGGATTTGCAGCCAAAGTTATTAATTTTTAATGACAGTCATGAATTTTGGACTAAATAGTGGAATTTTCAAACCAATGAATGAATTTTCTATTTAAAAAGAAAAACGAAGTTTTAACTAATTTTTTTTTCAACAAAGAAATTAAACAGACAAAACCAAAAATTCTTGACAAAAAATTGAATAATTCAATTTTCTACAAAATAGAACATTTTTTAAGGAAAAGAATACCGTTTTTATCACATTTCAACTAAAATGATAAATCTTCAACTAAAAAAATTTAATTTTTAATCATATACATGAATTTTCAACTAAAAAGATCAATTTTATACCAAAAATAAATTACTTAAATTTTTAGTTAATAAAATAAATATTTAACTAAAAAAAAAGAACAATTTCCGACAAAATTGTTAAATTTTCAGCCACAGAAATTAGTTTTAATCAGAAAAAATGAAGTTTCAACGAAAAAGAGAATTTTTTTACCAAAAATAAGATATTTAAATTTTAAGTTGGTAAAATAAATTTTCAACCACAGAAATCAATTTTTAACAAAGAAGATTAAGTTTCAACTAATGAAAGTACTCTTCTACAAATAATACAGATTTTCAACAAATAGTTGAATTTTTTACTAAAAACACTAAATTTTCAGTAAAAAACTTAATTTTCAATCAACTAAATCTAAACTTTCAACGAAATAGACTATTTTTAAACAAAAAGATTAAATTTGTATAAAAAAAAGATAAATTTTTGACAAAAAATGAAACAGTTACATTTTCAGTAAAAAAAATTAATTCTAATTAAGAAAAGAACCAATTTTCAACAAAGATCAATTTTCAACCAATACAATGAATTTTCTACAAAAACAGAAGAATTTTTATCAAAGTTTATCAAAATTTTATCAAAAGCATTTTCAACCAAAGATTTTTAAATTTCAAAGGAATTTTCAACCAGAAAGAAGAATTAGTCACCAAGAAACTTAAATATTCTCCCACAAATTCGAATTTTCAATAAAATATAGGAATTTTAAACCACATATTCGAACTTTCAACTTATGATAAATTTGGAACGAAATATTTACGAGTTAAATTTTGAATTAAATCAATTAATTTTAAACTAAAAAACATAATTTTCAACAAAATAATTAAATTTGGAACAAAAAAAAAAAGGTTTGTATACTAAAATGATGAGTCGTCAACCAAATAAATGAATTTTTA
>JAWWLR010000054.1:73131202-73143387 GCA_035041075.1 Acraspis erinacei | reverse complement strand
CTCGACCGAAAAGCAGCCTTGCCCTCGCCACACCTTGTCTAGCTTCACCGTATGCCATGCACATTTGTTTAAATAGCACAGTGAATTGCGCAGCGGGAGTTTTATAGCTATATAGCTCAGACTGTTTACATGGTTGTTTAGTTGCTGGAGCTGGAGACGTGTCACGACTCAGGCGTGTGACGCAAGAAATCATTCACAAAAGTTCGCAACAATAAAAGGTATTTATTAAAAAAAAAGAATCATTTTCCACAAATCAATTAATGCATTTTCGCGCATAATTGACCTCGAAAATTCAATGTTTTTATTTGTAAGCGAATGTTACTGCGTAGTATATGTCAGAAAGACCGGTGCGTTTATACCTGTCTCATTTTACCGGCTTATAAGCATTCGGAGCCTCTCTCTATACACAATACTTGTTGCTGGGCAGAAAAGTTATTATAAAGTGTATAATCTAACGGTATCAAATTGACAGTTTGTGTTGCCGGCCCAACCCGAAACGACCTTCGAACAAACCTAAGAGCAAAAAGCCGTCAGGTATGATGTCATGTTCGATATAAAAATAGAACAATGTTCAAGTATTTCTAGAATTTTTTGTGATAAACATAGTTCACGATAAATTTGGTCCAATGTCAACTTTAGTGATTAGTTTATCATACTTTGCTCTAAAACCGTATTTTTTATCACTTAAGTGCGCTGCGTCATACCATAAAAGGAATGTCTTCGATTCTTTTTGCATCAATCTTTTGTTATTCTTTCCAAATTTATGAAAACATAAGTTTATTTTTGTTTATTTATTATGGGCAATTTAAATACTATTTGAAGGGTGTCACCGCATAGCTATGTAAGTGCCGGGTATGTTTGAAAACACGTTTTCTTAGCTTAAAAATTCTCGAAAATTCTACCGAAGATTGTGGTAAAAGGATATAATTATACATATGTCCATATTCGAAACGGAAATGGATTTTTTAAACTGAAAACCTGTAAATTAAACTGGCCTGCTCTTTGTCTCGTAATGCGTTTATAATATTTCATGCATATTTGTTTAATGTTAACTGGGATTTAACAAAAAATCCATGAACTCTGCACTTTTTTCTGTTTTTCATATTTCTGTGCGTACTGCACAATGTTTATGCAATATCAGTTATAAATTTTATATTCAAGGGCATGTTATTCATATACTCTTTCATATAGACATGATATTATTGTTGCTTTCAAATTTCCAGATTTTTTGAAATTTTTATGTATTTAATTTAGAATTGCTGTACATTTTAAAATGTACCTACTTAGTAGGGTGGGCTGAAAATACAAAATTTCTTGAAAATCAAAAATGTTCAGTATACAAGATAAAAAGAACGTCACTAGAGGACAATGCCTTTGTCGAAGAGCGCGATCGCAGCCTCAAAATATAGAATAGAACAAAACATACGTAAGGGCCACTGTGTATTCAGCAGCTGTCCCGAACTTACCCGAAAGATTATTGCTAGTTTATACCCGAATCTAGCTGGGACTTGTTTCCCGTGGATTTTAGATCAAGTCCGAACTAATTCACAAGTCTAAAAAATACGTAAGGCCAAGCTATTCTTTTTGTGTAAATTGGCGCTGAACTCTTGTCACTTTTACAAGGAAAAAAGGCACGAAGTTCTTTAGGTTCTTTTTCATGTGTATGCTGATGATTTATTATATGCCTTGTACACATTTCAGGCCACGCAAAGTGCTTTGCGTATATTTTTCATTTTTGTCGACTTTCTTCATCTATAAATAATCGTTTTTTGCAATCAATATTTAGAATTAATCATTTTTATTAACACAGATGCAGCTTTCTCTCACGAATCTAACGTAGCAAAAACTCATTTTTCATAAAAATTTCCCTTATGTATATTTTTTTAGTTTTGACGGAAGTGTACTACAAATGTTAATACCAATTTTTAATAGAAAAAGTAATTGTAACTTTCATTCAAGTTAAAATTTTTTTAAATAAGCAAAACTTGACATTTTTGAAGATTTAGTTAACTTTGATATAAAATTGTAGGAAAATTATAAATATTATGTATTACATATAACACTTAAACAATTAAATATAATAATTAAAATATATTTAGAAACTTTGAAAATAACTTTTAGAAAGTGAGCACTTTAAAATTTAAATATAAAAATTTCAATAATTAAAAACAGGATTTTAATAAAACTGTCAAGCTAAAATATGTTTCCGCTGGATCAATACAAATGAAGTGTTTTTGAAATCTGGAATATTTCAGGCGCTGAAACTTGAAACTATTTTTAATATGAGATTAAAAGCATTAAAAAGTATGATTACTAATGAAATGAAAAATCTTAGAAGGAAATAGTTAATTAACTTACATGTAAGTATCATGGGTTTATTATTAATAAATGTATTTTGTAAAAGAGAGGATATTCTTGATTATGTTTATTGGCCCAATTATTCAAGTCGGGCTATTTTTTATATCTCTGTGAATGAATTTCCAGCATAAATATACCTTTTTTTAAAAATAATTTCTTTAATGGACAGAAATCATTAAAAAAAACCATTTAAAATTATTTAAAAACAGAGTAGCCACCCAGCCGGGAGAACCGGGAGCGAAATAATGCACAGAGATATTTGCCGTTCCCGAATTTCATAAATCGCGCGTTTTGTAATTTTTAAAGAATTCCAATTAGACAGTATATCATTTTTAAAGGTTATTTATCGCCTTTAAAATTTCTATAGATTTAATTTAAAATTATAGTTTTGAATATGCAATTCTAAAACAGTTTAGTTTTTGAGGCCTCGAAACTGAAGTTTTTTTCTTGAATTAATTTTTAGATTAATTTTTCAAGGTTTCGAATGATATATTTCACAATATTGTAGTTTCAAATTGAAATATAATATAAACCAATTTCGAAATGAAAAGCTTAAAATTGTACTATTTGCAAAAATAAGAAGCATATTATAACCATATTGTGTTATATTCTTTATTTTAATTTTAAATGTAAGATCTTAAAATTTTTCGATCTTTAGTTGAAGATTTAAACAAATAAATCATTTCAAATTGAAAAATGTTTGATTCGAAAAATTTTTTAATTAATAATCATTTTAAAAGAAGATTTGAATATAAAAAATAAAAAATTGAGTTTAAAATAAAAAAAGATAAAAATTAAACTACATATCTGCAATTGATACATCAGTAAATGGATAATAATTTCGGTACTTTTAAATTTTTACAACGCTTTTGCAGTTTTAAATGAAGTTCTCATTTCTTAATTTTTAACGTTCCGAAGTAGAAATTTTTTAATTTTTAATGTTTCCCATTAAAAATTATTATTTATCTTGAAAGTTTCTTTAGAATAATGCAATTCATTTTTTTATTTTAGAAAAAATTGTTTAATCACCTTTATTGTTAAAGTCTAATTTTCTTATGGAATAACAATTTAGTTTTCAATATTAAATTGAGAAATTTTAATTGCTTTGAATTTAAAATTATTCAAATTCAAAAGTTTCAATACTAAACTAAACTGAATATGTTTACTAAATAACTAACTAACTAAATATGTTTTCCCAATTCTATTTTATCAACTATTGTTGTTCCAACTACAATTACAAGGTGGCAATATAGAACTATATAACCAACCTTTTTTCGAAAATGGGTTTATTGCATAAAAGGTTCTGAAAAAATCAAATACGCGATACGATAAAAGGATTTATTCAAATTCTAATTTTTTAATACAGTAATAAAACAAATTATTTTAAATTTTAGCGTAGTAATAGTTTTTTTACCTTCACGATATTTTTTTAAATTATTAGCGTTTATTAACAAAAATACTTTTTATAGCCCATTCACCGAAAAATCGTCTATCTCAGTGCGATACTGTCACAATAAATATTAATTTTCTAGGAACAGAATAATTTGTTTGCATTCAAACAGGTTTGTGTTCAAACCTGTTAAATTTTTGGACGATTTACTCGGAATTTTTTCACTTTTCTAGATCAAAACGTTTTTAAACTCATTCAGAAACTCAATATCTCGGAAGAAAATTTTTATTTTTTTATTTAAACTAAAGAATAAATTTTTTGTCGCAATTCGCAGCCGAGTAATTTCCATATTGTTGCTTAGTGTCAGTTTCAAATTATCAGCTGACACATCTATTACCTCGAAAATAAATAACTATTTCCAATTAACTTTTCTTGTACTTAAATCAGCAAGGCGTCCTCTCGCAAGTGGACTTCTTTCTTTTCTGTAAATGGTAATTTCAATTTCACAGAATGTTTTTTCTGAATCCTGAAAAATTCAGATGTTTTTGGCCATCTAATTCTGTACTGCCACCCTACAAAATTAAAATAATACATTTCAAGTTTCTGTTGTGTATCTATTTTCCGCAATATAAATAAAAAATCGTATTAGAAATGTTTATAATTTTAAACACCGTCCTATTTTCGAAAGTTTAATCTAAAATCATACTAATTTCCTGATTCTACAATTCAAATTCAAATTGTTTAATTTTTAGCGCTTCGACTTAGAAATGATAAAATTCAACTTCTTTTTCTAATAAAATTGTTCAAAATCGTTCGTAAATATTTTTTAATTACAGACGCTTGCAATGCAGCATTATTACTTATTGATTATTTTTTCAAAAATATTTAAAACCTTATAATTAGAAATTGGTTTAAAAATGTATTTTTAAATTTGTATATTTTATGTTAGAAAGTAGAAATCCAGAGACATGAACGCCAAATTGCGCGGGTACATTTACTGCTAATGTGTATCCAGTGTGTCTTCATTATTTTTGTATTTTCCTTTATTAGAGACAAAAATTTCCTTATCCTGCTTCCGCAATATAGATAATATATGTGAAAAACTGTGGGTTGTCAGAGTTTTTATATCTTTATGAATGGATTTTCATCGAACAAATATATCAAATTATTATAAATAAATTCTTTAACTGTCAACAATCATTTTAAATTATTTAAAAATATCAAATTTATCATGAAAAGTTTGTTTTTTCTTTTCAATGCGTAGAAATTAATGTTTCCCTTTTCATGAAAAACTATAATATTTCCCCTTTTTGAGTCCCTTTTGCTCTTGCAAGTTTTTAAGAATTGCAGCGTTCAAGAAAATATTTTTAATAATCTAAAGAAACTACGGCTTGCTTGTGTTCATTGGAACTAAGTTAAAAAACTGTACATTAAAAAAATTTACCATTTCCGAAACCGTACGCAATTTGTTGTTCAGTCCCAACATTTTTATCCTTTTTTCGACACATTAGAACCTTTTTTGATATCAGAAAGCCCCAATGTACTAAGTCATTTTTGCTAAATACATTTTTTTCATGAAAATAGTAATCATCCAAAATTAATGTTGGGCATGTAGGGGGGGGGGGGGGGTCTGTCTTGCGAAATAACAAAGTAGTTCAACATTTAACCAAATAATTTAATTTTTAATGAAAAAAAATAAATAAATGCTGCATAAACAATGTAATAGTTGATATTTCAACCAAAAGCTAAAAAATTGCAACAGAATAGTTGCATCCGCAAAAAAAATTCTACCAAGTACTTTTATACAGAAAGATGAGCTTTCTACAAAAGCAGTTGAATTTTCAACGGAGAAGATCAATTTTCTTTCAAAAAAGAAGAATTCTCAACAAAATAAATAAATTTTTAATCGAATAGTGGAATTTTCAACTAAGAAAATTAATTATCTACCAGAACATACGAATTCTCAACAAATTACACAAATTTTGAACTAAACATTGTGAAAAATGGACGTGATTTAGTAAAATTTTCATTTAGGAGAATTAATTTTCATTAAAAAATATAATTTCTAAAAAAAACAGTTTAATTTTGTACCGATTAGTCGAAATTTCTACTAAATTGTTGAATTTCTCAGACCAAAAAGTCGCATTTTCCGCAAATGAGTTGAATTTTCAACAAAAAAGTTAATTTTCAAAAAAAGAGTTAAATTTCCAACCTAAAAATATGAATTTTCAACAAAAAATGCAAGTGTAGATATTTCTACAGAATAAGTTATTAATTTAAAGTAAAAAACAGCTGGATTTAACTAACGAAAAAGAATTTTCAAAAAAATGCTCACCTAAAACAGATTATCTTTAATCTTAACATTAATTTTTAACCAGACAGCCGCGTTTTTACTAAAAACGTGAAATTTTTCCAGAAAGAGGTAAATATTTAAACTAAAGTGACAAATTTTGAACAAAATGGTTAAATTTGTAATAAATCTTGAATTTTCAAACATAAATAAAAAAAGAATGGATTTTGAACGAAAAACGTTTAAATTTTTTTCTTCTAATAATTCGGTTCGCAATTAAGTGAAAGATCGAGAAAAATATTCGAATAGGGAAAATACTGTGAAGCCCGCGATAAATAAGTAAGAAATTTTATCACTTATAGAATGAAGAATAACATTTTAAATAAACATTGAAGTTCATATTTAATACTTTTTAATCATTAGTTTACAAAACTTGACATTTTGCTGAAAAAATAAATGTAAATTTCTATTGCACACTTTTTAATTTCGGACTGAACTTTTAATTCGGACTACACGTAAGTTTAACACTTGAAAAATTTTATGAAACTATTTTTTTCATTTTGTTACACTCAACTCTATTTTTGATCTCTGACGTAAGTCCAAGGCTATAATCTTCATCGATTTTCATGAAAACAAATTCTGTTTTTCAGAATGGCAGAGGAACGTTTAGATATGGTTATTTTTGGGGCGACAGGCTTCACCGGCCAACGTGTCGTTAAGGAGGCTGCTCGTTTATCAAAAGAAAAAGGATTCACATGGGGTGTAGCTGGCCGTCGTCAGGAAGCTCTGGAGGCACTTGTCGCCTTTGCTGGTAATTTCTCTTTATTGCAAATGCAAAAAGAACCGAGTCCAGAATCAGTAGCTTAAAACAGGGCATCTACTCTACCTGGAAAACCTGGAATTATCAAGGAATTTTAATATGCCTGGAAAAATCTGGGAATATCAGGGTTTTTTGCAGTCAGGGAATTTTTTTGAAAGCGTGCATAATATTTTTAAATTGCAATCTAAATTTGAATAATACTGTTTCTTCGTTTTTAAAAGTACCTTTATATTACTATATTTAACAATTTTGTTGAAAAGTCTATTTTTTATTTGAAATTAAATTTTTTTAATGAAAATTGAACTATCCTATTTTTTTTTTATCAATTGATCGTTTTCAGTTGAAAATTCGTTCTCTAATAGTATACAATTATTCTTGTTTGCAATCATCTTTTTGCTGAAAAATTCAACAGTTTTTTATGCAACCTGTTCTCTCTCTCTTGACCGAAAAAATTTTTCTTAATTGAAAATTCAACTCATGTTGAACAGTCGTTTTAAAAAAATTGAATTTAAGTATTTTTGATTAAAAATTAACATCTTTTTTGGTTGTAATATCAACTACTATATTTTTCGTTGAGAATTCTTTTTTTGAATACAAATTGAGTACTTGGTTAAAAATTAACTCTTTTATTCCAAATTAATTTTTTTGATTGTTTTTTGGCTGAAAATTAGTTTTTATTTTTGAAGATTTATCTGTTACAGTTGAAAATTTAACTATATGATTATATAGTTATATAAAACTATATAATTTTAGTTGAAAATTTATCTCTATGTTTGAATATTAATTTTTTAACTAAAAATTGAACTATTGTGTGTTGTTTTTTATAGAAAATTAGGTGATGCGTATTTTTGCGGTTTATAATGTTCACTATATATATTGACTATTTTTTTCAATCTTTTTTTGAATTTGTACTATAGTTTTCAAGTTTAAGTTTCAGAGAAAAATAAAAATATTCACTATTTCTTTCGGGAAACTGTAGTTGCAGCAGAGCAGCCATTTTTTTTAAACCTCTGCTGTTAAGTATTATTATAAATTGCATTTCTGTGCACAGTTTAAAATCAGGACACACTTGTCGTTTGAAATTTTAATTTATTCTTAGAGTTTTACATATTACTATGAACCTCAATTTGCATAGACCTTAAACTGTCACAAAATAAAGAAACTTTTTGCAGAACTTTTTTAACTGTGCAAAAAAAAGATCGATTTTATGAAAAGAATATTCTCATAGCCACAAAAGTGATTTAGCATGCATGAAACTAACAAGATATTTTCCTTATGATAGTAAAAATGTAACAAAAATTTGAGAAAAATATAAGTGTGGGTTTTTTTGAGAAAATCTACTTTTAATATTTCCAGAAAAAATGCCGCCATTTTGTTAATTTTGAACATTTTCTAAACTTGCTCGCGTGCTTCGAAACACGGCCATAAACTCTACCGGAATGTGGAAAGAAATGTTAAATATCTCAATTAGTCAGAGTTATTTAAACGAAGCCAAAAATTAAAATTTCTTCGTAATAATATTTTTTTTAACAAATCGCAAAATGCGTATCGCCGAATTTTCTCTGCAAAACAATATATTTTGTCATCGAGAAATTCTGCGACTTCAAGTGTAGAACCTGTCTGATTTAAAATGAATTCAGTCTATTTAATATTTGGTTGAAAAATTATCTATTTTATTTGAAATTGCGTGTATTCTTTTATAGAAATTAATCTTCTTGCTGGAAAGTTTATCTTTTTGGTGAATCATTTCAGTTCTAATTTCAGCTCTTTTATTTAAAATTTATTTGAAAATGCAACTATTTTTTTGTTGAAATTTGTTATTTTAAAACTGAAAGCTGTAAACTGTAACTGGTTGAAGAAAGTATCTTTTTTTAGTTGAAAATTCATCATTTTGGTTTAATATTCATCTATTAAAGTTGAACGTTCATAATTTTAGATGAAAAATTCATCTTTTTTGTTTAAAATTCAACCATTCCAGTTGAAGATATATCAATTTATCTGAAAATGTAACGATTCCAATTGAAGATTTGATAATTTTATTTTAAAATTCATCTTTTTGATTAATCATACACTTTTTAATCTGAACATTTAAATATTAAACTTTTCTTAAATTCATCTTTTTGGTAGAAAATCTTCTATGTTACCTGTTTATGATTTACAAAATGAATCAAAAAATTAATCTTTTTGGTTTAATATTTTTGATTTGAAAATTCATATTTTTGGTTAAAAATGGATCTTTTTAATTGAAATTCAACTATTTTCTTGAAATTTTGGTCTTCTTTAGTTTAAAATTAAACTATTTTCTTGAAAATTCATGTATTTTGTTGAAAAAATCTTTTTTTGTAAAAGATGAATCTTCTTGTCTAAAAATGAATCTTGGTGTTCGAAAATTAATCTTTTTCACTGAAAATTTAAGTATTCCACTTAAATATTTAACGTTTTAGCTGAATTTTTTTTTTTTGTTGAAACTTATTTTGTAAAAATTTCATCTTTCTACTTAAGATTAATCTCTTCAGTTGAATATTTATTATTTTAGTTAAAAATTCATTACCTCGGTTTACAATTTTTTTGTGGAGAATTAATGTTCTCAACTGAAACTTAACTATTCCATTTTTTGTTGAAAGTTCAACTACAATTTGGTTGATAATTGATCTTTTTTAGTTGAAACCTCAAATATTTGGTTGCGACTTCATATATTTTGTTGAAAAATCGTTTTTTTTTAAATTCATCTGTCGTGTTGACAATTTAATTATTTCACTTGAGAAATTAGGAATTTGAAGCGTTTCAAATTGAATTTAATATATTACTTTGATAAATTATACCTGGAAAAATCTGAGATTACCCGGAACAAACTTGGAATTGTCAGGGAATTTATTTCCAGGATATGAGTAGACCCCCTTTTAAAACTTTTTATAAAAACGTAATTTTAATAAAATTAATTACGTTCCTTCAGAAAATATTCCGGTAATAGTTGCCGACTTGAAGGATGAAGAATCTTTGAAGAAGATGGCTGAGCGTGCCAAGGTAATCGCGAACTGTTGTGGACCATACAGATTTTATGGAGAGGCAGTTGTAAAGGCTTGTATCGCCGCTAAAACTCATCACGTGGACGTTAGTGGAGAACCTCAGGTATTTCGGAAATATTTCATTAATTTCTCGACTATATTCTGGAAAAAATTGCCTTTGATTCGGTAATCAATTTTTGGCCTTTCTTTTGATTTTAGTACATGGAAAGAATGCAGCTTGAATATAACAAAGCAGCACAAGAAGCCGGCGTATACGTGATCAGCGCATGTGGTTTCGACAGTATTCCCTGTGATCTTGGAATAATTTTCACTCAAGGTAAATTCGATGGTGAAGTGAACAGCGTTGAGACTTATTTGAAAGGTTGGAACACCTCAAATGCCGGCGGAGCTTCTATTCATTATGGTACGTGGGAGTCTGCTGTTTATGGCTTAGCACATGCCGATGAGTTGCGTGGACTTCGCTCCAAACTTTTCACCGAAAAGCTGCCCCCGTTGAAGCCGAAACTTAAAACCAGGTAACAGATCAAGTAGCTCCTTCACTCATGTACGTAATTTTTCGAATTGGCAAAAACTTTCACGTGACGATTATCTTTTTAGTTATCAATTTTATTATTTTCTTGAAAATTAGGCAATTTTTTAAAAATAAACATCCTTTCTGGTTGCAAATTCAACTATTTTGTAAAAATTCGTCTTTTGGGGTTAAAAAATCATCAACTATTTTCATAGAACATTAAACTATATTTAAAATTATTATTTTATTGCTAATAACTCAATTGAAATCTATTTTGCATGTAAAATATTTTTTAGTACCTTTTTTAGTTTAGTTGAAAATTCAACTATTTCCTAGAAAATGTACTTTTTGTTTAAAATTCGTATTTTTGTGTCGAAAAGTCAATTCAAATCTCTTTGGATGAAAATGGAGATCTTCTTTTTTTATTTGTCTTTTTGATTTAAAAGCTCACCTGTTTTAGTAGAATTTTCATTTTTCTTTAAAAAAAAATGCAAGTGTTTGGTTGAAAATTTAACAAAGTTGTTAAAACGTGCTGATTTTTGGTTAAAAATTCGACTATTTAATAGAAAATTAACTTATTGCTTATAATTCTTGTTTTTTTTTGTTTGAAAGTAAATTGGAATCTTCCTTGGGTGAAAATTTAAATATTTTTTCAAGGTTTTTTTCCCTAAAATTAATCTGCTTTAGAAGAAATTTCAACTTTCTTTTAAAAAAGTGCAACTTTTAATTAAAAAATTCAACTCTTTTTCGAAAGTTTGTCTTTTTGACTTTCGGGTTCACCTACTTTAGCAGAAATTATATCTTTCTTAGATAAACATGCAACTGCTTGCTTGAAAATTTACTTTTTGTTTAAATATAATATTTAGGGGTTAAAAAGAGAACTAATATCATTTATCGATGGAGATTCCACTATTTTTTGGACATTTTTTCCTTTTAATTAAAAATTAATTTGTTTTAAGAGAAATTTCAACTTTCATGGATAAAAAGGCAACTATTTGATTCAAAGTTCAACTTTAAAAGAAAATTTGTCAGTTTTTTAATAAAACTTTCTCTGTTTTCGTACAAAATTTCATCTTTCATGGATAATAATGCAACTATTTTTAGAGAATTCAACAATTTTTGTTTAAAATTCATGCTCTCTGGTTGAAAAAAATCGTCTTTTTGGATTAAAAATAAAAAATTTTCTTAGAAACTTTTTTTTTAATTCATATTTTGAACTTGAAAAGTAAACTGGCATTTTTTTGAATGAAAAATTGAACTATTCCAAAAATTGTTTAAATTAAAATTTATCTGCTTTGAGAAAAATGTTATCTGTTTTGGAAAAAAATCAACTGTTTGGTGGAAAATTCAACAATTTTGTTAAAAACTCATCCTTTTTGATTAAAAATTCGTATTTTTGGATTAAAAATTCAATTTCTTTCGTAGAAAGCTATTTCTGATTTAAGAATGAATATTTTGATAGTGAAAAGTCAACTGAAATATTTTAGAATAGAAAACTCAACTAGTTTTTTTCAAAATTTATCTTTTTGATTTAAAAAATCATCTGATTTTTGTAAAAATGTAATTTTTTCTATAAAAATGCCCCTTTTTGGTTAAAAATTAATCTTCTTTGCTTGAGTGTTCAGCTATTTTGTTAGAAAATTTTAACTGTTTAGTGGAAAAGCTTATTTTAACATTGATCTTTTTCAGTCGAAGATTCTCCTTTTTATGTAAAAAAAAATAATTTTCCGGGTTTGAAATTTCATTTTTGTTATGTAAAAATGCATAAGTCACGTGGAAAATTAATTTTT
>JAWWLR010000054.1:73110466-73131102 GCA_035041075.1 Acraspis erinacei | reverse complement strand
TTTTTGAAAATTTGTTTTTCTTTGTAGAAAATTATGTTATTAAGGATTCATCATTGTAGTTGAAAATTCAACTATTTACTTTTAAATTAACTTTTATATTAAAAATGGCACACTTTTGTAGAAAATTCCTCTTTTCGGACTGAAAATTCAATAATTTGGTTGAAAATTAATCTTTTGTTAAAAAATAATCTATTTTGGGTTGAAAATTCAATTTTTTGCAGATAATTTGTCTTTTTGACTTTTAAATTGAATAATTTTGTTGAAAAATTCATGTATTTTGTTCAAAATTTTCTTTCTTGGTAGAACATTAATCTTCTTGGTCGAAAATTTATCTTTTTAGGTTGAAAATCCACTTGTTACTAACAATTATTTTTTAAATATGAAAATCTAACTTTTCGATGTTTAGTTAAAACGTTTTTTTTTTTAAATAAAAATTCAACTGTCTTTAAAAAAATCGTCTTGTCCTTTTGGATTGAAACATTATCTTGTTGGATTGAAAATTCATCTTTTCTGGTAAAAAAAAGTAATCCTTTTTTCTGGAAAAGTAATTTTTTTGTAAATAATTCAACTGTCATAAAAAAATTTCGTCTTTTTGGCTCGAAAATGGTACTATTTGGTTAAGTCTATCTATTTTTTAGAAAACTCGTCTCCAGTACTGGAAAGTTCATCTGTTTGGTTGTTAATAACATTGGTTGTTGTTGTAAATTCGTCTTTTTGTGTTGAAAATTCATCTCTTTGGATAGAAAAGTTTGTTTGGTTGTGAATTCAACTATTCTGTTGAAAATGCAATATATTTCGGATTTTTATCTTAGAAATTTAAAGATATAAACTTAAAATCCATTTTTAGCCAACAGCCACGAACTTAGATTAAATTTATAACGTAAACCCATTAAGAAAATCTAACTACATTTTTGAGTAAAAATTCATGTTTTTTATTGCAAATACTACCATTATATTTTTGGTTTGGAATTTGTCTCATTTGGTAATAAATAAAGTCATATTTTTATCAAGAATTGAATTACTTTGACAAAAATTCAGTTTTTAGTGTTTTAAATTTAACTATTTCGATGGAAATTCATTTAACGTTTGGTTGAACAGAAATTTTTTCAACTGACAATTAAACTATTCCACTTTTGGTTAAAAATTGATCTTTTCTAGTTTTGAATTCAACTATTTAAATAAAAAATTATTTTTTTTACTTGAAATTTCAACTTTAGGTGTAAAATTCATGTATTTTGTTGAAACTTTGTCTTTTGTAGTAGAAATTTTATCTTCTTGGTTGAAAATTGATCCTTGTTGGTTGAAAAGTCGGCTATTTGACTTAAAATTGGACTCAGTTATAAAAAAATTAATTTTTTATTAGGAATTTATAATTATAGTTGAAAATTAAACGATTTGCTTTTAAATAAACTTTTATTTTAAAAACTCTACTTTTTTATAGAAAATTCATCTTTCTGGATTTCAAAATTAACTTTTTGTTGAAAAATAATATATTTTTTGTTAAAAATTCAACCTTTTGCAGAAAATTCGTCTTTGTGACTTTAAAATTAAATAATTTTGTTGACAAATTCATGTATTTTGTTCAAAATTCGTTTTTTTAGATCTAACATTAATGTCCTTGGTCGAAAATTCGCCTGTTTGGTTGAAAATTTCACAACTTTGTTGAAATATCCTTTTTTGCTAATTTTTTTTCTTATCTATTCCATGTTTAGTTACAAGTTTAACCTGTATATTGGATAAGTTGGAAATCCGTCTTGTTTATAAAACATTGATCTTCTTGGTCGAAGATTCATATTTTTGGCTGAAAATTCATTTTTTATGTTCAAAGCTACTTTTTTAAAATCAAATTTCTTATCTGAAAATTGAACTATTCAAATTTTTTCTTCAAACTTTATATCGCTACAAGTTGAAAATTCAACTATATGGTAAAAAATTAATCTATTTTGTTAAAACGTCGTCTTTTTGAGTAGAAAATTAATCTCGTTTGATCATAATTTAACTTTTTGGTTGAAAAAACAACTATTTGGTAGAAAATTGATATATTTGGTTAAAAAGTCATCATTCTTGTTTGTTGAAAGTTCAACTTTTCGGTTGAGAATCAACTATCTTGTTAAAAATTTATCTTTCTTGGTTAAAACTTCAATTTTTTGTTAAAGATTCTGCTGAAAATGCTGAAAACTGAACTATTTACTTATAAATTCAACTATTTTGTGCCAAATCTATTTTTTTGTCGAAAATTTAACCATTTATTTAGTCATCATTTTTGGTTGAAAATTCAACTATGTTTTTAAAAATTCGTGGTTTTCGTTTACAAATTTCTCTTTTATAATAAAAATTCATGCTTGTTGTTTGGAAATGTATCTTTCTTGTTTGAAAAGTAACTTTTTTGTTAAAAAATTAACTGTCTTTGAGAAAAATCTTCTTTTTGGCTTAAAAAGTCTACTATTTGGTTAAGTCTTTAACTATTTTTGGAAAACTCCTCTCTTCTGCTGAAAAGTTCATCTCTTTGGTTTAAAGTCATAATTTTTGGTTGAAAATTCAACTATTTTCTTGAAAATGCCAACTTTCAGCTTGAAATCCTAGAAATTTAAAGTTATAAACATAAAATCCGTCTTTACCCAAAATCTACGTTACTTCGGGGTTGAGGGGGAGGTAAAAAATCCCAAAATTGGTAACCTAGTTCATGGATGGCCCATAACTGAAAAAATTTTCCGTGAGGCAAGAAAGCGTCTTGGAACCGCCAGGCCTTAGAAAAAGGACACAGGCCTCGACTACAACACTGATGTTAACCTAAACACTACAAATATTAACATAAACATTTCTTCTTTTAATTAGAGGCATTATTCACAAGAGTTCCATTTCCAATGGATGGTCCACAATCTTCCCGGGGTCCGATCGCTCAGTGGCACTTCGCACACAACGCATTTTATATGAAAAAGAAAAGAAGAGACCCGTTCAAGTTCAAACGTATCTCACGTTCGAGTAAGTTGCATTGAATTGTATTTTTTTACTGATTTTTTACTACATTTACAGGACTCGGATCTGGCGATTTTTTCAAGCAAAATGCGACTGATAGACTTTTTTCTGTTTTTCTTAGTAGTTTGCTCTACTTTGTTTAAATTTTAATCACAGCGAAACTTTAAAAATTTACATTTTAAACTAAAAAAAATTACAATTTTAATTGAGTACATTATAAATGAAATAATTTCTTTTTAAAGCCTTTTGCTTGGAAGATTTTAAATTATTAACGTAGGAAATTTAACAGTATCTACTTTCGTAAATCCGTGTGAAAAGCTTTAATTTTTTTCAATTTACAAGCCTGGACAGTTTGATATTTTTAAGACGAAAACGTTTAAAATCGATTAATTTCAGGTTTATTTTCAGCCAGAACTCAATTAAGAGCACCTGATAAAAAAATTCAACTGTTTTTGCTTGACGTTGAATCTTTTTTGGTTTAAATTTTAACTGTTTTGTTGAACATTCAATTTTTTTTTTTTTATAAATATTTCATATTTTGTATTAGAAAATCCCTCTTTCATGACAGAAAAGTAATATTTTTTGATCGAAAATTCATCTTTCTTGGTTGAAAACAATATATTTTTTGAAAATTAAACTTTTGAAGCTGATAATTCAGCTGTCTTCTACAATACTCGTCTTTTTGACTTGAAAATACAACTATTTTGTTAAAAATACAACTGATTTTTGGTTGAGGTTTAATCTTTTTTTATTTGGAAATTCGACTATTTGGTTGAAAATTCAATTATTTGGTTGCAAATCTCTTATGATAGAAAAGTCACCTTTCTTGGTTAAAAATTACATTTTTTGTTGAAAATTCAATTTTTCAAGTTCATAATTACACTGTCTTTTGAAAAACTTGTCTTTCTGGATTGAAAATTCAGCTATTTAGTTGAAGTTTAATCTTTGTTTTATAAAAATTATACCATTTTTTTGAAAATGTCTGCTTGTAGTTTGAAAAAATTCAATTACTTTTTTCCAAACTCATCCTTTTTGATTTACAATTAATCTTCATTATTTGAAAAGTAACTTTTTGTTCAAAGTTTTTTGTCTTCTAAAATTATTGTCTTTTTGCTTGTGAATTACACTATTTTGTTGAAAAGCCTTCTGTTTTTATTGATAGTTCAAATATTGGTTATCAATCAAAAAATTTGGTTGAAAAGGATTTTTTTGACTTCCACTGTTATCTTTCTTTGTTAAAAATTATTTTTCTCAATAAAAATTCAAACTTTCAGGTTAATAATTCAACTCTCTTTTAAAAAAATTCTTTCTTTTGGCTTGAAAATGCCGCTATTTGGTTGAAGTTTAATCTTATTTGTTTGATAATTCAACCTTTTGGTTAAAAATTTAACTGCTGTTTTCCCAAAAGTTCAACTATTAAAAATTCGTCTGTTTTGTTTGAAATTTCTCAACACTTTGTTCACAAATGCAACTATTTTGTTGGTAATTATTTATTTAAATTCAACGACTATTGGATGGAAAATTAATCTTTCGGTTTGAAAATACAACTGTTTTCTGAGCCATTTGACTTTTTAACTTGAAAACTAATTTTTTTTTTTTAAATTCGTCCTTGGATTAAAAATTCGTCTCTTGATTGAAAATTCAACTAATTTGTTCAAAATGTAGAATATTTAAACTTAAAATCTTAGGAATTTAAAGCGTTTTTATTGAATTGGAGGGCCAGACTTACGGGCGTAAATGCAAAAACCAAAATTTTACTGGAGAAACAAAAAAACTTTCATAATCCTAGTCAGAATCTTTCAAGCTGAATGAATTTAAAGTCCTGCAGTGGATAATACTCTGCTTTTTCTTCATGACTTTTTTTGAAATTCCATGCGACTGTGTTATATTATGCAACTAATGCGATTTTTTCAAATCCTTCTATTCGACCCAAGCCCTGTATTTATTATATTTATGTAACGAAATCTTATTTCTATAGATCCCTCTGGCAAATATTGGTAGTTGCTGTCATAGGTGGAGTATTTTCGCTGCTAACAAAATTCGGATTTGGTCGAAATCTTTTATTAAAGGTACGTTATTCCACGATAATCCGCGTTATTGCTGGCAAATTCAACTTTTGGTAAAGAACTAAACTAATTTGTAGGACATTTAAAACTTTTTTTAAAAAGAAATTTTTTGTCTGAAAATTCAATTGTTCTGTTAAAAATTCGTCTTTTTAGATTGAGAATTGAACTTTCTACATGAATAATGTGTATCTTTGCTTGAAAAATTAACTATATTGTTGAAAATCGTTTGTTATTGAAAATTAATTTTTTATAATTGAAAATTTAAGTATTCCATTTGAAGATTCTTCATTTCAGTTGAAAATGAATGAATTAATTAATATATGCTATTTTTTGTAAGTTTTTTAAAAATTGAAAATGTAAGTATTTCATTTTTGTATGACATTTTTATTTATTTAAAAATGCAACTAATATTTAGATGAATTTTTTTTAGTTGAAAATTCAAATACTTGATCGAAAATTTTACTACTTGGTTGAAAATTCATCTTATTTCGTTAAAAATTTGTCGTTTTCAGTAGAAAATTAATCTTCTTGGTTACAAATTCAATTGCCTGGTTGATATTTGAACTATTTGTTAAAAATAAATTTTTTATTTTTTTGGTATTAGTTAAAAATTCCTCTATTTGATTGAAAATTTATTTTTTAAGTTTAAATTGAACTATTCCAGTCGAAGATTCTTTATTTTAGTTGAAAATTCATCTCCTTGATTAAACATCTGACTATTTTGCAGAATATTCGATTTTTTTGTAAACAAAAAATTGCAATAAAAATGCAAATGCTTCATTTTGGTAGAAAATTTATATTTTTTAGTTAAAAATTCCACTGTTCGGATGAAAAAGTTATCTTTTTAGTTTGAAATTCAACTGCTTGGTTCAAAATTTATGTTTTAATTCTTTGGTTGAAATAGAATTTACTTTGTATAAAATTCAACAATGTTCTGAAAAAGTCTGTTTTTGGTTCAAAGTTGAACGCGGTTGCTGAAAATTCATCTTTTTGGGATAAAAATTAACTATTTTGTTAGAAACTCCAGCATTGGGTTGACAATTAACATTTGTATTAAAAAAATTGTTGATAAGTATCCTTTTTATTTGAAAAGTCAAAAGGTTCTGTAGAATATTGTCTTTTTGATTGTCTTCATCTGTTTTTTTTTTGTATTTAAAATTAAAATTTGTTCGTTTTGATAATTCATCTCTTTTAGTTAAAAACTAATCTACTTTGTAGAAATTTCCACAATATTGTTAAAGACAATTTTTTGTTTGAAGATTCTTCATTTTAGTTGTAAATTCATCGCTTTGTTTGAAAAATTTAACTATTACATTTTTAGTGAAACATTTGTCTTTTTCTATTTGAAGATTCAATTATTTGTCTGAAAATGTATCTTTTTCAGTTGGAAATTTATTTATGTATTTGGCAAAACTTTCGATAGGATAATAATGTTCATGGTTAAAAAATTCTCTATTTTGTTGAAAATTCAACAATTTTATTAAGAAGTAATACATTTTAGTAAAAAATTGCGTAAGCATAGTTTTTGCGGAGTAATCCACCATAATTTTATGTAATCCAGAGTAATCTTAGGTCATTTGCTAAATTTTTAGACTAAATATTTCATCTCTCGAATCCACAGTACCCAAAGTTCTTCTCAGGCGGAATGATAAGTCATGAAGGTCCTTCGGAGGAGTTTATGAAAGGTTCCCACTTCTCAATAACATTCAAGGCTGTGGGCTGGACAGAAAAGTTGGCAGAGCCAACTGACCAGCACACGGATCCACCAAACAAGGAATTGATTACTAAAGTGGCCGGCAAAGATCCAGGCTATGGACTCACAAGCACAACTTTGCTTTTTTCAGCTCTTATGATTCTTCGAGAAGCTGATAAAATGCCCGATAAGTAAGTTGAAAGTACCATATACCAGCTCTTATCCGACTCCTTGAAAAGATTTTTATAATATGTAAAAGGATTCAAGGATTTAAAACAGGCGTGTTGACAATATTTCAAAGATTTCGAATATTTCACAAAGATTTTAAAACTTTCAAAAGCTTTCAAGGATTTAAAATATTTTCAAAATGGTCCAGTTCATCAGACGTCAAGTATTTCAAAACATTTCAAAGATTTCAAACGATTTCAAAATGTTTAAGAAGATTTAAGAGTATTTCACAAAGATTTAAAGTATTTTTAATTTTAAATGAATACAAAAGATTTCAGAAAGATTTTACAAGTATTCCAAAGAATGTATAAGGATTTAAAAAGATTTCAAGAATTTAAAAAATAAAATATCAGAGTTTTCAAAAAATTTCAAAGGTTTTATGCAATTTCAAAAGTTTTCAAGAAATTGCAGAAGATTTCATAAGATTTCAATGATTTCAAACTAACACCTAAAGATTTCAAAAAATCTCATAATGTTTTCAAAATGTTATAGAAGGTTTCAAAACATTTCACAAATATTTAAAATATTTGATTAATTTGAAGTGAGTACAAAAGGTTTCACAAGTATTTCAAATAATTTATAAGATTGTCGAAAGATTTCATGAATGTAAAAAATAAAATATCAAAGGTTTCAACAATTTTCAAAGGTTTTAAACAATTTCAAAAGTTTTCAAGAAATTGGAGAAGATTTCATAAGATTTCAACGATTTCAAACAACACAAAAGTTTTCACACATAAAGATTAAAGAAAGATTTAAAAAATTCTTAAAGATTTCAAAAATTTCCTAAAGATTTAAAAAAATCTCACAATGATTTCAAAATGTTATAGAAGGTTTCAAAACATTTCACAAATATTTAAAATATTTTATTGATTTAAAATAAATACAAAAGATTTCAGAAAGAATTTCACAAGTATTCCAAAGAATGTATAAGGATTTAAAAATATTTCAAGAATATAAAAAGATTTCAAGAATTTAAAAAATAAAATATCAAAGGTTTCAAAAAATTAAAAAGTTTTAAACACTTGCAATCGGTTTCAAGAAATTGGAGAAGATTTCTCAAGATTTCAATGATTTCAAACGAACACAAAAGTTTTCACAAACAAAAATTAAAGAAAGGTTCCCAAATATTTCAAAGAATTTATAAGGATTTTAAAAGACTTCAAGAATTTAAAAAATGAAATATCAACAAAGATTAAAGAAAGATTTCACAAATATTTCATAGAATCCATAAAGGTTTCCAAAATGTTGACAAAGATTTCGAAGAATTTAAAGAATTGAAAGGATTTAAAGTATTTTAATTATTTAAATGAACACAAAAGATTTCACATGTATTTCAAAGAATTTTATAAGGATTTCAAAAGATTTCTAGAGTTAAAAAATAAAATATCAAAGGTTTAATAATATTTCAAAAGGTTTCAGAAATTTGAGAAGATTTCTCAAGATTTCATTGATTTCATACGAACACAAAAGTTTTCACAAACAAAAATTAAAGAAAGATTTCACAAATATTTCAAAGAATTCATAAAGGTTTCCAAAAATCTGACAGAGATTTGAAGAATTTAAAGGATTTAAAGTATTTTAATTATTTAAATGAATACAAAAGATTTCACAAGTATTTTAAAGAATTTTATAAGGATTTCAAAAGATTTCTAAAATTAAAAAATTACATATTTCAGAACATTTCAAATGTTGTAAACAATGTCAAAAGTTTTCAAGAAATTTGAGAAGATTTTACGAAGAGTCAATGGTTTCAAACGAACACAAAAGTTTTCACAAAGATTAAAGAAAGATTTCGCAAATTTTCAAAGAATTTAAACGATTTAAAATATATTTTAATAATTTTAAATGCATACAAAAGATTTCGCAAGTATTTTAAAGAATTTTATAAGGATTTCAAAAGATTTTTAGAATTAAAAAATAAAATATCAAAGGTTTCAAGAAATTTGAGAAGATTTCTCAATATTTCAATGATTTCAAACGAACACAAAAGTTTTCACAAACAAAAATTAAAGAAAAATTTCACAAGTATTTCAAAGAATTTTATAAGGATTTCAAAAGATTGCTAAAGTTAAAAAATCAAAGATTTCAGAACATTTCAAATGTTTTAAACAATGTCAAAAGGTTTAAAGAAATTTGATAAGATTTCTCAAGATTTCAATGATTTCAAACGAACACAAAAGTTTTCACAAACAAAAATTAAGGAAAGATTTCACAAGTATTTCAAAGAATTTCTAAGGATTTTAAAAGATTTCATGAATTGAAAAAACGAAATATTAACAAAATTAAAAAAAGATTTCACAAATATTTCAAAGATTTCATAAAGGTTTCAAAAAATCTCACAAAGATTTCAGCGATTTTAAACGATTTAAAATATTTTAATAATTTTAAATGAATACAAAAGATTTCAGAAAGATTTCGCAAGTGTTTCAAAGAATTTATAAGGATTTCAAAGATTACAAGAATTTAAAAAATATCAAAGATTTCAGAACATTTTGAAGGTTTTAAACAATTAAAAAATGTTTCGTGAAATTTTAGAAGATTTCAATGATTTCAAACGAATACAAAAGTTTTCACAAACAAAGATTAAAGAAAGATTTTAAAAATTTTATAAAGATTTAAAAAAATTTCACAAAGATTTTAAACGGTTTCAAATATTTTAGTGATTTTAAAGAAATAAAAAAGATTTCACAAGTATTTCAAGAATTTATTAGGATTTCACAAGTATTTCAAAGAATTTATAAGGATTTCAAAGATTACAAGAATTTAAAAAATATCAAAGATTTCAGAACATTTCAAAGATTTTAAACAATTTAAAAATGTTTCATGAAATTTTAGAAGATTTCAATGATTTCAAACGAATACAAAAGTTTTCACAAACAAAGATTAAAGAAAGATTTCACAAAGATTTAAAATATTTTAATGATTTTAAATGAATAGAAAAGATTTCAGAAAGATTTCACAAGTATTTCAAAGATTTTGTATGGATGTAAAAAAATTTCAAGAATTTAAAAAATAAGATTTCAGCACATTTCAAAGGTTTCAAGAAATTTAAGAAGTTTTAACAAGATTTCAATGATTTCTCAAACGAACACCAAAGTTTTCACACATATTTCAAAGAATTCAAGGATTTTAAAGATTTTACAAAAGTTTTAAAACATTTGAAAATATTTCACCGAAATTTCAAAATTTCACAAAGATTTGAAGTACTTGAAAAGATTTCACCAAATTTACAAAGGTTTTAAAAGATTAAAAAAATTTCACCAAGATTTCAAAGATTTCAATAATTTCAAAGATTTCAATAATTTCAAAGATTTAAAAATATTCCCAAAGATTTCACAGATTTCGCAAAATTTGTTTAATCAATTTTAATGTTAAATTATATATTTTTTAATGTAATAAGAATTAAAAATTCTAGAATTTCAGAAGATTTGTCTTTCAAATATGCTATTTAGTTTTCAATTTTAAATTGTTAGATTTTAATCCCTTCGAAGTGAAATTTATTTAAATTAAAAAGTGTTCCCTTTTAGGCTTTTCGACATTGTACGCTTTTAATTAGAAATAATAAAATTTCAAGTCTTTTGAATCTTAAATTATCCAATTTTCAATGTTCTTATCAGAAAATATTATATTTTTATTGATTTTCAATTCTCCTATTTTCGAAATTTTAATCTGAAATCATTCAGTTTCAGTCCTAAAGAAGCTACAAATCATATATATTTACAAAATATACAGTTAGTTAATTTAGGAATATATGAGACGTTTTAGATTTAAAAGTTTAGAAATTGGTGAAAGTATGATTTTTGCTCTTCTGTTTTAATTTATGAGATTTTACTCGAAAGAAAAAACAAGAGAAGGGCAGAATAGTGAAGAACTAAAATTAATCAAAATAGATTATCAAAAATCACAATTTCATCAATTTTCGTATTTAAACTCTAAATTCTCTAAATTTGCACTGTTCAAAATATTCTGACGTGAAGGAATTTTAAATTCACGAAATTTTCGTAAATTTACTACCGGAATGTCGTAATTTTGCAAAACAAAAAAGAAGAAAAATCACGAATGTAGAGAAAATACTGAGAACATAATTGAGGACGTAAGAAGTGCGAAAAATGAAAATGTTCAATTAACAAAAAAATTAAACTACCCAAAATATTCACTAACGAAATTGAAATGTTCCCAACATTTCCGAAAAAAGTTATATTTAATATTGTTTTCGGTTAAAATAATTTTTTTATTTTTCAGGTATACTTGTGAATAATTAAAAATTTTAAAAAGCTCTTTCAAATTTAAGTCTATACACGGTATAAAATAAATTTTTATTGTAAAAGATACTAAAAATATTTAATTTACATATTTTCTTCCTTTATTTCGTGCAGTTGAAATTTCAGGATTTTTAAAATTCTGGTTTCAAAGTTTGAGAAATTGGACATTTTGTCAGTAATTTGAAATTTCGAAAATTTTCTTATTATTTTAGCTTCTTCGAGACATGCAACTGTGGCTGCTTAAAAAAGGAAAGGACACTTCAAAAAATACAATTTTCGTTAATTTTTTCCTAACGCGCCTAAATATTCAAGTATAAAATTACTTATCCTCTAAATGTCAACAAAATTGTTTAATTTTTCAGCGGAGGAGTCTTTCCCCCTGGCGCTGCATTCGCAAAAACATCAATGATCGAAGAGCTGAATAAAAACGGCTTGACCTTTGAAGTAGTCTCCTCCATCGAGAAGTAAAAATAATATGACGTTTTGCGTCCTTCTTCGGTAATTATTCCAACGCACTAAGAGCGCCCTTATTGTTGTAAGACTAATTTTGATATATTTTATTTTACTACCTATAGACTTAAGAATAGTCACAGCTGAATTGTGATTATATTTTCCAGTGTGTGATAGAAAGTTAGTCAAGCTATTTAGTAGCTCTTATGAATTTTTTGTACGTCTCGATTTTTTTTTCATAGACATCACCCAAAATATGTTTATTATTCATCACGGTATTAGTTGGTCCATCACTCTGGTTTTTTGTCATTTTTATATTTATGTTAGATACTCAGCAGAGTATGAAATTTTGAATTGTATTTAAAACAAGTAAATATGTGTAGATTGAATTAAGTTAAATTTTAAATCCATATAATAGAAATAGAATGATGTGACCGTCACAACAGATCACAATATCATTTTCTGAAATCACACCTTATGCATTTTTTCAATATAAGAAAGAAAGAAAGAACAAACACTATTTATATTATTTTACATAAAAATTTGATGTGCCATTTGAAATAATTCAAAGAATCTTTCAGCCTCAAGAACCGAAATATTGAGCTATATATTATTTAAAAAGTAAAATTAGTATATATTGCTTATTAGAGCATCTGTTTAAATTATAATATATATTGCAGAAAATGTTATTTTGACATATTAAATATATATTCGGTAAAATGTGCATATATTGTAGTTTACACTTTTAACACATTTTAATAAAATTAAGTGCTCATAGACCTTGTATACAAAAGTAATATTATACGCTATTTGAATCGCAAATTCAGTATTTTTAATTCCTATCACATATTCCATTTTTAATCTTCCTACGGATAACGAATATTTAACAAAATAGTTGAATCGTCATCCAAAACTGATAAGTTTAAACCGAATGGTTACAATTTTAACCAAAAATATTAATTTTCAATACAAAATATCAGTTTTCTGTCTAAAATACTAATTTTTTAAAAAATTCATAAATTTTAAAACAAAAAGATAAATTTTCAATAAACAATGGAAGTTAAATTTTCCATTGAATGAAAGGAATTGATAAATTAATGATACATCTTCAAACAAACAAAAATATTTAAAAAATAGTTGAATCCTTAAACAAAACAAATGATTAATTATCAACCAAACAGTTGCATTTTTAACAAAAAATATGAAATTTTCTACTAAAAGAGATATATTTTCATCAAAGGACTTACGGTATCAAGCTAAAAAATCGAATGTTTTAGAATTTTTTTTATTTTAATCCCGATAAGAAGCGACCTTTCGAGAAAAAGTTGAATTTTAAACTAAATAATTGCATTTTTAAATAAAATGATCGCCATTTCGAACAAAAAAGAGAAAACCGAAACAAGAATGTTGATTCTTTCAATTTTCGGTTAGTAAAATTTATTTCCTTCAGAAAAAAAACGAAATTTCAACAAAATAGTTTAATTTGTAACCAGAGATGAATTTCCAAGTAAAATAATGAATTTTCATTTAAAACAATAGTTTAAACAAAATAGATGAGTCAACCAAAACCGATGATTAATTATCAATAAACAATTGAATTTTTAACCAAAAAAGATGAAATTTTCTACCAACAAAATAATTGTTCATGAAAAGAGTTGAGTTTTCAAACTAAAATGTTGCATGTTTTTTGAAAAACTGCCTGTTAATTTCGAAAAGATGAATTCTTAACAATAAAAAATCATTTTCAACAAAAAAACATTAATTTTCTATTTAAAAAGATGAATTTTCAAGAAAATATATTAATTTCCAACCAAACATTTGAAATTTTCACTGAAAAATATATTTTTAACAAAAAAGTTAAGTTTTCTAGCTAAAAAATCGAATTTTTTAGAAAAAATGTGACTTTTAATCCCGAAAAGAGACGAATTAAAAAAAAAATATGAGTTTTAAACCAAATAATTGCATTTTTAAATAAAATGGTCGCCATTTCGAATAAAAAAGAGAAAACCGAAACAAGACTGTTTGCATTTTCAACGAAACAGTTGAATTTTCAAGCCAAAAAGAAGAATTTTATAGAAAACATTTGAACATTCAATAAAAAAGTTAATTTTCAGCCAACAAAGATGATTTTTCAAACCAAAAAGATGATTTTCCTACAATAAAAGATGAATTTTCAATTCAAAAGGACGCATTTTCTATTCAAGTCAATATGAAACTATTTTTCAAATGACCTTGCAAATAAAAATATTGCAATTTCAAAAAACTATACCTTTTTAACGAAAAAGATGAATTTTTCACCAAGAACATTAATTTTCTACTAAAAACACAAATTTTAAACAAAGTTAATTAATTTTTATGCTGAAAAATGTCATTTTTTGACAAAAATTTAATAGTTTAATTTTCAGTTAAATCAATTTAATTTCAAACAAATAAATGATGAATTAAAAAAAAATAGTTTTGAGCAATAAAAAGTTCAAGTTTCAACCAAGCAGTTGAACTTTCAACAAAAAAGACGAATTTTTAACAAAATAGCTGAATCCTCAACGAAAAAAGGTTATTAATTTTCAACCAAACATTCTTTCAATATTCCATTAAAAAAATTTATTTTCAACAGAAAAAAATGAAATTTCAACAAAATAGTTTAATTTGTAACCAGAGATGAATTTCCAACTAAAATAATGAATTTTCATTAAAAAAATATATTTTTAACAAAATAGATGGGTCAAACAAAACCGATTATTAGTTATTAATAAGCAATGGAATTTTTAACCAAAAAAGATGAAATTTTCTACCAAAAAAGATCATTGTTCATGAAAAGAGTTGAGTTTGCAAGCCAAAATTTTGCATTTTTTCGAAAACTCACTGTTATTTCTGAAAAGATGAATGTTCAACAACAACAAAAATAATTTGCAACCAAAAAAGATTCATTTTCTACCTAAACAGATGAATTTTCAACAAAATCATGAATTTCTAACCAAATAGTTACATTTTTTACTGAAAAAGATATTTTTAACAAAAAAGTTAATTTTTCAAGCCAAAAAATTCAACGTTTTAGACCAAATGTGACCTTTGATCTCGAAAAGAGACGAATTTAAAAAAAAGATGAGTTTTAAACCAAATAGTTGAATTTTAACTAAAATGTTTGGATTTTCGAACAACGAAGATTAAACTACAACCAAACACTGTTAAATTTGGAATAAAACAGTTGAATTCTCAAGAAAATAGTTGAACTTTCTACCAACTACTAAAAATTTTAGCTACAAAAGAAGAATTATGATCCAAAACGATAATAGAGGATAATAGTTAACCCACAAAAATTTGACTTTTCTAGTCTGATATTGAATATTATTTAAATACCATAGATTAAAAGTAATAATTATTCTGTCGCGAATGCGTAGTGGGCTTTCCCGCAATATAAAGCAGGACACGCGAGCGTTCCGTTTTCTCAGAAAAATAGAAAAATCAAGACTGCACGTCACGGCTTTTCCTCTCAAGGTAAATTTTATGAAAGACATTTTTTAAAACACCGATACTTACAATTTTTAGTTCATGAATTTTCTGCACCATCAACTTTGTCTGTCATAATTTCTAAATAAATAATTTTACTTCATCATTAAATTTATTTCTAAATGTTTCTAAGAAAATTTGACTTCTAAAAGATTGTTTAAGAATGGGAAATAATTCTGTTCTTAACATTTCGTGATAATTTTTTTAAATTTTCAGAGTTTAAACAATTTTTAGGTGAACTGCATTTTTCAGCCTATCCAGAAAATGAACAAATTTCCTTTCTTTTTCCGAAAATTTTTAAAAAGAGTAAAAGGTTTTAAAGCCAAATTTTTCAACTTTGCCATATTACATAATTTTATCAAAAACGTGAGTAAGTTAAGGGATATTTAGAATTTTTTAAACGATTAAAAAACAATTTAAACTTGTAAAGATTTTTTTAAGAATCTGTAAGGTTTCATGAAAACGAAAACATTTTTTTTAGATTCCTAGGAAAAATTTTAATAATTTTTCATTTCGAAAAATTAATTTTAAGATATTATTTACAAACATTCGAAAAAAATTCAGACAATTTTAAAGATTGTCAAAGAATAAATTGAAAGATTTAAAAGAAACTTTTTTAATTTTAGAGAATTTAAAAACAAAATTGGAATAATTTTTAAAGATTTTCTAAATATTCTTATGAAATTTTTAACGATTTTTTTATTTTGAAAAATGAACTTCAAGATAAAATTTAAAAACATTTTTAAACATATCAAACGATTTCCTAAAATTTCGAAAAGTAGTGTAGAAGATTTTAATGCAAAATGTTTGAGTTTAGTAAGATTATAAATTCAAAAGCAAATCGAGTAAATTCAAGAAACATTTAGTTGAATAGTAGTTTTTTAAAGATTTCAAAAATAAACTTTAGATGCAATTTTTTAAAATTTTTAATGATTTTTCAAAATTTGAAGAATAGATTAGAAATATTTAAGAACTTTGAAACATTTCCGAACATTTATTAAATATTTCTTGATTTCTACCAAACTTCGAAAAGTCCTGAACATCTTTTAAAAAGACTCGGATTTTTCCTATTATTTGGTAAAATCCTATAAAATAAAATTTCATAAAAATCTTCTAGATTCTCTTCCAGACATCTGAACTGTTAAAAAAAAAACTTTTTTGAATTTTCCGATGAATCCTATGAAAATTATATTTATATCAATTAAAAAACAAACTCATATGACTTATTTTCTTGTTTTTATTTATGAGAATTTAATTTCAACTCAAATTTAAGTGATCAAAAACTTAAAAAAAATAGTTATTTGAAACTTTTATTATATATTATTATTTATATTATTTTGTATCATTTATGGTATTGAAAACAAGTTTTAAATTGGTGGATTTCAATTAGTATTAACATTGGGTAAGTTCAATGTTTATGTGGTTAAACAAAATATTGTTTTACTTATTTCTAAAATTTGTATAATTTAAAAACACCTTTCTTTTATTTATAAAACGTATATTATGTTTTCAAATAATAAAGAAAATTTTGAAGTATCCAAAACGGAGTTCATTACAATCTGACGCTGCAAATTATAGCAAATGAATGCAAGCGCCGAATCTTGCATTTTTTGATTGGCAGAAATTTTCCATTCCGCAAAGAAATATATTTTGTGATTGCTCAACAATCATAAACATTTCTAAGTTTGGCTAGGAGTCGATGCAAGAGAATATTTTAGTAAAACCTGAATAAACCAAATTTTGAAATTATTATTAAAATTGTATTTTATATTGTAAATTAAGATCGTATTTGAGAAAAAACTCGAAGAAACAGAGAATTAAGTTACTATACTTACAAAAATAAGTAGGTACTGAAACTGAATAATCGCCAATGTATACAAGAATTTAATTGTAAGTGGTTTTCTCAGAAACAAATTATTTCTGATTCAAAATTACGAGGAAAAAAGTTAACAGAGTAAAAAAATCAATTTTTTTCTTTGAAATTTCAAATTCTATTATTTACGAAAGATATTAAATTAATAGCCTTCACATTCTCGTTATTTGTGTTTAAAAGCATAACTTAGGAGTAAACGAACAAAACATGATAAAACCATTTTATTTAATTTCTTAATAAATAGACAAATCTTGTATCTTAAGGGCGAACAGATACAAAAGAAAAAAGGAGGAAGTTTCTCGTGGATGAAAGCATATTTGCATGAATAAATATTACCTAATTGATAAGCAATCATTAAAAATGTTTACCCGTGAATAGGGAATTTCTGCGAAGCCAAGGCCGAAGCCAGAACATTTTTTCAGAGGGCATATGTTATCATGATCATTATTTAAAAAAAAATTATATCTTCAGGAATCATGCTTAAAGATTACTTTTTTCGAATTTCGATCTGTAAACTACATTTTTTGGATTGATATTAAAAGAGTTACAAATCGCTAAAGTCGATGGTATCCGCATCAATTAAAGATGGGAAATTTATATTTTCTAAAAACCAAAATCATTGGCGATTTTTTAAAATGTTATTGAGGCTGGAAAGCTCATTAAAATAATTGTGGGGATTATCTTCAAGCAGGAAAAGTTGTTGAAATTATTGTAATGGTTATTTTAACATCCCTTAAAGATTCAGGAAAAGTAATCAAAATTTGCGAACAGTTAAAATCACGTGGGATTTTTTTTATTATACTTTTGGGCGTTTTTGGACCACCCTCCCTTCTTTTGTTGCTACGTAACTTTTAGTAATCTGGTTTTTGCACAATGAGGGTAATTACCAACAAGTTGTCCACTTTACATAAGTCCCAGTCATTCTTTGCTTTTGCAAAGAACCACTTTCTGAATATTTGAGATGCACATATATCACTTATATTGAGTTTTATATTTTTATATTCACCTGGGTTGCCATTAATGAAAATAAAATTATATTTTTTAGGCAGATTGGAAATTTTGTTCCTCAAAACCTCATTGTCTAAAATTTTCGATCTCAAATAATATAGAATCATATTTTAGAAATTTTGTTTTTCAAGTTAGGTTTGTCTAATGTCAATAAAAGTATTACATTTTACGGGATTTGGTTAATAGAACACTTTTTTGAATTTGAAATATAATGTATTCAGCATATCTTTTCTTCTTTTACTTACAGACACATTATAACTTTTAATGATGCTAATTTTTCATGTTTGACCTATTTTGAAGTGGCCCGAGAATAAAGTTAAATAAAATCACGTTAAAAAAAAGTAGTGCTTTCTTCCGTTTACACAGAAATAACTTTATAAAAAATACTTTTAAAGTATTTTGAATACGTACTCCATTAAACAAATACAAAAAAATCTAATTCTGGATACACCTTCCTCGTGAAAAACAGTAGAAGAACTCGATATTTCTAGGCTGAACACAACAATATTCCTAAATAGTGTCTGCTAATATAAGGAAGGCGTCTTATCAGTTTTATGCGATCTAAACGAATTTTGAGGCTTTGGGATATTTTTCCTGATATTACATAAATTTTTCTATTAATAATTAATAGTAATAATAATTAATATTTAAAAAAAGAAACAGGCATAATTTCATTACTTTCCAACCTTTCTTCAAATTTCCGGTGGATTTGAAAAGGATGCAATAAACGCTACCAGAATCTGAAAAGAAATCTCAAATATCTCAATTAGCTTAAAAGTGATAGAGGTTTAAGGAAAAAATTTGGGGCTTTTTTAATGATGCAGAAAGTTCAAATTCACATGACTTTGTAGAACATTTTCCCGTAAAATTAAAAAAATATACGTATCCCCTGATTTCCTATAAAAACAAACTATTTTGTCGCCGAGGTATTCATTTCTCCCTACCCTTTTATATTATTTTTGTTTTAAATGATTACTGTTAACCCTCAAGTACTAGAATTTTGAAATTTTACGTTTTACCTTGAAAGGGCATAGTTGACCCGAGTAAACATCAAACTGAAATATCTGCGTTTTAAATAGGCTTAAATCCATTTTTTAAATTGTAGCCTAGAGTATCGCAAAAAGGAATCTTGTAAAAATAGACATGAAAATGAATTGCGCATTGTAAATATTTCTCAAAAAAGTAGAAAACTTTTGGGAAAAAAACACTCTGATGAAAAAACTGCAGGGTCCCTGGGACCCGTTCTAGCACTTGTGGGTTAATAAATGTTACGTAGCATTTCTCGAAACCTCTCTGTTGGAAAAAATGTTTACAAGTACAATATTTCTAAAACTGTCATTTTTTGTTAAAACATGTGCTTTCTTGTAAATAAAAGTACAGAATTTAACAAACAAATGCAATTAAAAACAAATAAATAATTTTTTCTTATATTTTCTTGTAGTAAAATAAGAAAATTAAGAAGAAAGTATAAGTTTCTACAATTCAAACATTTTTAGAACTTTTGATTAATATTTTTTTTACTAGTCAAAATCTATGAGATAATTATATTATATCAATATATCAATTTAAAACAATTAATGTTACGAGAGTATTTAAAAAAAGTCATTTGTGTTTAATAAATAACAATTTAATAAATTGTTAATGTGGAAAAACTCTGAAAAGTTTAAGATACATTTAGAAGTTCGGAAAGATTATAAGATAATTAAAAAATTTAAAAGATTTCAAAATATTTTAAACAAAATGTAGATTTTTTTGAAGATTTCGAAGAAAAAATGTAAAAACTTTTTAAGCATTTTGAAAGTTTTGAAAACAATAAATTTTGTTATAAAGATCCCTAGAACAACTAAAAATGAATTTTCTTTTAATTAATAACAATTTTTTTAAATATTTTGAAAAAAGAAAGAAAATATTTTTTTAGCAAATTTTTAAGCAATTTATAGCATTGAAAATGATTGCGTAATTTCTATTCTTTTAAATCTTTAAATTATACAATGTAAAAAAGTTAAGAGCGTAATGAATTTAAATAGTTCGAATTTTTTTATTTCAATGCCCGTGGTCAGTTATTTCTCAATTGTTCAATTTTCATTTACAGTCAAAAAATTGATCTTTTTCGACCTAGGGAGACAACTATTGAGAAAATTGCCATGCCATAATTTTAAATGATTGCTACACGGAGAGAAATTTTGGGAGATTAAATTCACAGCTCTGTTACTTGATTTTATCACGCTTTGGCGCGAGAACTAAGAGCTCAGAACCCTTGATTTTAAAGCATAGGTTTCGCAGTTTCAGGTATTAGATACGACCCTTTGTACTCAGGATGCTTTTAGATAATAGAGTCCGAGACTTTAAACCACGTAAAAATTGTGGCTCTAAAATCACGTAAGGTATTTTGTTCTACATTTCCTTTGAAGTTTAAACACAGAAGTTTTTTTGTAATACCGATCATGTATACATCTGAATTTAAAATGATCTCATTCCAATTTTCTAAATATTTGTCAGTCTAGATTGAAAAAGAAATACTACAATAAATTACAGCAGTAGACGAAAAGAATATAAAAAAAGTAAAAAATTCG
>JAWWLR010000054.1:73067109-73077353 GCA_035041075.1 Acraspis erinacei | reverse complement strand
TTTTGCATCTCGGTAATTTTTTAAAAGTTTCTCTTTTCTAGATATAAGCATAAGAAGGACTAATAAAATTATTCTGCATTTCAAAAATAATTCAATCACAGTTAAAATTTGTAGATATAAGCAATTCTTTTTGAGAATGAGAATTAAATAGAGGATGAATAAATATCAGCTAATTTTTCGATAAGAATAGTTTACATAACAAATTGCTACTAAATTAATAATTGCAAAAAGGAATTACTGATTAAGAATAGAAAATGTTATAAAATAAAAAAATAAAAACATGTTCCACATTTCTATTTTGCATCGTTTCAAGCTAAATAGTATCCTGTGCTCCAGTTATTTTAATCATTTTAATTTTTAATTTTGACTAATATATTCACTCTGTTTCTTTATTAAATAATTACTTTATAAAATGAACGATATAGATTTTTTAATTAATCCTTATATACTTTTACTAATATTTTATATTTCCGCCTATTAATTTATATTAATATTTATTTTAATACCAATAAGTAATTTTACCATCGTTATTATATTTCATTGATAAAAAACTGTGATTTTAATCAAATTGACTACCATACATTAGAGATATGTATAGTTCTCTAAAGTTTTGAAATTTTTTATTTTCTTTTACTACTCAAATTTTTTATAAAAACTAGGACCTTAAAGATACATTATTTTACAGTTCAATTGCTTAGCAGTGCTAATGAATATTTTGGCATATTTTCTTCAGATGTTCGGTATTTGTATATATTTTTAATAATTCAATTTATACTGACAAATGAAACGACTGAAAAATCTCGAAAAATAAAATTCGACACACTTTAAATTCCCGAATAATAAAATCTCTGAAATAAAATTTCATAAAATATAAAATTGCCGAATCAAAGCACTTAAAAAATTATGGCTTTTAAAAAATAAATATTATTGATTAAAAACACAATAATCAAATATCTGTATCAAAGAATTTCTTTATTAATCTTCAAAGTATTGAAACATCAATTTTCGAATTTAAAATAACAATAATTGTATACTAATCCTATAAAGAAAGAAATTTAAAAACGCGTGCGCCTCGAAAAAAAAATTTCTCACTAAATTTTCTCCGAACCTAATAACCCTTTTCTCGTTTTTTCACTTAAATGCGAACTGAATTAATAGAATCCAATAAGAAAATCCAACTATTCTTGGTTAAAAGTTTATTCTTTTTGGTTGAAAAGTCTACTAGTGTATTTTTGGTTAAGAATTCATCTTCTTTGATTACAACTTTTATTATTTTGTTGAAAAATGTTGAACAAAATGGTTGAAACTGCTTTAGAACAAAAATTAACTAATTTTCGTAGAAAAATTCAACTGTTTGGTGGAAAATTACCTTTTTGGTTAAAAATTAAAAATTAAAATGACATTTATGTTGTAAATTTATAATTTCGAATTATAATTCAACTTTTTTGTAGCAAATTCTTCTTTTTTAATTGAAAAGTATATAGTATTGTATTTTTGGTTTAGAAGTCATATCTTTGGGTTAAAAAACTTATTACCTGGTTGAAAATTAATTATTTTATTGAAAATTCTACAATTATGTTAAAAAGTCATCCTTTTTGGTTGAAAAATCCCGAATCTCGAAAAGCACTAATTTGCTGAAAATTCGTCTCTCTTTTAATAAATTCAACTGCTTTGATTTAAAACTAAAATATTTTTGGGTTGAAATATTAACCATTATACTTTTCGTTGAGAATCAATTTTTTTGGTTGAAAATTCAACTACTTGGTTGAAAGTTGAATTACTTCGTTAAATATTTCTTTTCTTAGTTGAAGATTGATCATTTTAGTTGAAAATTCAACTGTTTGGTTAAAAACTCATCTACTTTGTTGAAAATGCAATATTTTTACTTGAGATATTAGGAACTTGAATTATTAACATGTACATTAGTTTTATATAAAATAATTTTTCCTCTATTTTTGTGAAAAATCTTCTCATTTCCACTGTTTTCAGAGCACTTTGGCATATGAAGCCTGTTACCTCTTTTCGATTAAATCATTAGAAATTTCTTCGCTATCAACAATGTCCTTTAAATCTACCAAATTAACAAATAAATAAGTTAGAAAACATTTGCAATTAGTATCATCAAAAAGAATCTCTTTCAAAGCATCTTGTTTTCTAACGTCTAGAATTTCTGTTTATATTTCTTAAAAATGAAAAATGAGGTCCAAATTGTCGAGTTTAGATGTTTTATGGGATTTTTCAAATTTAAGGCAAATTTGGAAACACTCGTACTCAAAGTGGCATTGCTATTGGGGAATCCTCCCTATAGTGGATAATCATCAATTTTTTACGCTAATATATGTAAAGTAATTAATGTGATTTAATTAATAGCTAAGAAACTACACGTGCTCATAAAATAAAGTAAATTATTTTCTTCTTATTGTACTCTTCATTAATGATTTTTACATAAACTAGTCATCTGCACAAATCCCAACTTTTCAGTAAATCTCCAGAAAAAAACGAATCCCTCCTTGTGTTTTAGAAATTTCTCTACAATATTAAAATCTGAAATCCTAAACCCTTTTTGGTTCCAAGTGTACGAGATGATCCTATAAAGTGGAGTAAGATTAATGTGGTCAGACACACTGAACTTAAATATAGCTCGCTGTACAGATACAGACTACAGTGTACACACAATATTTTTTCTGTGTCTGTCCAAATAAGAGCTATACTACTGCGTGCGTCAAGTAAAAAAGTCGCATTTCCATAAGTCTGGAACATTAATGCCATTTGTAAAAATGTAAATTTAATCTTCATTGCGCGTGTTCTATTTATGAATATTTATCACTATGTATTATCATTGCAGATATTATAAATGACGCTGTTTTTGACGAGGACCACGACGAAATGGTTGTAGTGAAAGACATAGAAATGTTTTCAATGTGCGAACATCATTTGGTACCATTCTATGGCAAAGTATCCATTGGGTATCTTCCACAAAAAAAAATTCTTGGACTCAGTAAATTAGCCAGGTAAGACGAATCAATTGTATACATAATAATTGTATAGATGCTCTTGTATAAGACTTTAATAGAAATGTTAGTTTTCAAAAGTAATATATATTATTTAATTTTTCTTTTGTAGGATTGTGGAAGTTTTCAGTCGTCGTTTACAAGTGCAAGAGCGACTTACAAAACAGATAGCCAGTGCAGTTTCAAACGCCGTCCACCCAGCGGGGGTAGCCGTTGTTGTAGAAGGAGTGTACGTATTTAAATTGATTGAACAGTGGCTTAAAAAAAACATAGCTCGGAAGCTAATATTATTCTATAAAAATTTATTTAATTTAGTTAATAATGGACAATTGGCTTTATTAATGAGCAACACAGTAACCCAATTATTAGTGACATCATAACTTAATTTCAACAAAAAATGTGATACCCTCTGGATCCAAGATCGCAATATCTAGTAAAACAAAGACAAAACTATAATACATCTTTTTAAAATCCAAGCAATGTTCTTTATCGGTTTGTATTTTTTTTTATAACCTGTAATGCATTGCTAGAATCTTGAAGACATTCAAAACGTATAGCCGGCAACTTTTGCAATCTGGAAGCGTTAAGAAATATTCCAACTCACAGCTAAATCATGCTTCGACCAGACCATAGAAAAAATATAATTAATTATTTAAAACTCAATTAACGGAACGAGTAGATAAAGAGAAATATGAGAGGGTGTGTTTAAGAGATAAAAACCTGGTCTGAAAAGCAGTCTTGACTAAAACCGGCTTTTTGTATAATGTCTAGGCTGAATATCAGTTACTCTGGTTGACCATTGATTTTGTAGGCCTTCTGCAGATTGACGAGGTCTGATTTCATATTCTATCTGTAACTTATACTCTTGTGAAAAGACAAGTAGTACAGAAGCTTGGCCTTTGGTTCCGATTCGTTACACTTTACATTGAGCAATAGTTTTCGCAAGGATCAATCGCTCGGAAAGAATGCGACCTTGTGCTAATAAAGAGATATAATGAATTTTTCATTCTCAGTTATTAAGTGGCTAGATTGGCTCATATGATGCTCGCTTAAACACGCAGGAATGGTTTAAGTTTTTATGTTTAATACCGCACAAAAAATCCCATCTTTTAAACAATATATAACGACATATACCTAGTTTTATAATTAATTTAGAAAGTAAACTACACACTCACGAAAGTAAAATTTTATAAACTCATTACATATCTAAATTGTCTTTTCTCTCTTTTACAGACACATGTGTATGGTCATGAGAGGAGTCCAAAAAATAAACAGCAAAACTGTGACATCCACTATGCTCGGAGTGTTTCGAGATGATCCAAAGACTCGCGAAGAATTTCTCAACCTGGTTCATTCTAAATAGAAGTACAGCCTGTCATCTTTTGGGAGCCGAAGAATCGATTAGAAATATCCTCATAAACATCATCTCACAAATATGGCAAAAAAGTGTTTAAAATTTGTTTACCGAGAAATCATGTCATAATACCTTTGTTACGCAAAAAAGCTGCCTTGAGTAGATTCAAATGGGTATTTGGAAACACTCAAGTTCAGTAGAATGGAACTGAAAAAGTAGGGTTCTTCCTAAATGAACAGTACATGAGCTGCTGAGAGCGTGACATTTGAGACAATATTTGAAAATTGTTTGCAAGTTTGAAAATAAAGTTATAATGATGCCACTAAATATTTCAACTTAATAAATGTCAAGGACAAATATTAACAACCAGTTTCCATAGTTTTATTTCCCAATGCTTGCTACAAAATTACAATGAATTATACTTATCTATGATATATTATATTTGATGGTGTGTATATCGTAGATTAGTGTTCATTGTAATTTTGTAGAATACATTGCGAAATAAAACTATGAAAACTATGAAATTATATTGAAATCAGAAATAGAGCTTAATTTTAAATAACGTTTCAAACTTGTAAATAAATTAGAATAAAAACTAATGGCTTAGCTGCGAGTTTCATTATCAGAGATTCAAACAAAAATCTTTTCAACAATAAAGTACCTCGTAAAACTTGCAGTTATGTCATAAATATTAAGATTAAATAATGTTTGGATGGCACTGAAAGGGACAATATTTTTGATAAATTCTCAAATTCATTTATACTGAATTAAAGAAGTGTCGTCCAGAAGATCATGAAGATGCAATGAAAGTCCAGAATTTTACACCTATACAAATTTTTAATTTATTAAAGAAAGTAAAACTGCTATTCTAAAATTTTTGACATTACACGTAAGGTGCAACAGCCATGCACTTTGCGACAAATGTCAGAGTTGCCTGTTTTAATTTCAGTTGATTAGACTTTTCTTCAATGGGACCTATAATTGTAATGAAGGTTTTGCGAAAGGGGTCACAGATCGTCTTCCTCACCCGGAAAAATAAAATTTCATAGGAAACAAATTGTAATAGAGATGGTGTAGTACTTAATAATTACTTAATTCATTTGAGAGAAATCGCTATTTAAATAGTATTTATCCGAAAAAAGTGAATGCCGAACTCGACGTTAAGAAAAATGTACATCGATGCCTATAATAATGATCGAGTTAGCACAATTAGCACAATTAGCACGATTGTGATTAAATACAAATTCAAACTATTTATAAAAAGGCCGTGTCTAGTCGTCCCAAAATTTAGGACAAGTAGCCAAAATTGTATCGCTATATCGCCTATTCGTTCAGAATCGCCCGACGAATAGTCCCAAGAAAGGGAACGGGAGGCTAGTCGTTAGGAAATATTCCGGTCTTTAAATTTAGTTTCTTCCCATACACGCAGAAAAATTTGTTTTTCATTTGTTTCTGTTCGGGTTTTAATTAACTACAATGATTATTATCAATTTAGTTATAGCTAATATAATCAGTTTAAGACTTATTTTAAAAAAGTAATTGATATACTGAAATGCACTTAAAAATTATATAAATTATTCACTCAACTTCAATCATATATCTTCAATTATGCATATATATTATTATTATTAAACAATCAAGAAGTTTTTGTTGGCAAGGGCATTAGAAATTCAGCAACTCAGCCATTTGCTGCACTTTTTGTCAGGAATTATTTTAAGATATAATGTATTAAGAAGGTGAAGGAACTATAAAAAATTGTTACTTTAGCTTTAGTATTCTAATTGCAAGATATTGAGGAATGTTATAATTTTGATTGTATGATTTCGAGCACCCGAATCTCCATTACTGCCACTCAGAAGTACAATTATTTATATATGATTAATTAATAATTTACAGGCATAGTATTCGTAGTTTAAAATATATGTTATCATCGAGTTTGAAATCCATTTTCTGAAAGTTTACCACGTAAAACTCTAAAACATTTTCGGAAATCGATTTGTAATATTTTCATGAACTCATTTTTGTAAAGTATTAAAATTTTATAAACTAAACCGAAACAGAAAATATTTTCCAGATTTCTAAAATATTGTATACTTCAAGCTTTTCAACGAATTTGTTTAAAGTGATAAAGAGCCTTCGAGTGGTTTGACCAATGTTTGACGACGAGATTATGGAACGTTATTTGCGACGATTTATGAGAGTTTAATATATTTATCATATTTTTCTGACAATATATAAAATATATTTATATTTTAAATATGAAGTTTTTTTAATCCCTTCACTTACTTTCCCGAAATTCCATTCTAGAATTTAAATATCATGAAATTCACATAAACAGTTGACAACTACGTAAATACAACATTTTCCAATGTAATATTTTTAGTGAATTAGTGCAAATTCTTAGTTATTTAATTTCGAAGAATCAATCATAATTTTATTATTTATCAGAACCCCTTCAGTACAAAATGCACAGTCGAAATTCGTAAGTGAATATAAAATATGAAATGTTTAACTCTTTTGGATAATTTAAAACAAAATTATATAAAACTTGCCTTTTGAATTTAGCACAGTTTCTTTATTTAGGTTTTACAAATACGCCTATCATATGAGTCATTAAGACGAGAAAAAATATGCTGTGATTTGGCGTTAGAAAGAAATGCAACATAAAATAATAATCAAAATCTGTTAATTTCTTCTGCTGGGATTTTAAATTTGATAATTAAAAATATTTCTCTATGTTTTCACTGGTGATCAGTCCTAAAAACTATGGCCATTGTAGCGAACTTTTTGTAAGTAAAGTCTTTTGTGATATTTTTTATTTTTTGTGATGTATATTTTTATTATTTACTATGATAAACACAGAAAACTATGCTTTTTATGGGGGTTTCATGGTGTTTATCATGAAAATCAAATTTGCGGGTATTTTCATTATCATTTTCGTAATTAGCGAGTGAAAATACATATGTATCCGCAGTTTCAAATTAATCGCAGCTATGTAATCTTCAGAACTGCACCCGATAATTATGCTGTTGAACCGCAATCCATTGTGTTAGGATGTTATTCTTCAGATGAAAATAACTGACTGCAGAAAAGAAATTTTTTTGTTCCAAGCTTCGATATATGTTAATTTGTTTATAAAACTTTTTTTACTACAATCACAATCGTTGTTGAAAGAAAATCTATTTTGACAACACAGTAAATCCCAGGGCGCGTTAATTTTTTATCATAATCATTAATGAATCAATAAAATAAGTACGTTTTTTTGTTCCTTTTTATATCATAAATAATTGCAAGAAATAAAATTGATTTTTTTCCAAATTTCGACCTGTAGACGGCAAATTTTTTTGTAATGATATTAAAAGAGTTACAAATCGATGGATGAGTTCAACCGGAGAACTTCAGAAACAATGCCCCATGCTTTTTCTTTTCAGAATTTCTTGGAACTTTTAATCATGATAGTATTATTAAGAGTTATTCGCTTTGGTTGATAACCCGAACAACATTTTTATATAAATTTGTTTCAAATAAAAAAAATTAATGGTCACATTTTGTGATCGGACGTTGCATCTTGATAAACGGAAAATCTCGTATATTTTGCTTCGCAATAATTTCCATTTCACGAATAAATATTTGTTATGATTACTCAGCAATTATGCAATATTTATTCATGTTCTTGATCCAGATTTAAAAAGTAAGATTTGCACTTGATTTGAAGAATTATAATTATGACGTGAAATTTCATAAACTCACAAACTGTTCTTTGAACCTTTGAAGTGAAGCATGAATCTTCAAACGGTCATTAAAACAAAAACAGTGCGTCAATGACGATCTTCTTTTTTCAGTTTTCAGTCATGATTCTTTGTTAATTTCACGTAATTTTATGTAATTTCATGACGAAGTCAATATAAAGAATGCATATTTCTTTTAAACATTCCTTTTAATTAGAAATATTTTCTAAAAATCTTGGTAACACGAAATTACTATTGAGCTGCAAAGTTAGAATAAGTGTTGTATCCAGTATGCCACTGGACCACAATTTTAACCATGTACTTGTAACATTGTTAATACAGAATCATTTATAAATAGAATGAAAACATTTTAGTTTAAATTAAAAGCCCAATTTACTTGCAAAAAATATATTTTTTCAGGGACTTTTATAGAAACTTCTTGATTATAATTATGTTTCATTTATTTGACCAAAATTTTGTTCTTATCACAATGAATATTGCAATTTTTCCAACTTTTTTGTTACAGCTTTAGGTCTCTGCACTGCTTTAAAATGAACCTAAGAAGATTAAAAATTGTTTATTATTTCGGATATTACCTCAAATTAAAAAAAAACATTGAAGCTTACACTATTTTGTAATATCTAATTAAAAAATAGACAAATGAGCTTGAACCTGGGCTCATTTTATAAAGAATTTTGAGAGCATTCAACCCTTTAAGTGGAAAAAATGTTAATTCTCGACCTAATTCAAATTGAATAAACTTAATCAATCACAAAAAAACAGGTGAATGTAAAATTCTGATCGGTAGCGTATGAAAAAATTCATTAAATTCAGCAAGTTTGAAACGAGTTTAGACAAATGCAAGGGATATCAAAAGAAATTGATCAAATATCTAAGAATTTAACTTGAATTTAAAAGACTGCAGGATAAATGAATAAGAATTCAAGATGAACTGCAAAGGAAATGCAAAAAATATTTGCTAAAAAATATTTTTAGCATTATACAAACATAAAAAGGTATGTTCAAGTTTTCTAATTTTACAGTTTAATTTTTCACAGATAATTGTGAAAAGGGTTTTGGAAAACTCAAAAATCTACCTGAGTAATATTCAGTTTTCAATGATTTTTCATTCCTTTGAATTGCTTGAAATTCTTTTAAACGCTTTTAAATTCTTTTAACTTTCTTGAAATCAGCTTCATTCCTCCGATTTTCAGGATATATCTGAATTTGTCTTAATTGTCTGAATTCAAAATAATTTAAAGAATTCAGAGAATTCAGAAACTTTGAAGAAATTTAGAGAATTTGAAGGAATTTCAGGATTTAAGAATATTTCAGCAATTCTGGGAATTCAAAATATTCAAGGTTTGTAGGGAATTTAGGGAAATCAAAGACTTTAGAAAATGTATGAATTCAGAGAATGCATTTTTGAAATGCTTTGAGATCTATTAAAAATTTCTTAAATTTTGTTTAAACGCTCTATAAGATTACAAAAGAATTCAAGAAAATTCAGAAATAGCTGTAGACCTGAATTTAATAGTGGTTAACCAATGGGTTAATTTATTGAAAAAACGTAACTAGTGATATTTTCATTTTTTAAATGACTATAGTGACTTTATTTTTAAAAAACTGATTTGAAAAAAGTGATTAAACATGACTGTTTGGCAGCCCAAATTATTCTTTTCAGTTACCTAAAGGCCTTCTTACAGAAATGCCCTAACTTTTGCCACTTTTTTCAAAATCTCTGACTTTTCCCTGATTTCATCTCTCAAACTCATTTATTGGGGTTTTAGAATATATTGCAAGTAATTTAAATTTCAAAATTCAAGCTCTCAAAACTGTATTTATATTTAAAATTGAAAAATTAAATAAAGACTTTCGAAATGAGAAAATTTACGTATAATGTAAAATTAGAGGCCATCAAAATTGAAATTTTTAATGCAGAAACATTTTTCAATATAAAAATTTATTTAAATTCTATTTAATTTATTCAATTTGCAAAAATTGTAAACACTATAGATTTGCAATTATCTAACTTATCACGTTTTGAGCTAAAACAATTGGATTTTTAATGTTATGAATTAAAAATTCTTTAACTATTAAGTCCTTTATTTCTAAAATGTATATCTTGTAGAAATTTAAATTTTATATCTA
>JAWWLR010000054.1:73038288-73048328 GCA_035041075.1 Acraspis erinacei | reverse complement strand
AAGCGGAAAAAATGTAAGGAATGGAAGTCATGTAAACCCTTAGGGGACACATTATGAATAAAGAAGAAGAAGAAGAACTAGAAAATATGAATTTTGAACCAAAAAACAATCTATTTTAGCCCAAAATATAATTAGTTAAATTTTCATATTTTTTTTTCTATTTCAGACAGTCCAATGTTTCAAGTGTGCCGAAATTCGGATTGAAAATTCGATCAAGCAATACTTTTATATTAAAAAGAATTTATTAATATTATTAATAAATTTAATTCTTTAACGCTGTTTTTCTTCAAGAGCATTAAACGGAAAATGTGAATTTTCATAAATTTAAGCAAAAATGGTTCGAGAAAATACCGGTAAAATGCCGCAATTTTTCTAGTCCTTTCTTATACCGACTTTAGAACTCACCTCCACGACCACCGCCTCGTCCTCTGCCTCCTCGATCTCCACCACGGCCACCTCCGAAACCTCCACGGCCACCTCCTCTAAAACCGCCGCCGCCACCGCCGGCTGGTGAAAAGCCTGCAAAGATAAAAAATAAAGTTATTAAATATAATTATCTCTCTTATAGAAATGCTCAATTTACAACATTTTTTAGTTATGAATGCTTAAAAATAAAATTTAAAGAATCCTGTAGATTCAAAATTCACACAAAGAGAAAAATTTATAAACAAAGAGCAATAAAAAAGTCTGCTTTTATTTAATAAAACTATTATATAGGAAAAAATTAAGTGTGCACATCACTTTTCACATAAGAATATAAAATCTTATATGTTGTCGTTTTGTCCTTTAATATTAATCTTGCATAACTTCGACACCAAATCAGTAAAGTTAACCTAATCTGGCTCTAATGTATGCTTATATTATAAAAGTGTTAACGAAAATGGTAAAAGCCTGTTTTTTCGCCAGATTTGATAAAATATAGAGACCTAAGAGTGATTTTTGTCACAGTCATAGGGTACTTTTTTTGCGCGCGAAGGGTAACCAAATTAGAATAATTCCATAAGACTTCAAAGCAATTCAAGTTAAATTAAAATAATTTAAAAGAATTGAAAAAAGGTTTAAATCCAAAAAGTTCCATTGTTTTCCGAAACATTGGAATGAATTTAGATGAATTTAATGTAAACGAGAAGAATTCAATAATAATTTATACAAATTCTAGTTTAATTTAAAAAAAAGTTCACATGAATTGAAAACAATTTAAAAAATATGAAAAGAAAAAACTTCATTGAATTCAGTACGTTTGAAACACGCTTAGAACATTTCAAGGAAATTCAAAAGAATTTAATAAAATGCCTAAGAACTCAAGATGAAGTTAAAAAACTTCAGGATCAATTGAATATAAACATTTAAAAATAAAAATAAATCTTTTGCAAAAAATATTTGAAAATCTCTCCAAATATTTCCAAACCTACGAAATCCCTCACATCTTGTGAATAAATTCTTCGAAATCCATAAGATTATTATCAAATCACGTGAGTGTTTTTAAAATCCGTTAAAATAATTGAAATCCGCAGAAATATTATAAAACTCCTTGGAATCTTTTAAAGTATCTTAATTGAACGCTTAAAACCTCTAAAATCTTAAAAATCCCTTCAAATAATTGAAATCTATTAAAAATTTCTCGGAATCTTTGAAAATAAAATATTTTACGTGTTTTTATTTATGTATACAGAAAGAAAGAACATTAAAATTCTACATCTGATTTTAGCCAATAAAACTGCAGCTAGGAAAAATTAGTGTGCACATCACTTTTCACATAAGAAAGTAAAATCTTGCATGTTGTCGCTTTGTCCTTCAATATTAATCTTGCATAACTTCGACACCAAATCAGTAAAATTGAACTAATCTGGCTCTAATGTATGCTTATATTATAAAAGTGTTAACGAAAATGGTAAAAGCCTGTTTTTTCACCAGATGTGATCAAATACAGGCTCCACAGTCCCAATGGGATAAAATATAGGGACCAAAGGGTACAAAACAATTCAAATTTAATTCCAAAGAACTGAAATAATTGAAAAAATTTTTATCAAAAGAATTCCATTGATTTCCGTAAAATTGGTATGAATTTGGAGAAATTTAATGTAAACGAGATAAATTCGATGAAATTCATAAAAATTAAAAGAATTAAAAAAAACCTTCCATTGAATTGAAAACAATTTAAAAATATGGAAAAACTTCATTAATTTCAGTACGATTGAAACGAGCTTAGAAAAATTCAGAAGAATTTGATGAAATGCCTAAGAATTCAAGGTGAGGTTACAAAATTTTTAGCATAAATTGCAGAAAAAATTAAAACAAATTTTTTTTTAATTAATTAAATTATGTAGAATTGAGTAAATTTAAAAGAATTCAAGATAATTCCAAATAATTAAACAAAAATCAGGGTAAATGATCAAGAACTCTTTGAAACCCTGCTAATTTCATACCAAAAAAGAACTAATGAATTCAAAACATATCAAAATAATTCAAATAAATTGTGATTTTTTTTAAATGGAAGAAACTATTTATTTCAGTAAAAGTTGAGTGAACTTAGAGGAATTTAATGGACGCGAAAAGAATGAGATGAAATTCATAAAAAATCAATCTGAATTAAAAAATAATAAAATAAAGTGAATTAAAAAATATGGAAAAATTCATTGAATTGATTAAGTTTTAAATCAGCTTAGAATAATTAAAGAGAACTTAAAAAACTGGATGAGATACCTAAAAAATTAAAGCGAGTATTGAAGACTTCAAGTAGAACGAAACACAAACTTTTTTTATATCCATTCAATTGAAAAGAATTAAGTAAATTTAGACAAATTCAATACAATTTAAGGCGAATTCCGAAAAAGATTTGAAAATCTCTGAAATCTTACGAAATCCCTCACTTCCTGTGAATAAATTCTTCGAAATACAGTAAATATCCCGTGAAATTTGATGATACTTCCTGAAATCCTGGAAATCTTATAAAATCCCTTGGAAAATTTTCAAATATATTAAGAATACTTGTAGGCCCTGTAAAATCGCCCCTTAAAATTATAAAAATCCTTGTAAATCCATTTAAATCTCTTGAAAATGCCTTAAAATCTTTTTAAATATCCTAAAATATTTTCGTCTAACATTTCTTCAAACTATTGAAATACATACCAAATTTCTCAAAGTTTTTTAAAACTTCCTAAAATATTTATATTTTTTTTTAAATCTTTTTAAAGCTCTTGAAAATGCCTAGGAACCTTATACAACAACCTCAAATATTTCAAATCCTTTGAAATCCCATTAAATTATTTAAATAAATTAAAAATGTCTTTTTTAACTTTTAAAATAAACTCAAATGTTTCAAATCCTTGAGAATCTTTTGAAATCCCTGGAAATTTTGTAAAGCTTTTCAAAATACAAATAAATTTGAAAAAAATATCATTGACTAAAGTAAATTTAGAAGAATTCAAGTGAATTAAAATTTTTTTAAAAGAATTCTAAACTATAAATAAGAATTCAGCATTGATTATTAAGAATTCATGGTGAATTACAAAATTCTACAAATATTTAAAGGCCTATGAAATTCCTCATTTCTCTTGAATAAATTCTTTGAAATCCACTAAAATATTATTCGGTTAATATTTTCTGAAATCCTCGAAAATTTATTAAAATACCATGAGAGCTTTACAAAAACCTTACAATCATTGAAATTCTCGGAAACCTTATCCTAAAATCTAGAAAATTCTTTATCCTAAAATCTAGAAAATTCTTTATCCTAAAATATTTTAAATTCTTTGAAATCCCTTCAAAGTAATCAAGTTAATAAAAAATTTCTTTGAATTTTTAAAAATTCCCTTCAAATTATTGAAATCTACTTAAAAATTATAGAATCTTCAAAAATAAAATATTTCACGTGTTTTTACTAAAATATATATCTAGGAAAAATTGGTGTACAAATCGCTTTTCACATAAGAAAGTAAAATCTTACATTTTGTCGCTTTGTCCTTCAATATTAATCTTGCATAACTTCGACACCAAATCAGTAAAGTTGAATTAATCTGGCTCTAATGTATGCTTATATTGTGAAAGTTTTAATGACATTTTAAAAGTCTGTTTTTTCGACAGACTTGGCAAAATAGCAAATTCAGATTTTGATGTTCCATTGTATAAATATTAATTTTTTGTATTTTTTCAGTGCTTTTGTTGCAGTATTAAGATTATATATGTCGACTATCATTTCATAATTTAGTGTTATAACGCTTGTAAATTGGTTAAATACTAGAAACTGCTCCAAGTAAATGCATGCTCTAAAATTTGGGAAGTTACGGTCACACTGATATTGTGTTTTTATAACTGAAACGTTTATTGAACGGCATGTGATAAAAACATATCCCCAAAAGCTCAAAAATTGGTCTACTTAGTTCACATTACTTTCACTTTCTCCTACGTCAATTTATTTATAAAACTCAAGCGATTTTGCGAATAAAAACAAGCCTCTTGTCTTTTTTGAAGCACGACAAAATAAACAAACAAAAGATTAAAATTACTCTCATATCGCAATAAAACAGTGCTCAAAATCAATTTATAATTCAAAATAAAAGCTCAAGCTTGCTATAACATGCAAAAAATGCCTAAACTACTAAATTGATAAGGACAAGCCTTATATGCACGCAACACGCTTCCATACGTGGTTAGGTACCCACGCTGTAATGTCGTCAATACAAAAATTGACATAAAAATACATTTACATTACTTCTACTGAAAAATACCATTCTTATATTAGGATTTTTAATAAAAAGTAATTAAAGTATGCCTAACATGCAGAAATACGCGTCTATTAATTTAAGTTTTGAGGTTATGTCATCATGCCGTGACACACACTCAACTCGTTTGCAATCGCACACTCTCTAGTACGAAAAAAATATATTAGAACAATTATTTATTTAAACAAAATTGAACCTGGCTTACCCATGATTTTGTTTTTACACTATTTAGTCAACAGTATAAAATAATATTCGAAAAACTTGTCACACGTGGTCGGCCAGAACGCAAAAGAAAATTTTAACATTGATTGACGAGATGACGCATGCGCGCACTGTGTGGCACTGTGCTTACCAAATTCCCTATGCTAAAACGAAAACCCTATATGATAAAACATCTTTATTCAATAAAAAGTTATTTCTAATTTAAATTCATGTAATTTCATATAGAAAAAATGCGAGTGTAGCTTAAAATGAGAAAAAAAAATCTTATAAATGCAGGTTTTTGATCAAAAAAATGTTTCGTCATTAAAAGTCAAAGCTGGCTGCACTGGTATTATTCCGAATGAAAATTACCAGAAATATCCAGATATTGTTGTTTGTATTCTAACCTCAAAAGTTTAAAAACTGCCAAACATTTTGGAGAAACGTGCTTTGCCCGGTTCTAAAATACCGGTGCTTTTTTAATTTTCAGTAGTTTTGCAATTTTAATGCGAAAATATGAAGTGTGTAAAAGATTACTCGGCTCGAGCTTTTTTTCTTGGAAATTAATTTTTTACAATGTTTCGTTTTCTCTTACAGGATCAGTGTTGATGGCTTGATTGTATATTTTCCCTACGATTATATTTATCCCGAACAATATGCCTATATGCTGGAGCTTAAACGAGGCCTGGATGCAAAAGTAATTTTAGTTTCATATTTTATCAGTGAAAAAAAAATTATGTGAATAATTTATTTATCAGTGCTGTTAAGTATGGATCATATTGGTTTCTGAAATTAAGATAAATTACTATTAATATTAACTCGCCTGTTATATTTTTAACTTTACGTTGTATATTGCTAAAATTAAAACTTTTATGTCAATTGATTCCTTATCAAAATTATTAATATCAATTTTTAGGGTTTGTACAGGCCAGGGAATTCCAGAGTCAGAGAATTTAAAACTGGTCTGAAAAGCCAGGGAGTTTTCCATAAATTGAAGTCTAAATTAATTTGATTATTTTCCTGAAAATTCAACAATTTTGGTTGAGTCTTTTTTTGGTGAAAATTTATCTTTTTGGGTTGAAAATTCATCTACTTTAGTAGAAATTACATTTGTTTGGTTAAAAATTAACATCATTTTTCGTAGAAATATAAACTACTACATTTTTCGTTGAGAATTCATATTTTTTTGTTGGAAATTTAACTACTTAGTTGCAAGTAGAGCTACTCGTTGAAAAATAATTGTTTGGTTAATATGATTTATTATTTAAGTTAAAAAACCTCTTTTTCGAAATTAAATTATTTGATTGGAATTCAGATCATTTCGTTAGTTGCAAACATTTTCCGTTGAGAATTTATATTTTCTGGTTTAAAATTCAACTACTTATTTCAAAGTGGAACTACTATTTAAAAAAATAATTTTTTTCTTTGTTAATGATTTATCATATAAGTTTAAAACCCTTTTTTTGCTATCTTTTGGTTTAAAAGGTAAACTCTTTGGTTAAAAAAACTCATTTTTTGTTGTTGAAAATTTTAGTATTCTATTTTTTGTGGAATATTTATCTTTCTTGATAGAAATGTAATCATCTTTTTTGAAAATTTAACTATTTCGTTGAAAATTCATTTCTTTAACTGAAAATTTAACTTTTTTTTGTTGTTCAAAATTAATTAATTATTTAATAAAAGTTCAATTATTTGTTAGAAAGATAATCTCATCATTTGAAACATCATCTTTTTGGTTAAAAATTTCTTTCATGAAAAACGGTATTTTTTTATCGAAAATTCGTTTTTATTTTTGGTTGAAAATTAATTTTTTGAATTGAAAATTTAACTATTTTGGTAGAAAACTAATCGTTTGTGTTGCAAATTCAATTATTTGGTTGAAACTTATTTTTTTACTGTAAATTTAACTGTTTCATTGGTTTCATTTATTTTTCTAACTAAAAATTATTTATTCTATTTTTGTTTGAAAATTCATATCTTTTGTTGAGAAGTTTACCTTTTTGGTAGAAAATTCATCTTTTGGGTTCAAAATTGAACTGTTTGATTAGAAATTAATTTTAGTGGCTGAATACTCATAATTTAGTTTACAATCATTTCTTTGGTTAAAATTTGTATTACTTTGTTCAAAATTCTTTTTCTTTAGTTGAAAATCAATTTGCTGAATTGAAATTGCATCTGTTCGATTTTTGTTTAAGAACTCATCTTTTTTAGTTGAAAAGTAATTTTATTTTGTTGAAAATTCGTATTTTTATGTAATTCAACTGTCTTTGCTGAAAAATTAAAATATTTTCTGTGCACGTATCAACTATTACACTTTTTATTTGAGAATTAATTTTCTTTAATCAAAGAATAATCAATTTCGTTAAAAATTGAACTATTTTGCTGAAACTTCCTTTATTTCTTGGTTAAAAAATAATTGTTTTAACTCGAAAATTAATTTATATATTTTTTGTGAAAAATGTATGTTTTTTCGTTAAAAACTCAACTATTTGGTTGAAAATTAATGTTTTGTTCAGGGAAAATGAATAATTGGTTAAGTAAAAGTCAGGTCATTTCGAAATTGGGAGTTTGTAGCAACCCTGATTTTTTGTACGCGGTGAATGTTTTAAGATATCAAATTCAACATCACCCATTCTTTTAATAATTAGAAATGTTTAAAAATAGTAGAAAAATTTAATTAAATATACAATTATTTTCCTGCATGAAAATTATAGGGTCATTGCCTTTTGGAAATGCCGTCCGGAACGGGAAAAACTATAACTTTATTATCGTTGATTGTGGCCTACATGTCGGAATATCCTCACAGTGTTACAAAATTAATTTATTGCTCTCGAACGATGCCAGAAATAGAAAAGGTTATAGAGGAGTTGAAAACACTGATAGACTATTATGAAAAAGAAACTAAAACTAAGCAGAAAATCTTGGCCCTGGTGTTGAGTTCCAGAAAAAATCTGTGCATTCATCCAGAAGTGAGTGGGTTTAAATTAAAGGGATCACAGTCTTTCTCCTATTCCCCTAACTTCCTCCTTTTTTCAAATTTCTCCTTTTTTCTTGATGTAAATTTGAAATTTTTATAGGATTATTGAGCTGTATTCAATTTTATTTTTAGATCTTACAACAAAAAGTTATAAATATTAATTTAACCGTTTTCAAACTAAACTATTTAGACTTTAAATAAAACGTAAAAGCTAAAATATTTTGTCACTAAATCTCTAAAAGTTAAATATATTTTTAAATGTAAAATAATTTAGGCGACTGAACTACCATTGTTGCAATTTTGAATTGCAAAAATACTCTGGATTATGAGAACGATTTTAAACATATAAAAATTGTTTATTAATCGAATGTTATTTTTGCCGAACTGTTTTATATTTTCATGGATGTTTTTCAAATGACTTAAATAGTAAATCTAGTTTTTAAAATAAATTCTTTAATAGCAAAAATCATTAATAAATCGTTTAAAATTATTTAAAAATATAGCCCTGGTTTTCTACTTTTTGAACTCCTTTTGCGCTGTGTTCCCTGCAATTAGGCTGAAAAATGAAAGAATAAACTTAAAATTATTTATCATTTAGTTTTTAATATAATAATAATTTAATATTTTTTATTTTACTATTAATTATTTAGGTAAGCAAAGAAAGGGACGGAAAAATTGTAGACAGTCGTTGTCATGCTTTAACAGCTTCTTACGTGCGAGAAAGACATAATTTTGACGACACAGTGCCTGTTTGCAATTTCTACGAAGGTTTTGATTTGGAGGGACGTGAATTATTGATGCCACCCGGAATTTATTCCCTTGATGACTTGAAAGAATACGGCAGAGACAGAAATTGGTGCCCTTATTTTCTAGCGAGATTTACGGTAAAAGTTTATTAAATAAGATAATTCGGATTTTAATTAATTTATCTGGAAACAAACTAAAGTCGCCTTATTGATTGCAGATTGTACATGCACAAATTGTCGTCTACAGTTACCATTATCTACTGGATCCCAAAATCGCCGAACATGTTTCGAAAGAACTGGCTAAAAACTCTGTTGTCGTTTTCGACGAGGCTCACAATATCGGTAATCAATTTTGATAAACTATAGGGTGTTCGCTGGACTAAGAATTTTTTGAGACCGAGAAATGACAGTGAATTTATTTTCTGGCCGCGAATTTTACGAGTCTTTAGAGGAAAAATCTATCGAATGACTTCAGCTATCACAAATTTCTTATCTTATGATATAATATGCAATTTAAAATAAGTTTGGTTTCAATTTTCTTAATCTTCAGCTCAATTCTTAACCTTTTCAGTTGTAAATTAAAAATTACTCTTGATTTTTAAGTGTACGTTTTCAATTTAATGAATTTTAAAATGTAATTTTGAATGCCTAAGTAATAAAAAATTAATAGCGTTTAAAACCTTTTGAAGTTGATTAACTGTTAATACAAATTAATTTGTGATTTTTGAAATTGAACTGTAGTTCGAGTATTAAAAATTGAACAATAATTGATTTTACTGGATGATTCTGAGTCTATTCAATATTACACCATTTACAGATTTTAACGTTAAAAATTGAACTATTTCAGTTCTAAAGTCTGAGTTAAACAAATATAAATGTTCGATTGAAACATTATTAACTATTGGCAATTTTTAAACAATTTCAAATTAACATATTTATAATTAAATGCTTGTATTTAATTTCAAATTCTATTCATATGTTTTAGCCTATAATACTCCATTTTTAACCCATTGAATTTGAAAATTTTTAGTTTATAAAAATACATTTTTTTAAGTTTAGCAATATTTGACTTTTTATATGAAATGAGTAATTATGAATCAAGTATTAAAATGGAAACATTTGAAAAATTAATATTGGGACCATTCCAATTTTAGAGAGTTAAATTTATACTTTCAGCGTTACAATTTTAATTGCTTTATTGAAAAAGTTATTCATGTTTAAGAGAATTTTTTTAATTTTTATGTATAAATAACACTTGAACAATTGAACCGCCGCATCGTAGAACGGGATATAAAATATTTTTCGAGGAGTGTGAGGACCCCTGGTCGCTTTTTGGAACATTATTGAATTTTAATTTTCTAAATACCTATCCTCATAGAAAATTTGATTGCGCAT
>JAWWLR010000054.1:73020197-73033044 GCA_035041075.1 Acraspis erinacei | reverse complement strand
CTGGGCCGTCTTATAGATGTCCCAGTCTGAAGGCGATTTGGTTCTATTTTCCCTATTACACAACGCTCTTGTCTTTTTGCGGAGTTTCTCCAGGTGCGTATTCCACCATTCTGCTCCACTCCTAGACTTAATTGTGCTTGTAGGGTAATTGTTCTCATACGATGTAGTCAGAGCTCTTCGCAGTAATTTCGCGGCGTGCTCTAACTCATCAATGCTGCCATAATTTGTGGAAAATTCTACTAACCATCCTCTGAGTTCCTCTTTATATGAGTCCCAAAGTGTATTTCTAGGGTTTCTGATTTTTGAAACCGCTGGTTTTCCTAGGTTTAGTGCCCGCTAGGTATTTGATTAAATTTCTTCCTCTTTCATTGACATTTGAGCTCCCTCACACTGTATGGTGAGAGTTCGCATCACAACCTAATAGCAGAGGAATCCTGTTTTCCTGGGAGTCGGGGATCCATCCGCATCGCCAGGGAAATAAGCCGAGACAATTATAACCTCTAGTCTTTCTCCGCTTTCGCCCCTGAGCCTCACCTTAATAACAGTGAGATCCCTGGAGCAGAGCTTAGGCGCCAAAATCGCATCCAAACCCTTGACAGCTGTGCACCTTCGATTAGGGTAAACCCTGCCTGCATCACTGACATGCGTCTGGCTAGAACCGCCGATGCAGCCCCTCTGGTTCACCTGTTCCGCAATAACGTAGAGCATGTACAATATTTTCAATAATTTAGCAGATAATTTGAAACTTAATTCAATTTCGCAAGAGTATTAAAAAGCACCAATTTTTTAATTTGCATGAAGTTTTCTATGATTTTACCAATATTATAATAATAAGCCCTTTTATGAAAGGGATTATTTGTAGATTTAACTTTCAAACTTTTAAATTTAGTATATAAAACAATTCAAAGTAATGAAAAGCCCATTAGCTTTGAACAACAATAATTGCGAGACTTTCGATACATATCGTTACATAACTTTTTTTATGTAGGATAAATATACCACTATTTCCTACATTCCGTATAAAATTCTAAACTTTCAGATCGTGTCGAAAGGTCAAGACCAAGCAGTAATTTCATCAAAGTACGAAACTCGAGAGGATGTATCAGTTATAAGAAATTATGGACAACTTTTGGTAGAATTTGCTGCAATCGTACCCGATGGAATGGTCTGCTTCTTCACTTCATACTTGTATATGGAGTCTGTGGTGGCTGCGTGGTAATTACTGATAAAATATTTCAACCAAAAAAACCCCTAGCGTCAAAAAATTGTATAGTAAGAAAGATTTCTAATTACAATCTGCAATTAAAGGTATGATCAAGGAATGGTGGATCAGCTTCAAAGACACAAGCTGCTATTTATCGAAACCCAAGATTCAGCAGAAACAAGTTTGGCTTTAATCAATTACATAAAAGCTTGCGAGAATGGAAGAGGAGCTGTTTTACTGTCAGTCGCACGCGGAAAAGTTTCCGAGGGAGTTGATTTCGATCATCACTTGGGAAGAGCTGTTCTCATGTTTGGCATCCCTTACGTCTACACCCAGTCGCGAATTTTAAAAGCTAGGCTGCAGTATCTTCGGGATCAGTTTCAAGTGAGATAATTATCAATTAGGGAGCTTCCATTAATTTCGTAAGGATGATTTTTGAAATTATACACCCACTCACCCTATTTGAAGGATTCATAAGATTCTTATGAACCCCCTCCTCCCTTATTACGTAAGATTTTAAATTTTTACTCAATATAACAAAAATATATTAAATTTTTTCAATGTGAATAGAATTTTAGAAGGTTTGAAATATTTCCAGTGATTTGAATGTATTTCGTCAGATTTCAAAGGATTTTAAGGCATTTCAAAGGAATACAAATATTTTAAATAATTTTAAAGGATTTCATATGATACCGAAATATTTTCTTGAATTTTAAAGGATAACAGGGAACTCTAAGAATCTGGAATTCTCTTCGAATTAAAAAAAAAAATAACTGGAAATCTCTTTAAATTTTCCATGAGAATCTTAAATTCGATTTTTTTTGCTTTTAAATCAATTATTTTATTGAAATCCAAAGAGTAATTTAAATTTTTACTATATTGTGAAAGAAATACCTCGTTTAGAAGAAATCTTGCTACAGAAATATTTTTTATTTCTCAAGTTATAATTTATCTTTTGTTTATTACAGAATAAATAACGAGATTTCAAGGAACTTTTTGTGGACTTTGCCAACAATTTTATAGATTTCAATGAACAGACGTTAATAATATATTATATTGAATAATTCTGTAAGTTTTTTTATTACATTTCCGGTAATATAAAATGTTAAAGTATATATGTTTTTGTGATAATCTTAATCAACTTACAAATTATAAAAATTATTTGCTGAAGATTTCGATTTTAATTCAGTTTCAGAATTAAAATAAGCCATGAACATACAACGGATTTTTCGAGGGGTGGGCCAATATTTTTGTGTGTATACACCTGACAACAATTCCACAACGATTTTAAAACATTTTAAAGATTTGAAAAGATTAAAAAAGTTTTCAAAACATTTTAGAAGATTTCAAAAGATTTCACAAAGATTTCTAATGATTTACAGATTTCAACAAATACAAAAAGATATATAAACAAAAATTTAAGAAAGAATTCAAAAATATTTCAAAAATTTCAACACAAATTTCACAGAGATTTTAAACATTTCAATAAAGATTTCAAACATTTCGCAAAGATGTTCAAACTTTCGGAAGATTTAAAGAATTTCAAACATTTTTAAAAGGTTATAGTAAATCAGATTTCTAAGATTTCAAAACATTTGTAAGTTTTCCAAAATTTTAAGATTTTAAATGAACACAGAAGGTTTCAGAAAGATTTCACAAAGATTTCAAAGATTTCAAAAAGATGTCAAAAGAATACATGAATGATTTCAAGCGAATACAAAAGATTGCAAAAAGTATTTCAAAGAATTTATAAGGATTTCAAAAGATTTCATACAGATTTGCAAGTACTTCAAAAGGTTTCACAAAGATTTTTAAATATTGTAAGGTTTTCAAGGACTTAGCAAAGATTAAAAAATATTCTCGAAGATTTCACAAAGACAACGTATGTTTGCAAAAAATTCATAATTTATTTCTTAATGTTTCTGCTTTCTTTAGACATTTTTCGTCAGAAAAAAAAACGAAATGAGGCCTGGAAAAATTGACTTCTTTACCAGAAAAATTGAAAAAGATCTTGAATTTTTTTCTTAAGTTTTTAAATTGTTTTACAGGATTTTAAGAGATATACAGGGGTTTCGATGATTTTAAGGGATTCCAAAGAATCTTAAAGCTCTTTAAAAGATTTAAATATATTGTATGGGATTCAAGAAATGCGGAAAGATTCCCACGGATTTTAAAGCGTTCATTGATTTTTAAAGGGGTTTCGAAGAATTTTCAAAAGAATTCATGGGATTTTAAAAGATTTCCAGGGACTGCACGAGAAATAAAGCAAATATAATAGTATAAAAAGTAATTTCAACTGCGTAATTAATGGACTCTTTCTTAACCCTACAAATCATTTTCGTTATTGTACTGGTTTACCAATGAAATATTTAATTTCAGATTGCGGAAAACGATTTTCTGACATTTGATGCTATGAGGCATGCAGCTCAATGTGTGGGACGTGCTATTCGAGGAAAGACTGATTACGGTATTATGGTTTTCGCAGATAAGGTGAGTTTTTAATCTAAATTTTTTCTTCGTTAATATTGTAGGTATAGTTCTTTAAACAGTTCCCTTATTTTCAGAGATTTTCAAGGGCTGATAAACGAAGCAAGCTCCCTAAATGGATTCAGGAACATCTCACTGATAATCTCTGCGATTTATCGACACAAGAGGCGATTCAAATAAGCAAAAGGTGGTTGCGGCAAATGGCTCAACCTTTCACGAGAGAAGATCAGTTGGGACTTTCGCTTCTAACGAGGGAGCAACTCGAAAAGGAAGAAGCGAGTAAAATAGAAAAAAAGGCCCAGCAAAACTGATAGAAAACCTGAACGGTCCAATAAGCAAAACTGTGACTGATAGTCATTTCTTTCCGAGATGACAGGTATAAAATTTTGAGACCAGATTAAGCCGTTTATGAAAAAGTAAAAATTAATTTATTTCACTGGTAATAATATAATACAGATTATTATAAGCGCTGAATTATAAAAAAAAAGTATTGTACAATAATTTAGCAGGAACCATTTCGTACTATTGAGACTCGTGAATACGTGGTGCTGTAATATTGTATATAATCGCGTTTTATATCTATTTGTTATTTACAAAGCAGACACGTAACTAAAATACATTATAATTTTGAAGAAAACTCAAGTTTTTGTACTGATTGAATAGAAATAAATTATTCGTTAACAGTGCCCTGTACCAAAATTTATTTGCAGGCATATGGAAAGTTTGAAAGTGCGATTTAGCTAGTATTTAACAATATAAAAAATAGATAAGTTTAGTTACAGTACGCATCGAATATCACCATCGTACGAGAATGTGATCGCCATTTTCAATCGAATAATAGTTTAACTTTTGAAGAGGTTTGTCCAGAGGAATCTCTTCTTTTGAAAGCTGTAAACAATTATTTATCTTAAGAGTTGTGATCTAAATAGCCTTTTAAATCTAGATTTCGTTTTAACTCACTTCTTGCTGAACAAAGGCAAGAGTTGGTATTTTTCCATAAGTCTTGAATAACCTTTGCGCAAGACCAGTTACTTTTTGCACGTCCATATCTTTCAACAGTTTTCGTTTTACTTTTGGTTGATTTGGATCGTCGGGACAAACGAATTCAACAGAAATCACATTAGAAACCATTGTCGAATCAGCTTTTGAGGTAGGAATGTCTGCGGCTCCGTATTCTACACATAAATAGAGAGATTAGTCTTGTCAACTATGAACTTTTGCCAAAAATATACCTAAGGGGCCCTGCAAAGATACAGTTTAATAATAATTTAATAACTGAAAACCCTTTCAAATTTCAGGCTTCACATTTTTCCCCCGTTTCCCTTCTTTACTCTTTTTTTTAAAAAAGGTTATTTTTCCCCTGTTTTCGAGAAACTTATCCTTTTTTGCGTATTTCGCTTAAATACGAAATGAATTAGTAGAACCATTAGGAAAATCCAACTACTTTTAGTTATAAGTTCAATTTTCTGTAGTTAAAATTGTACTATTTAGTTGAAGTTTTAATTCTTTGATTGAAAATTCAGCTATTTTTTACTGAAAATTTATCTCTTTTGATTGTAAGTTCACAAATTTGGTTGAAAATTCATTTATTTTGTTCAAAATAGACTTTTTGGTAGAAAATTAGTCTTTTTAAGTTTGAAATTCAACTATTGAGAATGGTGGTCTACCATTTCGCCACCTGGTGCCGAAAATTGGATCTAGTAAGAATGGGTACAATTTTAAAGATGTATTTTAATTTTGGCATAAAAGTGTTTTACGATTTTTTTGTGAAGTTTAAAAAAATGATTGGATAATAAATACAAATCTTCATGAAATACAAATCGTTTTAAATGGAATTTCAATCTCAATATGGTAAAAAAATACAGTTTTGTCAAAAATGTTTTTTAACAAAAAAATTATTATTTCAATATTTTATATAAGTTTCAATTCATTGTAAGCTCAAATAAACTTTAATTAATGTATGTAGCGACATATTTTATCCAGATTATGCAAAGAATATGAATAATAGACGACTGAAATTGAAATAGGAATTCTATCCTAACTTTTAGATCAGATTTTTAAATCTTAAATATTTAATGCGTAAATTAATAAAAATTTACTTTTGAGTTCAGTTTTGCTGTAAAATAAGTCCATTTAAGTTTATAATCTGTTGAAAATCACAATAAATAGTAAAATCGTTGTTTTTTTTAGAAAAATCTTTCTGTCAAAAAATGTTTTTTTTTCAATATATAAGATGAAAATTCCATCTAAAGCCCTTCGTTTCCGATAAATACTTATTTTTAGTATTCAATAAATACTTTAAATTCGAGAAAAAAATGGTTAAAACATTTCTATGCAAAAATTAAAATTCATCTTTAAAATCGTACCTATTCTTTTTAGTTAGGGTTTCTGTCACCATGTGGCGTATCGCAGTTTAACCATTCCCAAAAGTAGAAAATTTCTCTTTCATGCTGGAACATTTATCTTTTTGGATGAAGAAACTATCCTTTTTGACCAAAAATGCAACTGGATGATTACTTTGTATTTAAAATAAAAATCTTTTTTGGTTGAAATATCAAATATTAGATATTTCGTTGAGAATTCAACCTTTTGGGTTGAGAAATCGACTGTTTGGCGTCAACTTGAACCATTTTGTAAAAATGCTATTTTTCGTTGTTGAATATTCATAATTTTAGTTGGAACTTCATCTGTTTTGTAGAAAATTCGTCTTTTTGACTTGATAATTCAATTTCATAGAAAATTAAACTATTTGGTTGAAAATTAGACTAATTTTGTGAAAAATAAAATTATTTTTGTTAAAAATTTATTTTATTTTAAAGAGTAACCGCTTATTTGTGTAAACATGTAACCATTCGGTAGAAAATTCATGTATTTTATTAAAAATTGATCTTCTTTGGCAAAAAATTAACCTTCTTGGCGAAAAATTCTACTAATTGGTCCAAAAATCATATTTTTTGTTTGAAAATCAAACTAGACATTCGAAAGATGAACTACTTTGTTAAAACTTCATTTTATTTTTAAGAGTAACCTCTTATTTATTTAAAAGTTTAACCATTTGGTAGAAAAACTCATTTATTTTTTCAAAATTCCTCTTTTTGAGTAGAAAATTAATCTTCTTGGTTTAAAATTAACCTTTGTAGGTTAAAAAATTCAGTTATATTTCGTTCAGATGTCCAATATTTTGTTCATGTCATATTTTTTTAGTCAAAAATGTATCTTTCTTGGTTGAAAATGAACTTTTTTGTCGAAAATTCCCATTTTTGGCTTAAAATGTAACTATTTTGTCGAAAAAGCCATGCATTTCGACTTCAAATCTGAAGAATGTAGAATTTCATGTTGAATTCAATATGTTAACTACATTAATTTTATTAAAAAGAATTAATTTCCCTATTATTGTCTGAATAAGAACGTAATTTATGGACGGCGTCTAACTTACTCTTTACTAAAGCGGGATATCGCGGATGATTGCTCAAGAACTCAAGCCGCTTTTCAGGATCTTTCTCAGAATCTCTCCACTGCTTTGCGAATAATTTCAAATAATCATTCTCGGCTCCAGATCTCTCTGCATAGAAAATTTGTGTGCCATTTAGATACTTTAACTTTGATATCCTAGCTATTATTAACTGTCGCGTCGTTTCGAGATTTTCATTTTTCAGTATGGGGTTTTCTCTGAACTTCAGATCTTCCAAATTGTTCAGCGTCTCCAATTCACTGATAGACCGCCACTGTAAATTAATAATACTTGTTTTCAATTTCTAAACTCACTTTTCAATCTTTAAGTCATTTAACTTATGAATATTTAATTTATTCTTACATCCGATATGTTATTGTTTGATATATGCAAGTGCCTTAAGGAGGGAAAACTATTCGTCTTGTCAGTTGGATTCTCGGTGGGAAATCTTACGCTATCCAGTTTGTTGCAGTTTAGATTAAGGGTTTCTAAACTGTAAAATAATCGACTGTTATATCACACCGCGAGATTGCTACATATAACATTAATAATATTGCATTTGCTAACCATGGTAGGCATCCTAATTTTAAAACTTCATCCCAATCACGAATGAGATTTTCCTCCAGGGTCAAGTCTGTTAATTTCATAAAATTATAATCTTTAGATGAAATTTCAAGGCCTTCTATGACATTGAAAGAAACAGAAAGATTCTGTATGGCAGGAAACATTTTTATACAACGTCGAACATCGAACCAAGTATAATTCATTTTTGCCATAGCTAAATCAGTTACCGACATAAATGAATCTGTCAACGTTGCCAAATCATCATCCACAGGTAAATTATTTTCACTGGAAAAAAAACCTTTAATAAATTAACTTTAAGAAAATGAGGCCGAATTAATTTCAAATCGGAAAAGCAGTCCATGCTCAAGTCACTAAATTATTTTCCACTCAAATATATTATTCTTCGATGGGGAAGACACGCATCTTAAAAATTTGAAGATTTTTTTTGACGAAAAAAAATTATTTATATTTTTATATCTGAAAATGAATTTTATTAATGTTCAATTAAAAAAAGATACAATTCAAAGACTAAAAATTCTTTCTTCTCTTAAAAGTATTGGTTATTTATTGAGCAATAAGCCCTAAATATAATTGAACAAAAAAATATTTTGCTAAGATTTTATCCGGCTTAAAATACGAAAATGTGTAATTTCATTACATTTAATAGCCTGAAATGGCTTGTCGATTTAATTCAATTTTAAAATGAGATTCCAGACAATTAATTGTAACTAAATTAAAATTTTTTGAATTCTATGTTCGATAGTACCTTCAAATGTTTTTTGTTGTTTGTTTCACAAAAATATAGATATGATACCTCAATAAATGACAAATACTTTTTAGGGATACAATTTTTTTTAGTCTAAACTTTTCATTTATTAAAATGAAAATTCATAATATTCATAATAAAAACTCTTAATAAAAGAAAATATAGGATAGTTTTTTTTAAATGTATTGAATTTCTCATCTTCTTTTGAACTTTTGACTTAATTTAAGTTTTAATCAGTAGTTGGTAGAAAAATAATGAAGTCAGTAAAAATAGAGAGTATCGATTATTTAAAAAATAAAGACTCCAAATTAAAAAGTTTGATGTAAAAGTTCTTGGAACTGTTAAAAAATTGTAATTTGACAACAAAATAAATTTCAAAGAAATATAGACAGAATTTTGTAAGAATCTCCAAAATAACACGGGATAGAAGCAAGTCGTCTCTAAACTCATTTTTCTAGAACATTTTTAGGAAAATAATTTTTTTCTTCGACCTTTTTTTGTATCATATATCGTTTTGGAAAAAAATGTGAACTTTCATTTTTCAGACCAAAAGTGTCGTTTTTAAATGGATTGACTGAATTTTCAACAAAAAAAAGATTAATTTCTGGCCAAAAAAAATTAATTTTTAACAGAAAAGAAGGATTTTCCTATCGATTAAAATGAGCCAAAAAGTTTAATTATTGACAAAACAGTTGAATCGACGATAAAAAAAATGAATTTGAAAAAAAGAAGATTCATTTTCTGCCCAAAAAGACGAATTTTCACCAAAATATATGAATTGTCCACAAAGTTGAATTTTCCAACAGACTATGGATTTTCAACAAAAAAAAGTTAATTTTCTAACAAGAAGTTAATTTTGATCCAAAGAGTGGTATTTTTAACGAAAATAATTGATTTTTAAACCAAAAAGATGCATTTTCTGCCACAGAGTTGAATTTTTTATTAAAAATATGTTATCAACGAAGAAATGAATTTGCAAACAAACAATACGTATTTTCTACAAAACAATTGCATTTTTAACCTGAAAATGAGAATTTTTAACAAAAAAGTTAATTTTTAAATAAACAGTTTTATTTTCTACCAAATTTTGGAATTTTCAAGTCAAAACGACGAATTTTCAACAAAGAATTTGAAGTTTTAACTCACAAAGATAAACTCTCAAAAGCACCTTTATTACATGATATTTCGACTCCAAAATATTTGTATTTAAAATAAAAAAACAGTTGCATTTAACCAAACAAGAATATTCCGCAAAATAGTTATATCCTCAACAAAATAAATAAATTCTCAACCAAATAGTTACATTTTCAAATAGAAAAGATCAATTTTCAACAAAAAATGAAAGTTGCATTTTCAGTTTGAAAAAAGCCTGTTAAATTTTCCACTATAAAGATGAATTTCAACCAAAAATATGAATCTTCAAAACAAAAATTGAATTTTCAACGAAAAAGATTAATTTTTATCTAAAAAAGGTATCTTTTTATCTAGAACTGTAATAGTTAAATATTCAGTTAAAAAATTTATTTTTCGAACAAAAAATTAATCGAATTTTCAACGAAATATTAAAATTTTTAACCAAACAGACGAATCTTAACCAAAAGGATAAATTTTTAACGAAGTAGTTCAACTTTTAACCAAGTTGTTGAATTTTTTTAAATTGAAAAATCAAGAAAAACGGGAAATTTCTCGGAAACGGGAAAATTTTGTTTTACCCAGAAAATATGAATTTTCAAGACAAAAGAACGAATTTTAAACAAAAAAGTTACATTTTAACCAAATTTAGACTTTTTACCAAAATAGTTGAATTTTCTAACATTTTCAAACTAAAAAGACTTAAAGGCGTACATTTTCTACAAAAAAGTTCATTTTAAACCAAATAGATCAATTTTCTAGCAAAATATTCAAATTTTCCACCTTCCAAAAAAACGAATTTGAAAGAAAATAGTTAAATTTTCAACTAAAATTATCAATCTTTAACCAAACAGCTGAATCTTTTACAAAGTAGGTAAACTTTCAAACTTTAAAATGAAATACGAGCAAAGCAATAGCTGAACCCTCTTCAGATTTTTTTTTACATAAAGTGACAAAAATACCAATAAATACCAAAATAGTTCAATTCAATACAAAAAAAAATCTTCAACAAAATAGCTGAATTCTCAACCATATCAATGTAATTTTCTATCGAAATAGTTGAATTTTTAACGAATTAAGAAAGAAAATATCCACTAAATTGTAGAATTTTCGGTACCAAAATTTGCATTTTCAACCCGAAAATACGAATTTTTCACAAGTCATTTTTCAACAAAATAAAGTGATGAAATTTTTAACAAAATTCACGAATTTTCAAGAAAAATATATTCATCCTCAACGAAAAATATAATAATTGATATTATTTCAATCAAAAAGAAAAAGAAAAGAAAAAAATCCACTAAATAATTGCATTCTCAAGCCAAGAAGGCGAATTTTCTACAAAACAGTTGTATTTTCAATGCATATTATTTGTCAATAAAAAAGTTTCTTTTCAACCAAATAAAATGGTTAAATTTTTAACGAAATGCATGATGTTTCAACCAAAATAAATGAATTCTCAACGAAAAATAGAAAATAGTTGAATCCTTAACTGAAAGAGTGTCATTTTTTACCCATAAATCTATCTTAATAGTCCGGGAGCCAGCAAAAATTTTTAGTCAATAATTTCCTTCCGCCTAATACTTAAATTAATGCTTGAAACTTTGTGAGATGATAGTCAATATAATATAACAATTTTCAATTGTTTAAGCCAATGCAAATTACTTAAACAATTATTTTTTCCCAAAAAATAAAAAAAATAATTATTGAAGTATCACATTTTTCAAAAAAACCTTACGTAATTATTTAAACAGTTATTTTTTGTTTATATTTAAAATTTCTAAAATTAGAAATATTGAAAATGGAAAAAATACTTACTAAATTATTTACATTTTTTGAACAATTTTAAATTTTTGAAAAAGTCACGGGAAATATTAAAATTTTCCGTTAGTAATTGTGTGTACGAAAAAGACGACGGAAATGGCTAAAAAGTAACAATAATACTAAAATGTAGTATATTTTTATTTTTGGGTCATATTTGGGTCGCTGCGGGGAGTTTGGAAATAAAAGTTATTAGCATGGTTTTATTATGTAGACACGAATTTCGAAAGAAAAAATAAATATTTTCTTACTGACATATTTACCTATACATACATACATTTGGAGCATCATACATTTGAATCGGACAAAGAAGAATTTTTGAATTGCAGTTTAAAATGTGATTAATGTAATTTATCATTTTTTTTTCTTATATTCCGTCTTGGAAAATTCAAATATATTTAATTTGTAACACATGTTATGTATATTTTTATATTAAACCTACAAATACTTTAATTTTTTTACGAAAATGATAGATTTGTTAGATTCTTTATTTGTTTGTTTATTTTATGAATCACAAATCAAAACATAGACACAAATATCAAATTTAAACGCATAAATACATATTTAAACGCACAAGTCGCGCGATGAGCCAACGAGCACGCAATGTTACGTGGATTAACTTGTTATCTGACTGGTTTTCCACCCACGTACAGCCAGCTGACGATTATTTTTATGAAAAGTAGAATCATAAAAATTATCATCTGACAAAGTTTTAAGCGGAAGGAAATCATTGAAAACTTTTTATTTTTTTTAGCTGTTGGGCGGCTGTCATTGCCCCACCCACCCAAACTGCCCCACGTGACGCTAATAGAGGACCCCTAATGAGCAAATCGAATTTGAAATTAATTAGGTCTTTAATAATTTATTTTTTATATTCATTCGTCAGGTACTTGAAACTCTTACCCGACATTGAGCCTAGTTAAATGTCGCAGTTGAGCACAAATTTCAGCAACAACTTTCCAGGAACTTATTAAGTTTCTTGAGAGATCAAGCTCTGTTATGTTGGGACAGAGTTTTAATAACTCTCCAAAATTGCCAGCATCTCCAACACATTGTTCTCGTAGGCAAACTATTCTTAATTGTTCGAAATTACTTTGCTTTTTATTAACTTTTGAGAAGCCCACCATTTCCATAAAAGGGGCATTTATTTCCTTTTGCAAACTGGATAAATTATCCCTATCGATACCAGCCATTTCATCGTTAACCAAACCATACTTGGTTTTAATAGCTTCTGGACACGATATTCCGAACTTTACTTTTCCTGGCCGTACAAACGATCCAGAATTCGGGTGCCTGTTTTAAAATACATTAATCAATTTCATCTCTTATTCAATTTTTCTATCGAGAATGCAATAATTATTCTGCATAAATTGTACATTTTATTTACCATGTTTTAAAATATGATACTCCTTCGTATGAGCCATCG
>JAWWLR010000054.1:72978240-72992096 GCA_035041075.1 Acraspis erinacei | reverse complement strand
CCGCGCCAAAAATAGTGGTTTACTGCGCGTCTATAAATTTTCGAGAGAGTCTCATGGGAAGTCACAAGAAATCTGCGATTAGTCCGAGGGAGGTCTCTACGAAATCTTTGTTAATCCGGTGGCCATCATTATTAGTCTGACTTACTGACTTCTGAGTGAACAGCCCCTCGCGTAGTAGCAAATTCTCGTATTTGGTTAAAAATTCAAATATTTTGTCAAAGTTATCTTTTTTGGTCGAAAGTTCAACTGTTTTGTTGAAAAGTCCTCCTTTTGGATTTAAAATTAATCTTTCATGGTAGAAAATTCATCATTTTTATTGAAATTAATCAATTTACATTTTTTAAATATGAATCTGAAATTTTATTGTTAGTAATTATGGAAAATGAAATTTTCCGCACGTCTGGCTTATTCAAAACGCCAATATAAACCGCAACGTGTAATTTATATGTAGAACAATATTGATCAAAAGAAAACTGAAATTTTAATAGTTTAATAGATTTAAAAAAGAAATTTCTTAACTAAATAATTTTCTCTCTTCAGGCAAGGGGGAAAAGTGGACCTCTATTCACGTTCGACGTTCACGACGATGTTCGTGTGATGCATGATGCTTCCATCGAAACGGAAGAATCGCATGCTGGAAAAGTTTTGCTTAGGTTCGTAATTTAATCTCTATTTAAAATTGCCCTGGCTCTATTTTTTATAAATTGTGTGATTAAAAAAAAATATATTTGCCTTTGCAGATCTTGGTACGAGAGAAATAAGCACATTTTCCCTGCGAGTAGATGGGAACCTTTCGACCCAACTAAGAGCTACGACAAGTATACCGTTTCTGACAAGAAAAAGAAAGACAAGCTTTAATAGTGGGTACTTGTATAGTTAAAATTAACATAATTGTAAGTAATATTATAGGGCTAGTCATTTTAAGTTTTGGTAAACAGAGGAAACCGAAAGGATTTTTCCATACATTCTATATGGGATTCTATGGAGAAAAGTTGTAATAAGATTCCAATTTCTTCTACAAACAAAATGTAAAAAGTTAGAAAAACTAGTAATTTTAAGTGAATAAATATTTTACAATTTTTCCGAAAAATTTGTTCTTTTTTGGAGTTTTTAGAGTAAAGACTTCACCATTCTAGAGTCAAAATTTTACCAGGGTGACTGAAAAACTTAATTTTCAAAATTCAATTATTTTTCGTTTTCTTTGCCCATTAATATTTAAAGAACAAAATTCTAATTTTTGTAGTATTTTTAATACAGAATATCTCGTAAATGGAATAAAAATATTTTTTATTTAAAGTTATACATTTTAAATTTATTATTCTCAGGACTGTCACAGGCTAATTTACTTGAGAAAAATGAAAATGTGACCTACATATTTAAACCTAGAAAGTGACTAATCTTCTTTTAAATGTAAAATATTCGATTCCTAAATGAGAAAAATCTGATGAAAATCATAAAAATTCAAAGTGAATTAAAAAAAATCAAGTTAATTAAAGAATATTTAAACCTCGAAAAATTATTTGAATTCATCAAGTTTGAAATTAGTTTAGAAAACTTCAAGACAATTCGAAAGAATTTGATGAATTGCCTAATATACTTTAAGGTCAGTTGAAAAGACGTCAAGATGAATTAAACTAAAACGAAAAAAAAATCCATTGAATTTAGTAGAATTGAGTGAATATATAAGAATTCACGTGAATTGAAAAAATGCAAGAGAATTATAAAGAATTAAAAAGAATCTAGGATAAATTAAGAATAATTCAGTGTCAATTCCAAATAAATTGCAAAAAATATTTAAAAATCTCTGAAACACTACGAAATCCCTCGCGTACTTTGAATACATTCTTTGAAATTCATTAAAATATAAAAATCCCAAGAATTACATCCATTTTTTTAAATACCCTGAAATATTTAAAATCCCATTAAATTACTGAAATTAATTAAAAATTCCTTGGAATCTTTTAAATTACCCTAAAATATTTCCAATCCTTTAAAATCTATTGAAGCCCCTTGAAACTTTTTAAAGTATTATACAATTCCTTGAAGTTTTTAAAAATACCCTAAAATCTTTAAAAATCCTTTGAACTTTTTTTTAAGTTATTAAAAATTAGTTGCAAATTGCTTGGAAATTACAAGACTATCCTTAAATCTTTAACATTCTTTTAAATCTTTGGTAATACCTTGAAATATTGGAATTTCTTTAAAATCGAAAGAAGTATCTTAATTCTTATGAATTAATTATTTGAAATCCATAAAAATGTTATAAATTCCCGTGACAAATGAATAGGAATTAATTAATTCTCCCTGAATTCCAAAAGAATTGCAAAAAACATTGGATAATATTTCCAAATCTTTGAAACCCTGCGAAATCGTGCATAGATTTTTCTTAATCCAGCATTAAAATATCCTCGGAGTTCCAGTAAAATCACTTGGAATCTTTTAAAATCTTTTAAAACCTTATAGGTTCTATAAAATTGTTTTATATCTTCCGAAACTCTAAGAAATTATAAACAAACGCATCATTTTTTTTAATTTCTCGAAATCCTTAGAATTCCCTTCAATTTTTTTTAATATCTTGAAAATGCATAGCAATATTTTTAAATACACTAAAATATTTTGAAATATTTGTAATGCCTTGAAATGAATGAAATCAATAAAAAATTTCTTTAAATTGTTCAAATCCAGCATTAAAATATTATAAAATCCCATGAAATTCGGTGAAATTTGATATTTCCTGCAATCCAGGGAAATTTATTTAAATACCTTGAGAGCCGTTTAAACACTGAAGTCCTCGGAGTTCTAGTAAAATCACTTGAAATCTTTTTAAAAAATTTTAAAACCTTATAGGTTCTATAAAATGGTTTTATATCTTCCGAAACTCTAAGAAATTCTAAACAACCGCATGATTTTTTTTTAATTTCTCGAAATCCGTGGAATTCCCTTCAATTTTTTTAATATCTTGAAAATGCATAGCAATATTTTTAAATACTCTTAAAATATTTTGAAATATTTGAAATTCCTTGAAATTAATGAAATCAATAAAAAATTTCTTTAAATTGTTCAAATCCTTTAAAATCCATTGTAACGTTTTGCATCTTTTAAAAATACCTTGAATTTTTGTAAGGTATCCTAAAATATTTCAAATCATTCGAAATTCCATGAAGTTACTGAAATCAATTGAAAATTATTTGAAATCTTGTAAGATAGTGTAAAATATTTCAAATACTTAAAATTCTTTTGAATTCCCTTGGAATTTTTTAAATACCTTGAAAATTACTTGGAATTTTTAAAAATACCGAAAAATGTTTCAAATCGGTTGGAATCACATCAAATTATTGATATAAATTAAAAATATCCTAAGATATTTCAAATATTTTGAAATCTATCAAAATATTATATTATATATATTAATAAAAAATTTGTTTTTCATTTGAACAAAAATAAAAAAGAGGAAAGAAAAATGAGAAGGTAACCAGCCAAATCCCCTGCTTTCTCTTTTTATTTCTTTCTTCTTTTTTTCATTTTCTTTATCTTCACAGTACTTGATTATTGGACGTTAATAAGGGTTTTAAATTTGATTTTAATCTCATTTAATTATCCTAAATTTCAAAATATTATAAAACCTCGCGAAATGATATGAAACCTGATATTTTCTGAAATGCGGGACAAAATTAAAATACCCTGAGAGCTTTACAAATCCCTCAAAATAAATAAAATCCTCGAAAATCTTATAAAACTTTTTGGAATATTTCTAAATAACCTAAAATAATTCAAAACCTTGAATTATTATTTTTTTAATAATTATTTTGTGAATTTGATGATGTTTATAAACAAATTTAATTTTAAAAACGCAACGGCATTCGTTTATTAATTTTTTAAATCATTATCATGTACTATCCCAATTAAAAGGACTGACATAGAAAAAAAACTAATTTTTCTATCGACAAAGGGTCCGATAGTATATATTTAAACTAAAATTGTTTTTAAGAAAAAAAAAAACAATTAATCAACAAATTATTAATGTTCCTGAAATTATCAAGACGTTTCCAATTAAAAGGACTGAAAGTGAATTAAAACGAATTTTTCGTTGCCATAATCCATTTGTTTATTAAATATATTTAAAAACATTCTAAAATTTTTCAATCCAATTGTTCTGCGGACAAATTCCTGAATAATGAATTTGCTTATTAAATTTGTTTATAATATTAACAAGAATAATCTTAAGACAAATTATTTTCACTATAATATTATTTCTATTCAGATTTCTTCGTAACTTATAAAAACGTTAAATTAATGAAAAGTATAGAAAACACATTTTCAACAAATAATTTGTTTATAACATTTTTTAAATTTTATCATGATGGAATATCGTTATCTAAACTAAATTGATAAATAAATGTTAATAAATTAAAAACCAGACTCGACAGTTTTCTTTGAAATTTTATCAGCTTTTGTTTGAATTTTTGTTGGCTCAATCGGTCAATATTATTTTTTTCCACTGTGTTACCCAATGACTTTGGTCGGTTGCGCGCATGCGTATTACATATGATCTTGTCTGTTTCGTCAGTTTCTGGTCGAGTTCCATGTGGAGCGATACGAGTAACGATGGGACGTTTGCGGTTATAATTATTTACATTTTACATTAGTTAATTTCACATTCTGCTGCAGTGTCAGTGACTGTGAAATACTTAGATTCGTTTATTAATGAATTCAAGTATCGCGAGGTTTCCATCGAAGAAGACTGAAAGGATTATAGCAAAAGTGAATTGTACGAGTGAGTGAAAGTCGTTTGCAACATTTTGACCTCGTTGATACCTTCATCAGCAATGATATCCCCGTGACACATTCCATGCATTTTTTCTTTTAAAACGATTAATCTGGAGGGAAAGTAATTGCTAGAAATTAGAAAAAGGAATTTTTTTAAACATCATACTCCATTATGACCAGCACAGAGCCACGTGACGTAATCCGCGTTGGATCACGGAAAAGTGAGGTAAACATTTTTGCATTTCTTCCACACAATTATCATAAACTTTATATTCAAGAGCACGATGTTTTCGTATTTCTTTTAAAAGTATTCTTCCACTTGCCTTAAGAAAAGAAACAACGGATTACGCAGTATTCATGTTGTTTTACATTTTTCCTGCTTTTCAAGTTTTTTTATTTTTAAAGAGGAAACACGAGTTGCATTTTTATTAAAATATTGATAAAGGTTTTACGATGTTGTTCATTTGAAATATATTAAAATGAACTTTGAAATCAAAATAACACAAAATACAGCTACAAAAATTGGAAAGAAAATATATAAAAATTATCAAAGTTACTGTCTCTATTTGTCGCATATTTCTTTAATATTCATTTAACTATGAAACTGAATAATTTCAGTATTTACCTATCTTTTACATATGCCAGTTAAATTTAAAGGAGACCTGATCCTGTTTTCATGAATATATTACATATTCGTTTTTTTCTTGAATAAATCAAGCTGCTCTTATCGAGAATTTTTGCACAGATTTGCAGTAAAACTATTTTAGCAAGAATTTACCCGCATGAAAAGAAGTAAATATAAATTCATCTGATATTTACGTGATGTTTTCCTTAGTTTATTAAAAAAATATTTATATAATCAACATGGAAAAGTGGCTGATGATTGAAATATAACAAAAATGATTTCAGATTAGATACATTTTTAATGTAAGAAACTTTCTCTTTTCTTATTTTTTTAAATTTTATATTTAAAAAAATTATTAAATCTTTCGGTTAAAAAAAAAGTTTAATTTATAGTAAACAACTATAGAGGAGATAAAACTTTGAATATCTAATAATAAACAATAATATATGTCATAATCATTAGTCACATCATATTTCTCTTTTGAACGTATTGTTAAAGACATGATAAGTCATTTCTAGACTTGACGCTTACTCAGCAATTCTCTTTCCATAAACATAGTGCCTAGGTTCATCGAGAATATGTATACCCATTACATTTTTATGAGAATTTATCTTTTTTGTTAAAAGCTATTTTTCTGAACACTTTATTATTTTGTTGAAAATTTAACTGTTTTGTTCAAATGTCATCTTTTACGGTAGGAAAGTCATTTTAAATTTAAATCTGAAATTTTATTTTTTCTATTCCGTTTAAAAAAGATTCTATGATAAAACTGTTACAAGATTAAAATTCTGATATTTGAATGGCTAGAAAAAATGAAAAGCGCAACGAATTCCGGGGAACGTAGATACGGCCGCTAGAAACCTAAAATTCCAATAACAGGAAAAATTAATTATACGTAAATTTGCATATTGTTTCGAGCTTCACATATTGTGGTAAGTTTAATCTAAATTTCATTTCTTTCAGCTGGCTTTGATTCAAACTAGGCATGTTATCAGTTGTTTAAAGGAATATTATCCAATGAAAAAATTCGAAATAGGTAAGATGTAATTATTGTTAAATTAAATTTATTGTGTAGGGTGACCTCAGGTCAGGAAAAAGTTAGAAAATGTTGTTACTTAACAATTCTTTAGAAAATATCAGATTTTATGTACACAAGATTTGAGGGATTTGTTAGCATTTCAAAGATTTTCTAAGGTTTTTAAGAATTTTGAAGATCTCAAGATATTTTAATAGATTCCAAGAAATTTGCAATTGATTTCAATTAATTGAAGGAACTTCAAACATTAAAAAAAATATTTTATGGTGTTTCAAAATATTTGAAATATCCAAGAGTATTTTTAACAGATTCCAGTAATTTGAAATGATTCCAAAAATTTGTTATTTTTAAAAATTGCAAGTAACTTTTAAGAGCTTTCAAAAATTTCGAGGAATTTAAACAGATTTTAATGGATTGGAAATATTTTAGGGTATTTTTAAATATTCCTGCATTTTTTAAAAATATTTTAGGGAATTTGAAAAGATTCCGAGGTATTTTATAAGATTTTCGAAAACTTCAATAATTTTAAGGGATTTAAAAAGCTCTCAAGTCATTTTAATATATTTTCCAAGATTTGAGGAAATATCAGATTTCATGTATTTTCACGAAAATTTAGAATATTTTGATAGATCTCGAAGAATTTGTTGACAAGAATTGAGGGATTTCAAATGTCTCCAAAGACTTTAGGATATTTGAAAAGATTCCAATGAATTCTCAATTGATTTCAATAATTTGAAGGTATTTAAAAGAATTTGAAAGATTTTAAGGTGTTTTTAAAAATTCAAAGTTATTTCTAAGAGCTTTAAAAAATTTTAAGGGATTTACAAATTTTTAAATATTTTAGGATATTTTAAAGGATTTCAAGTCATTTTAAAGAGATTTGAAATGTTTTAAGGTATTTCAAAGGATTTGAAAAATGTTAGAAAATTTTTAATTAATGTCAATAATTTGAAGGACTTTTAAAGGTTTTGAAATATTTTAGAGTATTTTTAAAAATTGCTAGGCATTTTCAAGAGACTAAAAAATTTTGAAGAGAATTCCAAGGATTTTATTGAATCCGAAGACTTCAGGGACTTTAAAAGCTTTTAATGGATTTCAATACATTTTAGAGAATTTTAAAATTAATTTATCCTGGTGTCTCTTACCTTCTTGAATATTCTCTTGATTTTAATTCAGTTGAATTATTGGAAAATCACTTAATTCTATTAAATTTAATGGACATATTTTTTAATTGTTTTCAATTCAATTGATTTTTTTAAATTCACCATACATTTTTGTGAATTTCTTCGAATTTTTCTCACTTCTCTTAAATTGCTCTAAATTTACCCTAATTTTACTGAAATTGAATAGGTCACTTTTTTAAAGTAACTTATGTTCTGGAAGTACTGAGAATAATAAATAAAAATTTATAAATTTAAATGTAACATTTTTTATTCCATTTATAAAAGATTTTGTATCAAAAATTATATAATATTAGATTGTTGGTCTTTATATATCAAGCCAGGGATAATGAAAAATCCCAGCACTGGTTACTTTCAAGATAAAAGATTTGTTTTCTTTTAAAGAAACAAATTATGAATATTTCGATTGGTATTTATTTCTTATATTGCTCTACGAAAAACATAATTGCAAATTTTATTTCAGCGTAACAACTTTTTGCATGATTTGTAAAAGTAGCAGGTAATAAATGTTTGACAGTTATGTAAAGTATGTACTAGAGAAGAAATATTGGATATTATAATGAGCGTTATATAATTGATATTTATAAGATTTTAATTTTTCATTATAAAATCTAAATTAAAACGAGAATGAAAGTTAGGAACTTTTTCCCTTGAATGGAAATTCCAAATAATATCAATTTACTTCTACTATTTCTAGTAACGATGAGCACAAAAGGTGATAAAATTTTGGACAAGTCCTTGCCGAAAATTGGAGAAAAATCTCTTTTCACAGAGGAACTCGAGTTGGCCCTAGAGCAAGGGAGAGTTGATTTTTTGGTACATTCGTTAAAAGACTTGCCGACAACCTTACCCAAGGGAATGATCCTGGGTGCAATACTAAAGTATATATTCAATTCTTCCTTAAGAAGCCATTAATGTATTTATCGTCTTTATACATTCAATCTCCCTGTAATTTTCAGACGCGAAGATGAACGTGATGCCGTAGTAATGTCTAAAAAACACCTAGGCGAAAAGTTAGATACGTTGCCAGAAGGGAGTATAATTGGTACGAGTTCATTGCGAAGATCCGCACAATTAGCGAGAAATATGCCGAAATTGAAAGTAGAGAATATTCGAGGAAACTTGAACACGAGATTGAAAAAACTGGACGACGAAAACGGACCTGTTTCAGCCATCATTTTGGCAGCAGCGGGATTGAAAAGGATGGGTTGGCAAGATCGGATAAGTCAGGTATAACAACACTTTGCAAAATAAGTATTTCATAACATGCTCTATAACTAAAAAATTATTTTGTTCCTTGACCTGTTTTTCACCGAATTCCTGTCATTGTCGACGCAATCAGTGCTAAAAGTAAAGATCTCTTTCTGCAGATACTGGAACCAGAGGAGGCCTTGTATGCCATTGGCCAAGGAGCCCTAGGCGTTGAGTGCCGAGAGTCAGATTGGGAAATCCTTTCTCTTCTGGAACCACTGTATGACGTTGACACAACGCTCAGATGTGTTTGTGAACGATCCTTTCTGAAAACTCTAGGCGGTGGTTGTTCGGCACCTGTCGCCGTCTCGTCTTCTCTGGAGGGAGAGGATTTAACAATCACTGGTGCCGTTTGGTCCCTGGATGGCCAAACTTTAATTCAAAATACTTTAAAAAGGAAATTGTTTATACCGGATGACGATGGCGAACCTCCAAAGTAAGATTAATACGAAATATTATCAGACATCGCACTCTTTACCCCAGTCCTCTGTTTTACCTTTTTTGAAGGATTTCTCCTTTTCATCTTGTTTTCAAGAAAATTCCCCCTTTTTCGCTTAAACGCGAACTGAATTCATAGAAGTCAATAAGAAAATCCAACTCTTTTTGGTTGAAATTTAATTCTTTTTACTGTAAAAGTTGACTTATATTTTTGATTCAAAATTAATTTTTTAGTCTTTGAAAATTCAATCTTTTTGGGTTGAAAAAACAAATATTTTGTTACAAATTCGTTTTTTTAAAACTGTTTTTGAATAGAAACTAAAATTATTTTTGGTTGAAATACTTATATATTTCTGTTCAGAATGCATCTCTTTTAATTGAAAGTTTATTTATTGTGTTGAAAATTTAATTATATTGTTAAAAAGTCATACTTGTTATCGAAAATTATTATTTTTCTTTACCTGAATATTCAACAATTGAATGAAAAATCAAAAATTTTGTTTAAAAATTCCTTTTTATGGTGTGAATATAACTGGTTTTTTTAAAACTAAAATCTATTTTGATTGAAAAAGCTATTACAGTTTTCGTAGAGAATTCATCTTTTTGTTGACAAATAATTCTTTTTAATTGCAAGTTCTACTATTATATGTTTGATTCAGAATTTATCACATTTGATTACAAATTTCATTATTTTCTTGAAAATTCTACTATTTTGTTTAAAAGTGATCTTTTTTGATTTTGTTAAAGATTTGTATTTTTGGGATGGATGTTACTTTTTTATTTTAAACTAAAATCTATTTTGGTTGAAATAACAACTATTACAGTTTTAGTGATTTTTTGTGAATATTTTATGAGATTATGGATAAAGATACTGATGTAGTATTTCTTAGGCTTAATAAATGCACTCTTGAAAAAAAAATTATACACTTTTTGTATAGAAAAAAGTTAGTCAAACGCAACACCTCGAAAAGTAGATAAAGCCCGGCTTGTTGACGAAATCTCGGAACTGGGCAATCGGAAACAGAAAAATCAAAAAGTTTTAGATTAAGGATGACAATGGCTATGTCCCCTATAAAATTTATTATAAAATTTTTATTTTTACTATATTCTTTTACGAAAAACGGTGACAAACACGGACCTACCTACTTTTCGAGGCGTCGCGTTTGACTGAGGTTTTTGTGTATAAAAAGTGTATACAATTATTCAAACAATTTTTTAAATATATTTATTAAGCCCAAAAAATCCTACATCAATATATTTTTCAATAATCTCATAAAAAAATCACAAAAATAACGTTTTTTTCGAGGCAGTTCCCCTTTTTCGTTCAGAATGGATCTCTTTTGATTGAAAATTTAATTATTTTGTAGAAAATTCAATTATTTTGTTAAAAATTCGTCTTTTTGGGACAAATCTATCTGTTTTTGATTTGTAACTGAAATATTTTGTGGTTTTAATATTAACTATTACAATTTAGTCGAGAATTCATCTTTTCTTGGTTAAAAGTAAATTAATTTTAATATATTTACTTGATATTTTTTCCCCTTTACTGAAAAACTTTTTTAGTTGAAAAATCAATTATTTTGTTTAAAACATATTTTTGGGATGAATTTAACTGTCTTTTATTTGAAACTAAAATCTTTTGTGGTTAGAATATCAACTATTACAATTTAGTTGAGATTTAATAATTTTAGATGTTAATTTTGTCAAGTCTACTGGTCCAAATCAATATTATTAAAATATTGATTAATCTTAAGATTGTTAAAAAGAATTCTTTCTAGCTCCGCTAAGAATTCATATTTTTTTCGTTAAAAATTAATTCATTTGAACTGAAAAGTGTACAATTATATTTGCTGGTTCAGAATTACTCTTTTTTTGTGTGAAGGTCGTTTTTTTTTGCTTGAAAATTCAACAATTGAGTTGAAATTGTTTTCCCATGACTGAAAAACTTTTTTTTTTGACAAATCAATGATGTTGTTTAAAAAATCTTTTTGGGGTAAATTTAACTGTTTTTTTTAAACTAAAATCTGTTATATTTAAAATATCAACTATTACAATTTAGTTGAGAATTGATCTTTTTTTTTTGGATGAAAGTTAATTAATTTTAACTGAAAAATCTACATTTATATTTGTTGGTTCACAATTCATTTTTTTCCGAAAATAGTTTATCTTCTTTTACTTGAAAATTCAACAGTTGGGTTGAAATTTTTTTCTGTTTTGGTTACAAATTAATTATTTTATTTTAAAAAATTATGTTCTTCGGATAAATTTAACTGTCTTTTTTATTTTTTATTTGTAAATAAAATAATTTTGTGGTTAAAATATCAACAATTACAGTTTTAATTGGAAATTCATCTTTTTTGGATAAAAAATCAATTATTTTTTGTCATGAATTTAGCTGTTTTTCATTTGAAACTAAAATATTTTGTGTTTAAAATACCAACTATTACAATTTAGTTGAGAATTCATCTTTTTTGTTCGCAAATAGGTTTTTTTTTATTTAAATTTTTTCCCTTAACTGAATAGCTTTTTAGGTTAAAAAATATATTCTTTTGTTTAAAAAATCATCTTTTTGGGAAGAATTTAACTGTTTTTTCATTTGTAACTGAAATATTTTGTTGCTAAAATATCAACTATTACAGTTTTAATTGAGATTTCATCTTTTTTTTGATAAAAAATCAATTATTTTGTCCAAAAAAAAATCATTTTTTGGGATGAATTTAACTGTTTTTTATTTGAATCTAAAATATTGCCTGGTTAAAATATCAATTATTACAGTTTTAATTGATCAAAATGTGATACGCGTGGATTCATTCTGAGAAATATTGTCCAGAAAGTCAATTTTAAAAATCGTACGTATTTTAATTTTTATGACTGATACTTGAAGAGAATTTTTAAGGCGTATCTTTTTTGTTGTTGAAAATGAATTCTTTTTAACTATAAAGTCTACCATTATATTTTTGTTCAGATTTCATCTCTTTTGTATGAAAATTTAATTATTTTGTTACAAATTGAACTATTTTGTTGAAAAGTAACTTCTTTCTTGAATAACTGCTTTTGAACATACAAAAATGCCTTTTTCCTTGAAAATTCAACAATTTGGTTGAAATTTTTTTCCCTTGACTGAATAGCTTTTTTGGTTAAAAATTAATTATTTTGTTTGAAAAAAAATCTGTTTGGGATAAATTTCACTGTTTTGTTTTATTGTGGTTAAAATAATTTTGTGGTGAAAATATCAACTATTACAGTTTTAATTGGAAATTTATCTTTTTTTTGAATAAAAAATAAATTATTTGATCAAAAATTCATCTTCTTGGCATGAATTGAACTGTTTTTTATTTGACACTAAAATATTTGGTGTTTAAAATATCAGCTATTACAATTTAGTGGAGAACTCATTTTTTTGTTCGCAAAAAGGTTTTTTTTTTCTTGAAATTTTTGTCCCTTAACTGAAAAGCTTTTTAGTTTAAAAAATCATCTTTTTGGGAAGAATTTTCCTTTTTTTTTACTTTGTAACTAAGATATTTTGTGGCTAAAATATCAACTATTACAGTTTTAATTGAGAATTTATCTTCTTTTTTTTGATAAAAAATCATTTTTTTGGATGAATTTAACTGTTTTTTTATTTCAATCTAAAATATTTCCTGGTTAAAATGTCAATGATTATAGTTTTAATTTATCAAAAGGTGATACGCGTGGATTCAATCTGAGAAGTATTGTCCAGAAGGTCAATTTTAAAAATCGTACGAATTTAAATTTTAATGTTTGATACTTCTAGAGAATTTTTAAGGCTTATCTTTTTTTTGAAAATGAATTCTTTTCAACTGTAAAGCCTACCATTATGTTTTTTGTTCAGAATTCATCTCTTTTATATGAAAATTTAATTATTTTGTTACAAATTGAACTATTTCGTTGAAAACTAACTTCTTTCTTGAAAAACTGTTTTTGTATATCCTCTTCTTAGGTTGAAAATTCATCTTTTTTTGCTTGAAAATTACACTACTTCGTTTAAAATGTATTACGACTTCAAATCTAATGAATATCTTACAAAATTTAACTTTATTTAAAAGAATTTATCCTCCTATTTTTGTGGTATATTCTTTATTTTAGAGATACTCCAACTTTGAATCTAAATAAAATTATTTTCCACCAGAAAATGTCCATATCGAGAACCTCGCTTATACTGCAGCGTCGCACCGGGAAAAGTGAGTGGCCTAAGTCTGGCAGGTGCCGAAGACCTTGGAAAAGAAGTCGCAAAAAACCTCGTGGACAAAAACGCTTTAGAAATCATGTCCGCGGCTAGAAACGAAATTCTTAACTCATCTTAACGCTCTCCACTCTTGTTTATTTCGAGCCCTGAAAACTGATCCAAATTGGTACTTACGTTTACCATATTTGGTACGAGTTCAAGCCTCGAAGTGTAGCTTATGTAAATATCATGAAATTTAGCTCTCTGCAAATAAGAGACTACGCAAACGGCTGCGAACATCTATTTTCATTCATTAAACATGGAGTCTAATTTTCTAAAACTTTAAACTAGTGCCAATCAGCAAACTGGGAC
>JAWWLR010000054.1:72903091-72917354 GCA_035041075.1 Acraspis erinacei | reverse complement strand
GTTCCGACGAGACAACATATCTGGGAATTCGATTTAAAATACAAGACGATACACTCTAACGTAGGAAACATTAAAAAACTCTAGACAAGTGCTTCTATAAACTTTAGAAAAAAAGTACGGACACGATTGCCCTACGATAGTCGTGGATAGTTCAAAAATAGAACTCACTTTGCACGAAAATCGAAAAACATCATCACCATATTGTGAAATCGGTGAAATAATAAAAACATCTGATTGCCATATATGTCGTCTGCTAGATGCGCAGCAAAATGCGCATAAAAATTTGCCTGAATTCTTGTAAATCAGAAACATTGAAAGTTTCATGCTACGTTTCATGAAACAATGAAAGCTTTCATTATAACCAAAGTTTAAATTTAGAAACGTTTGAAAGTTTCACAATATATCAAATTCAATTTGAATCTCTTGAAATTTCTAACATTTCAAGCAAAAATATCACATTCTCAGCAAAAGGAATACATTTGTAATAAAAAAATGGTTTAATTTGAAATTCAAAAGATCAATTTATTAAGCAAAAATACTTATTTTCTACAAAAAAAGACGAGTTTTCAACAACAACAAAAGTTCCATTATGGATCGAAGAGATCAATCTTCAACTTATATGTGGTGTATCTTTAACTGAATTAGTTAAATTTTTAATGAAAACATTTTTTTTTCAACAAACAACATGTTTCCAACAAAATAGTAACATTTTTCAAAGTAGTTTAACTTTTAACGCAGTAGTTTGATTTTCAAAAAAAAGGTGAATTTTCAACCAAAAATTTAATAGTTAATATATCAACCAGAAATTATTAATTATCAACAAAAAATGTATAATATTTGAACTTTCAACCAACAAAATTGTTTTAATTTAAATAACCAGAAACACAGTTAATTCCTCAAAAAGACAAATTTTAATCAAAATGGATGAATCCTAACAAATTTTTTTTTAATCAAACAGTTGCATTTAAAAAAAAAAATCAATTTTCAAATTAAAATTAAAATTTTGCAACTAAGAAAGATTTTTCTGTCAAGAAAGAGAAACAAAATTTCAACCACATTGTGAAATTTTTAAGCCAAAAAGATAAATCTTCACCTAAAAAAAATTAATTTTTTTCAAATTAGTACTTTAACCTTCAATTTCTACAAAAAAACACTTGGAGGTTCTTATTGTTCGTACCTATTTAGGCGAGAAGGAAGAAAAAGTTGCCTGCGATAAATAAATCAAAACTTTTATTTATTTTTTAATAATTTAAAAATAAGTATTATCTTAGAAAATGCGAAATTTTGCTTAGAAAATAAAGTTAATTTCCCACTTACCCGCAGTAATAACAACGCATTAATACTTGATTCAATGTTTACATTAATTTATATGGATACATATTTTTTCTTTCAAAAAACCAGATATTAGGCGGGAATCCTGCCACTGTGAAATCCCTTACGGGAAGCAGAAAATTATTTTTTCAATGTTCCCTTTTAAAACATTAATCTGAAATTATGAAATCTTAGTGCAAAATTTGAGTGTTCCACAGATTTCGCAATTTGTCGTACCCCGCTCCATCAGCCAAACCTAAAAATTGAATTTCCACATTTCACACTCTTCATTTAAGGCCTGAACTTTGGGTCTATCTTCGTCTTCGGACTGAAAAATTGGCTACTTTCAATATATTTTGTGTCAAACGATTTTTTTCATGCTCAAGTTCCGAATCCAAAAAAATTGTTTTACACAGAAAGCACAACAAATATTGAAATTGGTTCATTTTTCACTTTGAATACAGACTCGTAAAACTCGAAGTAAAACGAGGAACTTCAATTTTGAGGTTATAGGGCCTGACCTGGTTCTATCCAATGCATCTTATAACATTTAAAATTTTCCCGCTCTAATACATGAGTTTTAAACATTTCCAATGTTTCATGAAACTTTGCATTTGGCCCAAGTTTCGTGAAACTTTACAGCACTCCGAAGGTGCCATTCTGCCTGAATTTCGCATAGCCCACATAGCCTAACAAAGACTGTTTCAAGCTATACAAAGCTATACAAAGCTATACAAAGCTATACAAAGCTATATAACCAACCACCCATATCTCTAGTTGTCTTGTCATGTCTTGTCATGTCTTGTCAGTAGTGTGCCTTTCATCCTCAGTGATCTTTGTCACTTCCTTTCTATAGTATTTACGTCTGTGTTGGCGTGGTTGCGATTAATATGTACTATGTACGCATATCCATGGTCAGCTGAGATCATTCGAAATCTCGCAACTCAGAATTACGCATTCGAAAATGCTGACTTTTTGAAATCTCACGCGTGTTTATCGATTCCCGTATATTTGAGAATCCTTTAAAATGGTGGAACCAATTTTTGATTATCAATTTCGCCTGATACTGATTGGCGACAGCACAGTTGGAAAAAGCTCTCTCCTGAAATACTTCACCGACGGCAAGTTCGCCGAGGTACGTACGCAGTGCTTTTTTTGTCTTCTGCTCTCGTGAAATATTTTAGAACGCGTCCTCAATTTCCTGACATTCACGGCAAAAAACGAGATAGTGTCGCGACAGTATTTAAATTTCATTTTAATTAGTTGTCAACTACATTTTTTGCTTTTAAGATTGATGAATCATTTTAATGCAGAACGTCGCATTTTGCGTCTTGGCCGTCCAGGGTGTAGACAAGCAGCAGCCTGTTGCCAGAATAACGTTTACATTATGATAATGAAATTAATAGATAAATTAAAAATAATAAAATATTTGTATTTGTATTTATGGTGCATGAAATTTAATGATGTGTTTAGACGACACAGTAGAATTCACAAGACAGTCCTTTATTTATGTACTTTTTTTCGCAAGCATAATGAACAAAACAATTAAACGCAGAAAAATACGCGCAGTAATTCTGTCTAGGTATATTCGACTATGTGTAACTCTGTGTTTACCGTTCAATTACAAAAGGAGTACATGAAAACAATGGCACACAAATATATTTTTTTAGACTAGTAATATTCTGCATTTCTAAGTTTGGGAGGCAAATTTTTGTTTATTGAAAAAATGTTTGCTACTGAATGATGATGAAATTATAATAGATAAAAATAATGTGAAGAGATGAATCTAAAAGTTGCTAATTATTTAAAATAAAAATATTTTTTGGCTGAAATTTCTGGTTAAAATATTAACTATTAGATTTTTGTTGTCGAGAATTCACCTTTTCTATTTCAAAATGAAATGACCTTGTTATCGAATTTATAATTCGATGGAAGGTGGAATCAGGGTGACCAGCGACCTTGAAAACCTGGAATTCTCTTTTATTTTTGTTTTAAACCTTAAAAAACTGGAAAGCTCCTTTATATTTTCATTTAAACCTTGAATTTGAGGTTTTTTTTACTTTTAAAACATTTATTTTATTGAAATATGAAAAGTGATTAAAATCTTTTAGCCTGTTATAAAAGAAACATCTCGTTTAGAAGAAATCTTGCGATGAAAAGTTTTTTATTTATCAAGATATAATTTATTTTTTGTTCATTATAGACTTTAATATTGTGATAACATTGGTAAAATTTCAAAAACAGATTTCACAAAGATTAAAAATATTTTAATGATTCTAAATGTATACACAAAATTTCAGAAAGGTTTTTAAAAAATATTTCAAAGAATTCATAAGAATTTCAAATGTTGGATTATTTCAGCAAATGGATATATGTTTATAGAGAAAAAATATAATCTACAGTTCGTAGTATAGAAACGATATGTTTTAAGTCTTGTGTGTTCTATCGTTCTAAGAAGTTTAAGATGAAGCTACGAAAGCTGTGTGTAATCTCTGAAATATGAACTATACCATGATTAAAATGTGTATGGTTTATGAATGTGATATTAGTCGATATATCGTTTTGTTCATAAACTGTTTTCTCAATATCAAAGGTTTCAAAAAGGGTACATATCAGATTTCAAAGATTTTAAACAATTTCAAAAAGTTTCAATTTTGAGAAGATTTCATTGATTTCAAACGATTACAAAATATTTCACAAACAAAGATTAATGACGGATTTCCCAAATATTTACAAGATTTTATAAAGGTTTCAAATATTTGAATGATTTTAAATTAATACAAAATATTTCAGAAATATTTCGCAAATATTTCAAAAAGGGTACCGTATACCAAATTTCAAAAAATGAAAAGAATTTCAAAGTTTTTAAGAATGTTTCAAAAGTTTTCACAAATATTTCAATGATTTCGACAAAGAAAGATTTAATGAAGATTTCAAAATATTTCACAAAGAGTTCAAAGATTTCAAAAATGTTACAAAAATTTTCAAAGATTTCACAAAAATTTCAAGACATCACAAAGATTTAAAAAATGTCAAGGATTTCAAAGACTATACAAACACTAAAATATTCCCAAAGATTTCACAAAGACGACTGTGATTATCCCACTGTGATTATTTCCAAATTAAAGTCTTTTGGTTGAAGTGATATCAACTATTATATTTTTCGTTGAAAAGTCATCTATTTTGGTTGAAAATTCACGCATTTTTTTAAAAATTCAACTAACTTATTTGTTTGAAAAGTAATTGTTGAATGGAAATTTTTCCTTTTTTCTTTGAAAATTCGACTTTATCATTTAAAAATGGATCTCTTTTGGTAAAAAAGCTAATTTTTGTTGGCTTAAAATTCAACTATTTTTGTAGAAAATTAACTTGATTTGGTTGAGGAAGCGCTATTTTCTTTTAAATTCATTGTTTTTTGTTGAATTCAACTGTGATTGATTTTAAATTGAAGTATTTTTTGGTTGAAATAATATCAACTACTATTGTACTTTTTGTTGGGAATTCATCTATTTTTATTACAAATTCATGAATTTTGTTAATTCAACTCTTTTATTTTGTCAACAAAAAATTGTGTGAAATTATATTTTCGGTTTGAAAATGCAAATGTTTTGTAGAAAAATGGTCTTTTCTTTTGGAAAGTTTAACAATTTAATGGACATTTTTTTCTTTCTTGGCTCAAAATTCAGCTTTTTCGTTTCAAAATTATATTATCTTAGATTTTATAAAAAAAACGGATGGTTTTTTTAATATTTTCTATTAGGTTTAAATTATGAATTTAGTTTATTCAAATTATTATTCAAGTTAAATAAGCTTATATACCATTTTTTGTATCTTTTAATGTAATTCGGTATGAACGAAGATTTTGATTCTCTTTGGCTATCTATGTCGATTTTAAATTAAAAATATATTTAAAATTGTAGGATCAAAAGGAAGCGTTCGTGAATGATAACCGGGAATTGACGGTGAATTTATTTTTCACCGGGAATTTTACAAAATTTGTAGAAGAAAAATCTGCCCAGTCACTTGAAATATTACAAATTTCATGTCACGTGATGATGTAATGCAATTTAAAATACAACCGTTTCTAAAATTCTAAAATTCAAAGTAAATTATAAATAATATATTCATAATTGAAGGCTCTTATTAAATTTAAAATATTGTTCAGTGTAAAATATTCCATTTTTAACCCATTCAATTTTTGAAATTTTTTAATTAAGAAAAAGAATAATCATTTAATATTTAGCAGTATCTGACTGACTGGGCATTTAAAGTAATTAATTTCAAATGCAATATTTAAACAAAAATTTAACTGCATTTTTTAAAATAAGAAGCCTCGAATAAGTAAATTTTGAAACAGCTTTTAAATGTTGAACGTTACAATTTGAATTGTTCAATTCAAAAGATGTTTAACGTGGAAATCAAATTTTTAAAATTTGGTGTATACATCACAGTTGAACACGTATTATTGTTCTAAAAAAATGGAGTTATTCGGATGTTTTGCAAATATTCAAAATTAATTTAAAACTTGAAATTGTTTTAAATAATCTTAATAAAGTATCTACCTATACCAACAAAGTCTGATTATTCCTACTGAAATTTCGGTGCAAATAATTTAAAAAAAATGGTAATTTTTGCAGATTTCGAAAAAAGAACCTTTTTAAGACTTGTGACAGGCTTAAAACTAACAAAAACATTTTCTTAAGATTCCTAGGAAAATTTAAAATGATATTATTTAAAAATTGGTTTCCGAAATACGACAAGTACCAGGATGTACCTTATGACTTCGAACAATTTTCGATCTAGATTACTGTTTTTTGTTTTTGCAGTAAGTTGTATCGAAATTATTATTTTACATAAAGTACATTATTATAAAATTCAATTCTAATTTTGGCAGATTAAACGAGTCAAAACGGTTACGAAAATTTCTTAAAAATGTGCAAAAATTGTCTTAATATATTCTAACAAAATTTCCAACATTTTTATGACAAAAAAATCCTTCAAGACAAAGAGTAATTTCTTCTCATACATTATTTTTATTCGACAAGTGAAATTGTTTAGAACATTTCTTAAGTTGATTTACAATTGTCTAAACAATTTCCATTGATTTAAATTTTGTTTTCCTTCTAACTCATTGAAGGGCATTCTTCAATTAGCTTAACTTTTTCGTTTACTATTAAATGTCCCCATAATCCAGATACAAGTTTGTATTTATTTAAGTAATTTTCTTTAAAACAATTTTGTTCTGAAATAAATATTTCAAATTTTGTTCTTTTAATTATTGCATTAATTTTTTATTGTTAAGAGCAACATTTTTTGTTGAAACTATTAGCCTATTTTTAAAGAACTAAAGGTTGTAAACGATATTGCTGAAAAAGGGGAAAATTAATCTCAGATCTCATCAGTTTAATTACAAGAAATGAGAACCAAACGCAATACTTATCGGCAAGTTATTCAGAATTACCGGAAAATATCCGCAATAGTGGCAAGAAATAATTGTTTGAAGACATGCAATAATTAATTTTATTTCTACATTTTGTGAATTTAAACTCCCTATTAAAATCATACTTTGCAACTTAATTTCTTGTCGTTACGTTTTAGGAATGCAAAACTGTTCAGTTCCTTCGAGAAAATTATCAACCAATCTGCGGGATTAATCTAAGTGAAAGAAATATAAACTTACTTTCAGCTTTCAGAGGATCAATACTCATCAGTCTGAGGGTGTAATGTAATAGAAGAAAAAATAAAGAAATAATATCAGAACGATAAAATTGAATGTAATTTTGTTAGAACACTTTTAAACAAATGTTAATTATTTAAAGAATTTCTGTAAAACTGAAACATTTTACGATAAACGACATACTTAAAAAAAATTTAGACAACAATAAGAACTTGAAAAAAGTGACGAATTACCACATTAATTTACACAAAGCGATACATTTGAAACATTTACTTCAGAACAAAATTGTTAAAAACAAAGAACGGTCTTACTGGTAATGACTAATTGTCCGATTAAACGCAAAAATCACGCAAAAATTCTTTTAAAAATTTGACCGGTCGAATAAAAAACATTGTACGGCAAGAAAGAGAAAAAACAGAGTTACTCTTATAGTACAAATGAAGAAAAAAGGAATTCCGATTTAAAAAATGAATACAGGTCAGACGCAAATCGATAAACAAAATACACGTCCTACAGACACTTAGATTTTGCGCCGGACAAATTTCAAGAATAAACGGTGCACTAAAAAAAACATCCTAAGCTTTAGATTCGTATAATAATGATTTTCTTACTAACGTGCTAAAATGCAAAAAAGACTTATTTTTGTTTCTCAACTTTTAAATTTAATTGTTCAAAAAATTGAATTGCAAGAACAATTGGAATTCAGAGCGGTCGTGTTTATGCAGAAACAAAATCCCCCGTGATTTCCTATCCCATTGATGGCCATTCAAAAAATATGTTGTGATGAAAAGCACTTAATGCAATGTTTTTTTTATTCTCTTAATTGTTTTATAAACTTTTTTAAATATAATAATTGTTATTGCATTTTATATCCATTTCAAATCAGGCAGATTCGAAACTTTAACTCACAGAATTTCTTGGTGAAGAAATATGTCGTTTTTAGACAATATTAGGCAATACGTATTTTTGCCATTTGAGTAAAACAGGTTTTAGTTAAGTTTAATGTCTTACTTCCAGAGTGATCATAAAAAATAATTTTCGAAATTCCTTGACTTTTCCCTGACAAATTTTTCATTTTCTATTACCATTCTTATTTAAAGATCAGAATTCTAATCGTGTAACATTTAAAAAATAAAATCTTATACAAATGGAATTTACTATTCTTGACAGTCGTTATTTGAAGCGCCTCTTATATCATTTCAGAAACTTGCATCTTCCAACGTTTCGGTGTGTCAGCACCTTGCATTACACTTTCGAGATCTAAGATGTTTAAACATAAAAAATATTCTTATTAGATTTTCAAATAAATCGCTGTCATTATGTTAATTTTGAACTGTTCAATGATTTTCCGACGAAAAGGACAGTGAAGCTGGCCAGAATTTAGAAATAAAATTTGAATACCTGAATTAGGTCAGAGACTCTTGAAGTTTAAAGAAGAAATTTATATTTGTTTAGTCTAGAACCTCAAATATAGAGCCTGCCTGATTTCAAATGAAGTTGGTCATTTTTTATACAATATCTTTACTAATAAAATATTTTTTTAACTGTAACTATGAAAAATAATAATGAAAGCATCCTAGAATAGTGGAACATTATTATTGATGTCCTTTTGTGAAAATATTTCCCTTGGTTTCACGTCAATCAAAATAAAGGGGATTATATAGGTTTTGAATTGTAGGAAACACTAGAAATATTCCAATTAATCTCTATTTGCGATTTTTTAAAACACTAAAAGCGCTTCTCAATAGAAGCTTTAAAAATTACCGGTTTTTTGGTCCAGCGGCCACCCTGGAATTCTTTGATTAATATATTACGGACTGAAATATAAACTTCTGGAAGTTATTTATGTTAATGAAGCAGTGGGTTAGAGTTTATAATTTAAAATTGATATTATGTTAATATTTATATAGATTAAAATTTGCTTGTTCCGAAATAAAACACAGATATTTGAGAATAATTCAATTAGGAATGGGACTTTTATAAGATTTAAGTAGAATTTAAGGTGGTGTAAATACAAATTTGAATTTTGAAAAGGAAAGCTTTTGATTTGTAGCTGCGACACCTGTAAAATAAATTTGAAAATATTGTATGCTTCAGAAACCCCATAAAAGATAACAATAAATATATTTTCCCAAATTAGTATTAATATTAATGATTTTTGATTAGTTATTTGATGTATATTTAATTAAAATTTCAACAAAAAGTTATGTAATTAGTCTTTTCCCTAATAGCACTAATTAACGCTTCAATCACCGAATTGAAAAATTACGAACAATTTATAATACCGAATTTAAAAAATTCGCGATAGGAAATTGCCAATTTATGAAGTATCCGAACTAGAAAATTCCCGAATGTGAACAATTGCATTTTTTCATCAATATTATTTATTTATGAAAAATACAATAATAAAATAATATTTATAAACAAAATTAATTGTTTAAATTGGGGAATTTTCTAGTTCTGATATTTTATAATTCGGCAATTTTCTGTCTGGAATTGCATTATTAGGGATTTTTTAAATCTTAGAAAAAGGAACTTCTGACTAAAAAATGAAATTCATTTTTTAATTCACACATGAACCGTGATTTTATTTAATGACAAGTGAGGTCTTAAAAATAAACATAAATAAAAATACGTTTTTAATTATCTCAAAACATGTTTGAGAAACTCCACCAATTATAACAATAAAAATATGTCTCCGCATTAATATTAATATTAAATTTTAAATTGGAAAATTCCTGAATAATAAAATTCCCGAACAATTTATAATATTACCAAATTGGAAAGTTCTTGAATAATAAAATTGCCGATAGTTTGAAGTATTACCGAATTTGAAGATTCTTGGATAATAAAATTCACTGCATAGAATTGCCGTATTATAAAATATCCGAACTAGAAAATTTCCTAATTTAAACAATTACATTTTTTATCAATATTATGTATTAAAAATTGAATATTCTAATATTTTTATTTAAAATTAATTATTTTTAATGTTTAAAGTTTATAAAATTATTGTTCGAATTTAAAGTAACAATAATTGGAAAAAATATATTTATGGTTAACATTTAAAAAAAACTTGTTTTATTTTAAAATCAAGAAACTTTAAACATTGAAAATTTTTTATAATAAAGAACATGATTATTGTATTTTCAATAAATAAATAATATGTATAAAAAATGTCACTGTTTCGATTCGGATATTTTCTGATTCGGCGATTTTCTGCCGTGAATTTGTTCAACCGGAAATTTTCAAATTCGGTAATATAATAAACTGTTCGGGAATCTTCCAGTTCGGGGATTTGTTTAATTTGAATAGAAATATTTGACAGAAATACTAAAAAAAAAATTCTAAAAAGTATTTCTTCTGAGAATTTTCTAAAGCCGGTACTCTATTAAAATTTATCTTATCGACTAGTGTTTTCAATTTTATTATTATTAACGTTATTCGTAGAGAATGATCTGGTGAACCTTCTAAATTGTATTTTATTAGAAATTTCGTTTTTTTTTCTTTCGTAATGAATAAAATAAAAATTGTAGATAAAAATTAATATATTGCAAATATTGTTAATTAAATTTTTGCAGTTATCGGATCCGACTGTGGGAGTAGATTTCTTTGCTAGACTGATAGAAGTTAAAGATGGCACAAGAATCAAATTACAATTGTGGGACACGGCTGGTCAGGAAAGATTTAGGTAAGTCAATTTATTTTTTATTTAATAAAAGGAATTAATAATGAATAATTTTACAACAATTCCTCTCCTAAGCTTGAGAAAAATAGTAAAAATAAACATTGTATGAGTATCTAAAAAATTATTAAATTACTAATTAGCAAAAATAATACTAACATTAAGTAATTAAAATATCGATTGTGATTTTTGTCTCGAATGTACTAACACGCAAATTAAAGGTGGATTAATATATTTTATTATTCTAATTCTGAGTTGGAACAGGGAATTTGTCAGCGAATCAGAAATCTCACTTAGAATAGGTAATTTTCTAAAAGAATTAGAATTCTGACTTGGAACGGTTATTTATGAATAGAAATTTGTCAAATTTTAAAACTTCCCTCTTCTTAATAATGTTAGAAAAGGGGATTTACTATGTTTTTGAATTGTAATAGAGAATGTAAAAAATTTAATTGCCGTAAAGAATTATAATTTAAGTATTTAGGTATTTCTATTTTATAGTATATTTATAGTATTTCTAAATTTTGGAAAAAGGGAAAATATTTCTGTAAGCGTAAATAAGGATAATTTTGGTTTCCGAATACGGAATTTTCGAAAAGAATTTTTATTTGACTTTGAACAGAACATTTTTACCATGAAATGGGAATTTTAGAAAATAATTTCAATTCTGATTAAGAAGAAGGGGAATTTAAAAAAAAAATAACTTTTCAAATTCCGAATTATAATTCTTTTGTAAAATAATAATAATACGTTTAAACTCATATTTATCAATTTTTTTTTTCAAAATTTCCTGTTTAAAATCAGAAATCTTTGAAATTAAACCTTTTGAACTCTTTTAAATTTACCAGGAGAAACCCGGGAAATTGCATACATTTTCAACTAAATAGTTTGAACAATGAAAATTTCAACAAATCAGTTTAATTGTATACCAAATACCTACATTTTCTAACAAAAACGATAAATTTTTAGCCAACAAAATTTGTTGGCGTAGACAAAAAAATCAATTAAGTTTTTAAATTTTCGAGCCAAAAATACAGATTTTCTACAAAATAGTTGAATTTTAAATTAAAAAAAGAGATGTTTTAGTCAAGAATGAAAAAAATTTTATGTTCTGCCAATAAAGACCAAATGATGAATTTTTAACAAAATAGTTGAATTTTCAAAAAAAAGTTATTCTAGAAATAAAAAAAGTGAATTAAATTGTTAAATTTTCAAGCTAGAAGGACGAATTTTCTACAATACAGTTGAGTTTTCAACCAATCAGTCGAATTTTAAAAAAAATGTATAATTTTCATTATTTTTATCGAAAAATGTTATATTCTGTCAAAAAAGACGAATTTACAACCAACTGTTTAAATTTTCTATCCTAAAATACAATTTTTCTACAAAGAAGTTGAATTTTCAACAAAAAAGATTATTTTCAACCAAAAAAGGTTAATTTTCAACCAGACATTGCATTTTTTTACCAAAAAAGATAAATATTCAAATCAAAAAGATGAATTTTTAACAAAATAATTGAGTTTTCAACCACAACAAATTTGTTAGTGTAGAAAGAAAAAAAATGTTGACTAAATTGTTGAATTTTAAAGCGAGAAGGATGAATTTTCTACCATACAGTTGAATTTTCAACCAATCAGTTGAATTTTGAGTTCTTTTAAGTTTTAAATTTAAATTTAAAAAATTTGATTTAACCACAAAAATTAATGTTCAACAAAATCTTTAAATCGCCAACAAAAACAGCTAACTTGTGAACCAAACAGTTGTATTTAAAAAAATAATTTATTTTCTATAAAAAAAAGACGAATTTACAATCAACTGGTTAAATTTTTAACGAACTTGTTAACTTTTTGAGCCGAAAATACAATTTTTCTACAAAGCAGTTGAATTTTTAATAAAAGAGTTACTTTCAACCAAAACAGGTTAATTTTTAATAAAAGAGTTACTTTCAACCAAAACAGGTTAATTTTTAACCAGGCAGTTGCATTTTTTGACCAAAAAATATGAATATTTAAATCAAAAATATGAATTTTTAACAAAATAGTTGAATTTTCAACCGCAACAAATTGCTTGGTGTAGAAAGAAAAAAATGTTCATTAAATTGTTTAATTTTAAAGCGTGAAGGATGAATTATCTACAATACAGTTGCATTTTCAACCAATTAGTTGAATTTTTAGTTTCTTTAAGATTTAAATTTAAAGTAAAAAATTTGATTTAACCACAAAAATGATTTTTCAACAAAATCTTTAAATCATCAACAAAAAGAGATTACTTGTGAACCAAACAATTTTATTTTAAAAAATAATTTATTTTCTATAAAAAAAGACGAATTTACAATCAACTGGTTAAATTTGTAACAAAAGAGTTATTTTCAACCAAAACAGGTTAATTTTTAACTAGACAGTTACACTTTTTACCAAAAAAGATTAATATTCAAACAGAAAAGATGCATTTTTAATAAAATAGTTGAATTTTCAACCAAAAAAAAATTTGTTCTTATAGAAAGGAAAAAAATATTGATTACATTTTTGATATTCAAGTCAAATAGAAGAATTTTTAACAAATTAGTTGACATTTATTTCGATAATTAATATATTAAGTAATAACATTATAAATAAGACTGTTTTGAACTCGTCCCGAAAAATTGGGCGAGTTGGAAAAGGGGATGGAGTAGTCGTCCCGAAAATTCGGGATGACTAGTCAAGCTTACGAAGAATATTATACTAGTTATTAAGATTTTCGGTACAACGAGACACTTCGTTTAAACATTGAATTTAATTTCTAATGCTTTTAAAACATTGGTCATGTTGAATTTCGGGGTCACATTTTTTTGAATTACCAATATTTCTGGAAGCGATAATTGGATGTTGATAAAAATTGGACAGTTTAGAGGTGAAATGATTTATTTTAAGAATATAATACAATCAAAACTAAATTTTTTTATTTTGCCCGAAAAAAAGTCCAAAACAAATTTTGATTCCATTTTTCCGAATCTCTCTCCCCTTTTAATTTTTCTTAAGTATGGATAAAATGATTCCTTGGAAAATCACCTTTCTCATTTAAAAAATTCATGGAGACTATTAGGTCCCATGATATCGTAATTTTAATGAGGTCGCGCGGGTCATATTTAGACGATTCAGACTTTTTTCATTTTTTGTTTGAACAGAAAGGTGATATCTCAAGGAATCATTTTATCCACATTTAAGAAAAATTAAAAGGGAGGAATTCACGAAAAATGGAATCAAAGTTTTGTTTTCGCCTTTTTTTCGGGCAAAATAAAAAAATGTTTTCGTTGCATTAGATCCTTCAAATATATCATTTCACTTCTAAAATGTCAAATTTTTATAAATATCCAATTATCGTTTCCAGAAATATTGATAATTCAGAAAAATGTGAGCCCGAAATTCAACATGGCGTAACTTTAGCTATTTTGAAAATTTTCAAAAATACTTTGGGCCTCAAATTTCTTTCCTATAGCATTATAATTTTACCAACTTTTATCAAAATCGAACGACCTGGGGCGGCAGATCCTGATAATTCTGATGTATACTGATCCAATTTGAAAAACGTTAACACACAGTATTATTGAATTC
>JAWWLR010000054.1:72856131-72866937 GCA_035041075.1 Acraspis erinacei | reverse complement strand
TATAACGTTGCTAAGGTTAAATTGAAAACTGCAATCATCTACAGATTTTCTTTAGTTAACCTGAAAATTCTTGGCAGCCTGAAAACAAGGCTGAATTTTTTGATTTCAGAACACATAAGTTATTGTTTAGCATAAGATGAATACAGATTTTCACGAAAAAATGTCTACGCAATTACAAAAACTAAAAAAATCCTTGCTATTTACCTCCATTCTCTTATTATTTCATAAAATATAGAGAAGGATGCCAACAATTGGGGGGGTGCCAAGAATTGGTGCTCTTACCCTAGAACCAAAAAAATATAATGTTTTTAGGAATGTTGAATGGTTTCAAGCGAATACAAATTTTTACTAAGATTCTTGGGGATATTTTTAATAATTGTTTATTTTGAAAAATTAAAAAAGATTTCCAAGATTCTCAGAAAATTAGGTTCCACTTTATAACTTTCACTGTCACTGAAAAATAATTGAAGGTAACTATAGATACAGAATTGAAATAATTGAACATGCCATTTAAATTAAAGTGGAAGTGTGTTGAGAAAGTTTTTGAACATCAGCTTCCTTTTTATACTCACATTTAGTAGTGTTAATTATTTATAATTAAGAAACTGAATCATCAATCAACATTAATATGACAGCTGTGTAAACATTAAATTATAATTTTAAAATTACACGTACATCATATAATTTCATTTTGTCACCACAAGGAACAACATTTTAAAATTGGCGCGAAATAGCGCTACACGGCCATAGTATAGTTTCCTGGGGGGGGGGGGGACTGCGAAACTCATTTCCGGCTGTCATGAATGTTAAATGTCATGATCGAGACTCGCCAATTTCAATGTTATTTAGTTAGAAACATAAATCAATCGTAAATTATGAAATAAATATTTTCATTATTTTTTGAGATGATTAGTAATTTTACTTAAATAGTTGATATATAAATTCTTATTATCTGTAACAAAATACAGTTTCATTATATAACATAGTTTATAACTGTTTATAACCACTGTTATTGTAACTGCTTATTTGTAGATGTGGTGTTTAAATGTACCGCCTTTTTCTTAGTATAATAACTTGACACCATATGCGCTTTTTATATTTTGAAAATCAGCTGATGGAGATTCCACTCTATTCAACTCTATTATTTTAATCTACGACCAACACAGTACACACGTGTTTCGACTATTTTCATAGTATCAATCCCCTATTGTTTATATCAATAATGAAAATCTAATTGAAAATACTGTTTGAAAGTGTTTAAAAATCACTTTAACATGAGGAATTTAACGCTTTACAATCAAGATGTTCGTAAACATTCGAATATTGAAGAATATTCCAAACTTAAATCTTATTTTTGCTGCGCTCACCCGGACAATGATGATTTTTATTTTCTGACACAATACGGAATAGATTTTATACCTTCCGATAAAGTAAAGCCAACAAATGTTTTGGATTTTGATCGTTACGGTGACTATTGTCCGGTGGGCCTGGCCAGTTATCATCATAGAGTTTATTTTGCCTTCGAGTGTGGAAATCTTGTGAGTGTTGATATTCATGATGACGGTGGAGACTTTGAAGATGTCTCTGAGGATTTACAGATGAATTTGCACTGTATGAACATGAGTCCTGATCAGGATATCATTGCCTTGGTTAGTAAGGATGGAACTGTCATTACTGTGGACATGAATTTTCAAGTAATTGCGAAGGTAAGTTGATCATTTATGGCTTATTTCTTGTATTGTGTGTCACTCAGATCTAGCGAATCGGGAAAACACCGGCAATTTTGTCTTCTATATTCTTTCGCAAAATCAAATTTTTTTATCGTGTATCGTATATGATACCAGCAAATTTTTGCGAAAAGTGTTTGTTATTTTAATGATTATCATCACAAACTTTGGTGTTTAAAATCATCACAATCTAACTAGAAGGAGTTTTTAATTGGAAATCTTTCAAATTGAAGGCATTGTAAGTCATCAAAATTAAAGTATTTCAATTAAGTTTTTTAAATTACATTCCTCTAAAATATACGTCTTAATAATGGAATAATTTGTACATCTGTATTTTTTAAGTTAAAAGATTTAGAAATATTTAACTCGTCAAAATTGTAAATATTTGAATTTTCAATCTTTTAAATGCAATTTTGATGTTTTGAATTTGAAATTTTAGCAATTTTGACAATTTTAAATTGAAAACTCTTGTCTGTTGCCCTTTAAAATCATCAGAATCTAAGAATTTTTATTCATAAAACTTCAAAATGTAAGACATTCAAACTGCAAATCGTTAAAACGAAAGAATTTGAATTGTAGATCGTTAAAATTGAAAAACTTTCTATTGTAAGTCTTCAAAGTTGAAGTAGTATAAAAAATGTTTCAAATTACATACTCTTAAAATATAATTCTTAAAAATTGAATAATTTTTAATGCTAAATTTTCATCTATCAAGAGTTTTCAATTGTAATTAATTGTTATTTGCACCTGTTTCAAAGTTAAAAAGTTTTCAGTTTTAAGTCTTCAAGATTGAAGAGTTTTAAACTATAAATCGTTAAAATTGAAGAAGTTTCCCTTGTAAGTCTTCAAAATTGAAGTATTTCAATTGAGTTTTTCGAATTAAATTCCTTTAAGAAACATTTTTGAATATATATTTTTGAAATTTAAGAATTTTTAATTGTAACTTCAAAATTTACAATATTATTTAATTGCCAATCTTGAAAATGGAAGATTTTCTATTTAAAAAAATTACAATTATAAAGTATAAAAGTTTTAAGTTTTACAATTAAAAGTTCTGCATTTTTTATTATTCAACTTTAACATTGAAAATATTTAAGCTACAAATTGTTAAAAATAAAGAATTTAACTTGTAAAACTTTAAAATTATAGAACTTTCAATTGTCAATATTTAAAATTAAAGAGTTTTTAATTTTAATAGTTAAGAAATAATGTAAGTTTCCACTTTTACAATACAAAATTTTTCTTGCGATTGAAGTTTCCAAAATATAATTTAATTTGCGAGAAAAACTTTGCTGATGTTCAAAATATTACAATAATATATCCAGCGTATTTGCTCGCGTCTTTGAGATGCATTGGCCTGTTGTTGAAACATTTATGAACTACCAAAATCGATTTATCCGCCAGTACTGATTTATAAAGTTTTAATAAAATGTGTGTAAATGTTTGTTCCTGTCTTTGACACACGTTGAATGACCTATTGATGAACCTTTTGTGACCTCATATGATTTACCAATACCGATTTCTAAATTTAAAAAATATATTTAAATTTATTTTAATTTATATTGTTTAATTTAATTTAGTTTATTTTTTATTTAAATTAAAAAAAATATTTCTTCGAGACACATCGATTGACCAAATTAAGAACCTTTCATGACCTACCATAGCCTATCAATATCTTTTTTAAATTTTGTAACAAAATTATCTATCTTTCTTATCAGAGGGTTTATTTTTTTTTATATTGAGAATATATGAGAATATAACATTACTGCATTTGATTTAATTATTCACGTCTTTGTGACGCGTGGATTGCTCTATTGACAAACTTTCGATTATAATTCTTGATCAATCAATTGCGACATAGAAAGTTAAAAAAAACATTACATTGTTTCAATAAAGAAAACTTTGGTTTTCATTTAGAATATAACAAAACTGTAAGTTAAAAAGTTCTTCATTGTTGGAAAAAGACTCGAGAATTTGAAATGGCTTGATCATTAGACACTCTGGTCACTGTTTATAATATTTCAATCACACAATTTTGCAAAAAATGTTTGATATGTTTAGCACAGTAAACTCTTTTGGTTTAGGTCAATTTATTTTCAACCGAATTCGGAGAAAAGCAGTTCGTAACAGTTGGTTGGGGAAAAAAAGAAACGCAATTCCACGGTTCTGAAGGAAAGGCTGCTGCAAAAGTAAAACCAACAGTTATAACCAAGTCCGAAACGGATGATGGAATCCCTAGAATTACTTGGAGAGGCGACAGCAGCATGTTTGCCGTCAGTTTTATAAATAACGAAACTGGAACTCGACAATTTAAAGTGTTTAGTCGAGAAGGTGTTTTGCAATACACGAGCGAATTATTAGACGGTTTGGAGGAAAATATATCCTGGAGACCTTCAGGAAATCTAATCGCAACTACTCAGAAGCAACCGAATAAACACGTCGTTGCTTTATTCGAAAGAAATGGATTGAAGCACAGAGAATTCTCTCTACCTTCGAATTTGAAGCTTAAGGTTTAAATTTCATACTTATTTTATGTTTGGAGAACGTTTACTGGTTAAATGTTGCTAAGTAGATTACACATCTTTTATTAAATAAATTAAATCTCACCAAAAAGATCCGCGATGCAAAAAATCCGCCTAGTAGAACTACGTGGATTTGTGAAATCAAAGTTGGCCAAGCATTTTGGGACAAAATTATTCATAATAAAATATAGTAAGGCACTTTTTTACAAAGTACTCTATAGATGTTTTCCAATTCTTATAATTATTATTGTGGCTTTTTAAATTTGATTTAAAAACTTCTATAGCTTACTTTATTAACAAATTTCTTCATATATTTTATATTATATTATGTTTTATTAGGAATATTATTTCCCAGTTACTCGACCAACTAGGATTTCGCAAATCCTACTATTTCTACTATTTTTTGCATTCTTTTTTTTTCAAAATTTGATTTTCATTGTGCAAGAATAGAATTGGTATAGAATTGATAAAAACTTGAATTCTACCATTAAAAATAGAATTGCATTCAATATCTTGCATAGTTTTTAAAATGTTACCAGTTATTTAATCTCTCATTTTTCATTTTTTACATTAAGTACGTAAGTACGTTAAATAGATTAGGATATACAGGTGAACACAGAAGGAAATAGCGATTTTTTTAAATAAAATATGATTACCTAAAACTTTAAATTCATAAGGTTATCGTATTTTTCTAAAATACGTATCAGGAGCATGTTGCTATAGGTTTCTCAGTCAAATAATGGGGCAAACAGTTTGCATCAAAAATACATTATTTTTTAATGATTGTGAAAAAATTTGTTTTAAGTGTAGAGAGTTGTTTTTCTTATTTTTAAATTAATATTTTTTGTTAAAAAATCCATTATCTAGATAGAAAATTAAAGTATGTTATTAAAAATTCAACTACTATTTTCAAAATGTAACTATTTGGTAGAAAACTAGCTTTTTTAGTTGAAAGTTGATATTTTTTGGTTGAAAATTCATATTTTCGGGTTGAAAATTCGACCCTGGTTTACAATTTTAACTACGTAATGAAAGATGAACTGCTTTGTTCAAAATTCAGTTAATTAAAGATTCACCTCTTTGATTTAAAATTAAACTATTTTGTTGAAGATTCGTTTTACTTATTGGTTATTATATTCCATTTTTGGGTAAATATTGATATTTTTAATTTACTACTAAATTTTTTTAGTTAAAAATTCAATTGTTTTGTAAAAAATTAATGAATCTTGACAAGAAATATAACTGTTCAATTGAAAATTCTTGATTTTTGTTTTAAGTGTAGAGTTGTTTTTCTTATTTTCAAATTCATATTTTTTGTTAAAAATTCCATTATTTAGATAGAAAATTAAAGTATTTCATTAAAAATTCAACTTCTATTTTGAAAATTTAACTATTTGGTAGAAAACTAACTTTTTAGTTGAAAGTTGATATTTTTTTTATTGAAAATTCTGCTCTGGTTTAAAATGTTAATTACGTAATGAAAGTTGAACTGCTTTGTTAAAAATTCAATTAATTAAAGATTGACCTGTTTGCTTTAAAATTAAACTATTTCGTTGCAGATTCGTTTTACATATTGGCTTTTACTTATTGGTTAAACATTTATCTTTTTGGTTGAGAATTTAACTATTTTGCTGAAAAAATGATTTTTTTCGGTTAAAAATTAATAATTTTTTAAAATTTCAAAATGTAATATTACATTTTTGGTTAAATATTGATATTTTTAAATGAATACTAAATTTTTTTAGTTAAAAATTCCATTATTTGTGTAAAAAATTAATGAATCTTGACAAGAAATATAATTGTTCAATTGAAAATTCTTGATTTGTGTTTTAAGTGTAGAGAGTTGTTTTTCTTATTTTCAAATTCATATTTTTGGTTAAAAATTCCATTATCTAGATAGATAATTAAAGTATTTCATCAAAAATGCAACTACTATTTTGAAAATTTAACTATTTGGTAGAAAATTTACTTTTTAGTTGAAAGTTGATATTTTTTGGTCGAAAATTCATATTTTTGGGTTGAAAATTCTACTCTGGTTTAAAATGTTAACTAATTAATGAAAGTTGAACTGCTTTTTATATTTTGTTGAAAATTTATTCCTTCATTTAATTAAAAAAAAATATTTTTTGAAAATTAATCTTTTACACTGAAAAATCGACTATTACAATTTTAAAGGAAAAATTATCTTTATTATTGGAAAATTCAACTTCTTGGTACAAACCTAATCTATTTTGTTAAAAATTCGTTTTTTTATATAGAAAAATCATCTTTATTTAAAATCTATTATTTTCTTTGAGGGTTCAACTATTGTATTCAAAATTCGGATTTTTCGTTGAATTCAACTGGTTTAATTACTTTCTTTGAAAAAGTGATGTTTTTAATCTAAAAATTGAACCATTGCATTTTTCGTTAAAAACTGACATTTTTTAGTTGAAAACTAAACTATTTAATTGAAAAATCATTTATTTTTTGATAATTCGTATTTTTTTAGAAAATTCATCTTGCTGGTTGAAAATTCATTTTTTTAGGTCAACAATTCAACTATTTATTTGGAAAATTCATCCCAATTGTTGACAATATAATTAAGTTGTTGAGAATTCAAAAATTTCGTTAATGTCATCTGTTATGGTTCAAAATTGATCTTTCTAAGTTGAAAATGAACTTTCTGGTTGAGAATTCAACCGTATTTTAAACCATTCGTCTTTTTGGTTTAAAAATTTAATTATTTGGTTAAAATTTCAACTCTTTTTATTAAAAAAATATATCTTTTGGTATATCTTAGGAATTTACATCATTTAAATTAATTTGATTTAGAAGAATTTATTCTTCTATCGTAGTTTATGGACATCCCCTGAGCGGTGATTCGCCACCGCGAATATTGATAAACACAATCAAATGATTTAATTTTAGGTAAAAGATTTATTTTGGTCATCAGACTCGGAAATTCTGACTGTTTGGGCTGAAAATCTGGAAACAGGAGATACGATTTTACAACTTTGGACAGAAGGGAATTACCACTGGTATTTAAAGCAAACAATCACATTCGATAAAGACACCTCAGTGATATATGCAACATGGAGCCTGGCCCCTAAATCTGGAAAGAAATTAATAGTTTTGACACAGGATAATTTAATAACTTACACATTTCATTGGACAGTCGATCATAGTCGAGGAGAAGATTCGACTGATAAAGCTGTTGTCGGTGTTATTGATGGGGGAAAGGCTTTGATTACGGGGTTTAAGGATGGCATTGTGCCACCACCAATGGCCCAACGGACATTGGAAGTTGGCGAAGCGATAAACGCTCTTCTTTTTGCTCCTGTTGACAGTAAAGGAAAATGTATTATCAATTCGAATGCAGTACTTTGTCTTTTGGATAATTATCGGTTGGCTCTTTACATTGACGCAAACGTAAGTCACCGTCGTCTGAATACTAAAATATGTTTAATAAAACAAAATACTATCTTCGGTATTCATTGTTATTGCTCTTTTAATCATTTGAACTTCTCTTTAAGGAATCAGATCTGCAGTACAAATTCGTCAAGACGTATAAAATTGAATGGGAAAATAAAAATCTTTTGAATAAAGGTGTGCCACTAAGTCTGCATCACTTCCTATGGCTTAAAGAGGATATTGTTTTATGCTCAGCTGTTAATAATTCAAATCACACGATTTGCGTTATTCGTTTAGAGGATTTAAATTCTGCAGATGGTAATCGTGCTTTTATTGAGAAGGAATACAAAATGGATTCAGCAGTGAATCACGTTGTTCCTTCTCCAGACGTAAATACAGCTTACGTTGTTGTAAATGGGAATGTTTTAAGATACACAGAAGATAAATTCATTCCGACTGAAATTAAATTACCAGAACAGTGTGTCAAAGTTGAAATTGTCGAGATTGAGAAAAAGGACGTGATTATTTCTATGAGTTATAAGCATAGTTTATTCATCGATGGGAAAGAAGTTTCCAATAATATCAATTCTTTCTATATTCATTCCGACTTTTTGCTTCTTACGACTTTACAACACACTTTGATTTGTTTTCCACTCACTGAGAAAGGAATTAAGCAGATTGCATCGTGCGATTTAACTCTCAAACCTTGGGAGAATGGCAACAATGAAATGATGCCCTCAGGTTCGTCTCAATATTATAATTTTCAATTTTTAGCGATAGAAGCGGCGGAGACTTTCTTCTCTGGATGGGGCAGGTGAATAGACTTATGATATTATATGGCGCAATTTGTATTTAGTATAATAATATTATACTAAATACAAAGTGTACATAAACAATATTAAAAAACGATAAATAATTGTAAAAAGATTTCACCAAGATTTCAATAATTTCACAAATATTACGAAATAATTAAAAAAGATTTCGCAAAGATTTTGGATAGATTTAAAAGATTTTTCCTCAGACTTCAATGATTTCCCAAAGATTTTAATAATTTCACAAATATTATCAAATATTGAAAAAAATTTTGCAGCTTTCTGAAGACTTTAGAAAGATTTTACCAAGATTTCACAAGGATTTCAAATATTTGTGGTATTTTTAAAATGTATCACAAGGACTTTAATTATTTCATACAAAAATCTGATATATTTCAAAGTCTGCACAAAGATATCAACGATTTCAATAATTTCATAAATATTGCCAAATATTTCGCAAAAATTTTAAATACTAATATTTTAAATAAATAGATTTCAAAGATTTTATAAAGACATCAATGATTTCCCGAAGATTTCAATAATTTAACAAATTCTACCATATATTTCCAAAATTTCCAAAAATATTACGAAAATTTTAATTATTTTCCAAAGATAACAAAAGTTGCAAAGATTTTACCTTCTTGCGCCAATGTTATAATAAGATGAAGGAGCAGTTCCGTGAATTAATCTCTTAAAATTTCTCTCCGTGTAAATCTTTAAATAATATTTCGTAAAGATTTCACAAAGATTAGAATGATTTCACAAAGATTAAAAAAATATCGTTAAGATTTCGGATTTATTTAAATTTCACAAAGCTTTCAATGATTCTCGAAAGATTTCAATTATTTTTACAAATGTTACCAAATGTTTCAATTTTTTTTTACTATTTCCCAAGTATTTCAAAAATATTTCAAAGATTTTAACCATTTTTACAAATATTACCAAATGTTTCAAATTTTTTTTAAATATTTCGCCAAGGATTCAAAAATTTCACAAAGATTTAAAAGATTTCTAAATATTTCACCAAGATTCTAATGATATGCCAAAAATTTCGCTAAGATTTGAAGAATTTCACAAATACTATTAAATATTTCGATCATTTTCTATGGATTTCACAAATATTTAAAATATTTCGCAAATATTTGAAGAATTTCACGAATATTATCTAATATTTCATAAATATTATCAAATATTTCACATAGATTTCAAATATTTCACAAAAATGTGAAGAATTTCAAAAATGTTATCAACAATTTCAAAAATATTTCACAAAGACTTCAAATATTTCGAAAAGATTTTGGATAGTTTTAAAAGATTTCAACAATTTCAAAAATGTATCAAATACTTAAAAAATTATTTTCAAGGGAGTTCAATGATTTCTCAAAGATTTCGTGAAGATTTAGAATATTTCGCAAAGAATAAAAATATTTCGCATAGATTTCGGATAGATTTACAAGATTTGAATGATTTTCCAAAGATTTAACAAAGATTTTTACAAATATTACCAAATGTTTCACATTTTTGTTGAATATATTACAAATATTTAAAAAATTTCACAAATATTTCTAAAGATTTAACAAAGATTTCAACCATTTTTACAAATATTAGCAAATGTGTCAATTTTTTGTGAATATTTCACAAAGATTAAAAAAATTTCACATTTTTTTGAAAGATTTCTAAAGATTTTAATGATTTGCCAAAAATTTCAAATATTTCGCTAAGATTTGAAGAATTTCACAAATATTATAAAATATTTCGAGGATTTTCTATGGATTTCACAAATATTTGAAGAATTTCACGAATATTATCAAATATTTCAAACATATTATCAAATATTTCACACATATTATCAAATATTTCACAAAGATTTCAACTATTTCGAAAAGATTTTTGATAGTTTTAAAAGACTTCAACAATTTCAAAAATGTATCGAATACTTCAAAAATTATTTTCAAAGGATTTCAATGATTTCTCAAAGATTTCGTAAAGATTTTGAATATTTCGCAAAGATTAAAAATATTTCGCATAGATTTCGGATAGATTTACAAGATTTGAATGATTTTCCAAAGATTTCAGTCATTTTTACAAATATTACCCAATATTTCGCGAAGACTTCACAAAGGTTTCGGATATATTTCACAATTTTTTCAACAATATTTTAACCATTTCAAAAATATCAAATATTTTAAATATATTTTACAAAGATTAGAATGATTTCCCAAAGATTAAAAAAATGTCGCTAAGATTCCGGATTTATTTAAATTTCACAGACTTCAATGATTTTCCAAAGATTTAACAAAGATTTTTACAAATATTACCAAATGTTTCACATTTTTGTTGAATATATTACAA
>JAWWLR010000054.1:72818700-72829337 GCA_035041075.1 Acraspis erinacei | reverse complement strand
GTGAGGGTAGAAACTTGCGGATGTGCTGAAGGTTATTCGAGAGATGGTAAATATCTAAAATTTTATTTTCTTAATGAACAATATCAAAATTGCTAGAGATTAATAATTAAATTTGTAGCTACGGAGATACAAAATATACAAATTGGCGAAGGTAGCGTTTGCACCGGTCTTCCAATACCGATTTACATGATATTTCCACGCCTTTTTACGTGTCCAACTCTGACTACGAGCAATTTCAAAGTTGGTAAGGAAAACAGAATCTGTATAATAATTCGATAACGTTCTAAAACAGGTATTAATAATTTTTTTCTAAATTTCAGAATTCGAAGTAAACCTCATTGTCGTGTTTGAGGACGATTATCTGGTAACTGAAAACTTCCCTATAATTTTGACAAGAAACTAATAAGAGAATTATAAAAGGGATGTATTAAGGGAGACTTCTGAAAACTTCAAGCCGTTTTTCCGAGATTTTTTGATTCTCGAATGTGATACAGTCTGAACAAATACAAATATAAGGAAGAAATTGTTTTATAAAAACATATGTACATAAAGAAGAATATTTGTATTTAAATATGTGTAAATAAATAGAATTTAAGGGAAAGACTCGTTTTCTAATACGTACATTATGTTCCTTCTTACAAAACAGTAATATTTACTGGTATTGGAAAAGTTTATCCATTCAGGCTACATTCAATTAAACTATTCGAATCCTGCTCTCTGAATAAGGGATCGGTAATACTTCTCGAAGTGTTTGTTATGTGTTAAACCAACAGAAGCCAATAAGACGACGTAGCCAAGCACGAATGTTAGAAGTTTGTGTTTTCGGAACCATCCTAGCACGCCTGGTTTGTTGGACCTTCTGAAAAAAGGTGTGTTTTAAACTTAACTTTCGTCTTTAAATATTTCAATCAATCTGCATTACCTTGACGAGTTGAATTCTTGGCTGTAGACCAACAGGTAACGAATTCGTACTAGTTCGCTATTCTCGACTACGTAGTACTTATTTGGAACCTTTCCACCAACCGCGTCTGGCACCATACTTCTCTCATTATCACCTTAAAATAATGATGGATTGTTTCAAATTAAATTATTAATCTTCCGAGAAAATGAGCCTCAAACCAAATAATTACCGGAATCGCCACGTTTAACGCGGGGATGGTCAATCAGTTCACAAAGAGCGACGCAACTCATATCGCCTCCGAGAATGCTTCCTCCCCATCCGTAACCAACAGGACTGTATGGTAAACTTACTCCCAATTCACTCGATAAATAAATCCCTGTACCAAAGAGTGAAGTCTGCAAAAGAAAATATATACAAGAAATAAATCGGTTAGGGGGCGTCCATAAACTACATCACAGATTTGATGGAAGCGGGGGCCAGTAAATTAATAAGTTTGAAAACCACTTTCATATTTGAGACTTTACAAATTCCTCTTTTTCAAAAATTCCTTTTCCCATTTCTTTCAAGAAACTTGCCTTTTTTCTCGTTTTTTTCGGTTTTATTATTAATATAATTATAATTATTTTCTTGAAATTTCACCTTCTTTTTCAGACAATTAATCTACTGGGTTAAAAATCTTTTTTTTTTGGTTCAACGTTGAACTATTTGTTGGAAATTAGTTTATTTTTTGATTGAGAATTAATTTTTTTTCGACTGATAATGTAACTATTACATTTCTGGCTTAAAATTGATATTTGAAATTGAAAATGGATTTTTTCTACCTGAAAATTAATTCATTTTTTTAAAGATTTTCCTCTGGTTGAAAATTTAACTTTTTGTTGAAAAGTCGGTTTTTTCGTTGTTGTTAAAGACTAATTTTTTAAAATTTTAATTTGTTTCAAAATTTCTTATTTGGTAAAGAATTCATTTATTTAAAAACAATATATCTGATTAGGAAAGTAAGCTTGTTTGCTGAAAATTCATTTTTCTGGTTGGGAAATAAACTATTTCGTTAAAAGTTCGTATTCTTGTTGAAAATTAACTTTGTAAACTGAAAATTTGAAAATCCATTTTTGGTTATAAAACATATTTTTTTTAGTTTAAAATTCAACTATTTTGTTTAAAATGTATCTTTCTTAATTGAGAATTCGTCTATTTGATTGAAGCTTCAACTATTTAGTTAAAAATTCTTTTTCGTCTTTCTTGATTGAAAAATGAACTTATTTTGTTCAAAATTCAACTTTAAAAACGTTCATCTTTTTCGCCTGAAAATAAACTGTTTTTTGTTGAGTTTGCATCTTTGTTCTTTAAAAATCCGACCATTTGGTTGAAAATTCTATTTTAAATTCAAAATTCAACTGTTTTGTTGAAAATTTTGTCATTCTGAATGCAGCATTCCTTTTCCTTTTTAAAGTTATATTTCTTGGTTGGTTGAAAACTCGTTTCTTATTTGTTGAAAATTAATTTTCTAGCTGTAGATTTGAAGATTTCATTTTTAGTTCGAAAAATTTATTTTTTAGTTGAAACTTCAACTATTTTGTTGAAAATTGATCAAAAAATTGATTGAAAAATCGTTTCTAATTTGTTGAAAATTAATTTTGTAAGCTGCAAATTTCACGATTTCATTTTTAGTTCGAAAAATGTATTTTTTAGTTGAAAGTTCAACTATTTTGTTAAAAATTCTTTTTTTTATCTTTTTAGCTGGAAAAATGTACTTTTTTATTTGAGAATTCGATTTTGCGGGTTAAATATTCAAATGTCTTTCAAAAAGTTCGTATTTTCGGGCTGAAACTGAAACTGTAATTTGTCAAGTTTGCATCTTTGTTCTTTAAAAATCCGACCATTTGATTTAAAATGAATCATTGAAGGTTTACAATTCTATTATTTTTATAAGGCCATTTTTTTCGTCGCCAATTCCAATATTTTGTTAAAAATTCGTCTCTTTTGCTGGCAAGTTCAACTATTTAGTTTTTAATATAACTGTTTAGTTAAAAATTAATTTTGGTTTGTTTTAAATTTCTCTTTGGTTTGAAAATTCATCCCTACTGGTAGAAAATCTTTTTTTAGTTGAAAATTCAACTACTTTGTTGAAAATTGGTAATGTAGTTTATGAACCGTCCCTGACGCAATTTCTTCATGAAGTTAAAAGTGAATTTATAAAGGCCAATTTCAAACTTTACCTTACACATGTTTTGTTGCAAACCATAATGGATAATAGAATGAAAATTTTCTAGACGACTGCCATGGTAGGCGTAAAATTTTGTTCGTCCCTGACCTGCAGCTCGCCACTTTTCTTCCAGGGCGGACTGTTTCACACTGACGACTTGAAAAATTAGGTTTGGAGCAGCCACGTTCATTTCCGAAGGAACCCTCCTTAATACCGAGTCAAACTAGATCAAAAAAATAATACTGAATCTGGTAAATGTATTTTATATTCATAATGCCTACTGAGGTATTGAGCCATAAAAACAACAACTAATATCAATATTTCTCAAATGTATCAAGATTCGCGGTACTGAATCGCCCTCAAGTACAAAAAAAGCTTCCAAGAATCCTTATCTAAAATAATCATGAATTGCGGACCTTTTTTGGACTGTCGGTGCAGTTCTCGACTGATTTGAATGAAACTTGGGAGGGTGAGGCATTATACAATAAGTTTATAAGTTTGGTTTAATATTAATGCTTCAGAAATTGTGAGATTGAAACCAGAAAAGCTATCAAATATCTTACTTGCTAATCTGCCAATGTGATTAACATAGCATTTTAATGAGAAGTCTGTAGCAAAATATTTTCGATATTTATAGAATTAATTTTCGATATCTTGAATAGTTTTGTTAAATTTACGTACTGAGTGTAAAAAATGAAAATTTAGAAATTATTTACGTGGTGCTATTTTATCAAGTATTCAAGATATCGAAAATTCTTGCAATATATTTAATTATTTAAAAAAATAATTGCAACAAATAATTGTAACAAATATAATATACCAACTATAGACTTCTCGTTAAAATTTGACGTCAATTGATTGGACAGATCAGGATGCAGATGTGAGCACAGGTGCACATTTTCTTTTACAATCAATCACAAATATTTGACCTAGGAATGTATATGTATATTTTATATTAAAACATGGATTTTCTTCACCTATGCTCACAAATAACAGAAATAATTTTTATTTAATTCGGTAACGTGCTCTGACTATATTTTTTCAAATATATCAGGTAACACGCATTTATTATTAGAAAAATTATATTTTGAGCGTACGTTTATTAAGAGAATATTAATAAAGACACGTAATTCTTACCTGAAAAAACGTTATGTTTAGATTATTCTCATATAAAAATATATTTAAAAATAATGACAATTTTTGGATAAACTTGTCATTTGGTAACAAAAAATTTATTTTCATTCAGTGCAGTTAGTCACAAAAAGGAAAATAATCAATATTCCCATTATTTTTTAATTTAATAATAATTCTAAATAACCTACAGTTGCTTTTTTTATCAATTATTTACCTATATGAAGGTTCTGAAAGCAGATCTAATTATTATTTCCATGCAAAAAATATTTTAATGACTTAAATGAAATATCTGTCATTTGATTTTAAAAAATTGTAATTTTAAATAAGGAACCAGAACAGAAGCGAACAAAATATCATTAACTCGATTATCAAATTTAAGTTGGCAAATAAAAATGTCCTGTTCGCAGATTCAACGTCCTGTGATGAAATGAAATTAATTAAAAATGTTATTTTGTGTCTACACTAAATAAGTCAAATTTCTTATCATGTAAACATTATTTAAAATTCATCAATATTTTTCTATATTTCTCTTATAATATACAATTTTAGGAAACTTTCATATTTTATTTAAGTAATTAAAAATATAGTAATCATGCACAAAATTATCTTCTGATTTCATATGTAAACCAGAAATTTTAAATCTATATCATAATAAAATCATATATCAAAATATATCATTATAACATTCATAATTCGTGAAATATGCCTTTACTGAATCCAAAGTGAATAACTCCATTTTCATTTAGCGCGGTTAAATTGATAAAACATTTAAATTATCTAAAAAATGTTTTTAAACATTATATACGTATGTAATTTGTCTTAACAATTTTTTTATAAAAAATCAGAAAGATTCGAAGAATAAGACTTATGATTTTTAAAATATTTCAGTTTTTATTTTTTAAATAGGAAATTAACATTTTTAAACAAAAATCATCAATATTCCCGATTTTTTAACAATATTAAATTATGTTAGCATTTTACACCGGAAATGAGTATATTTAATCGAACATTATCAGATTTAACAGATAAAAAAGTTTTCAAAAATGTACGGTTTACGGTTTTGTAAGAGTTTACTTAAACCGAAAATTGACATTTTTAAACAAAAATCATGAGACTTTAAAGTTTCATAATTTATTAACAATTTTTGCTTACGTTACTGATTTACATCAAAGACTGGTATATTTTAAAACAAAAATTATTATTAGATTTCAAAGAAGATTAACCACTTACAAAAAAAAACTTTTAGGTCATTTTGGCATTTTTAATCAGTAATCGGTATATTTACTGAAAAAAATCATTTGATATAAAAGAAGATAAAAAAATGAACAATTTTAGATTATGCGCGTGATTTTTTTAATCGAAAATCGGTTATTTTTATGTACAGAATTCATGAAAATAAAATCAAGGATCCAACGACCGAATTTAGATAACGACCATAAAATGCTCCTACTACAATTTGAAAAAATACCTTTTTTCCTGAAACCCATTTTTTTACAAAAATAAAAAAAGAGGATTGATTCTCTTTCAAATTACAATAGGAGCATTTTATGGTCGTTGTCCAAATTTGGTCGTTGGATTCTTCGTTTTATTTGCAGGAATTCTATACGTTAACTTGGTTATTGGACGTTAAATAGGATTTTAAATTTGATTTTAATGTAATTTAAATTTCTTCAATTTCAGTTATTTTAAATCATTTTAGTGTTTTTCTTCGAAAAATTCTATTGTTGATATAAAAGCCTTAGATTTCAGAGTATTTAAAAAGTTTGAAAAATAATGGGATATTATATTAGGTTTTACCTAAAACCGGTTATTCAAAAAAAAACTATTTTTCTTCGAAAGTCATATTGAGAATTTAAAAAAACTTTAGGTTATTTTAGAGTTTTTCGTCGGAAATTGGTAGTTTTTAATACAAATCGAATATTTAGATTATCAATATATTGCACAAAAATATTATGTATTAAAAATATTCTCCTTGCCTTACTTTTCGATTTTTTTAAATAATTGATAATAAATTCATATTTTGATTAAAAATTTGCTTGAGACAAACTAAATAATCACGTATTGTTCGGTTACTACTCAAATAATATTGCTATTTGATACTGCATCATAACTTTTCATCATTTAAAATATTGTTCATACTTACGCATTCTTTATTCACACTTTTTATTTGAGGATCTCTTAATTGCACCAACACCCAATACAACAATTCTATCGCTGGACCGTAAGCTTCATAAACATTTGGTTCTTCAAGCTCTTGGTATATTATGATTAATGGCGGAACTGTTTCCAGGACTTTTCTCTGAAATTAATATTACATGTAAAAATGTGAAAAAAATGTGTGACAAGATTTTCTGAAAAGCCCTCCTTTTTTATTTTATGCAATATTGTTCAATATTTTCTGAATGAGAAAGGCATTCTATCAGCTCTATGCGGCATTAAACCATCTTTTAAGCCAGGAGATTTTTTTTTCTAAAAATATCATTTTCGCATTTTTTCGGTAAACTTCGCAAGACATCTTAAAACAGAAAGCCCATTTTTATTTTATTTGCAAGTACTATCTAAACTTCGTAAGCATACTTTTTTTAAATTTTAACGAGAAAAATGAGAAAGAAATTAGATTCAGACATATAAATATAATGAAATTTTTAAAAACAAATAATTTCTTTCAGTTTGTTAAAATAAAAGATAGAATAATCTAAAATTGGAATAATAGTTACATTCTAGGTTTAAAAACAAAATAATTTTCAACCAAAAAAAGAAACAAATTTTCAACAAAATAGTTAAATTTACGGCCAAAAATTTATTTTAATCTAAAAAAAACAACAAGTTTTTAATCAAATGGCTTATATTTCAACCAAAGAAATACATTTTTAATTAAAATGATGAATCTGCAACCAAGAAAATTAATTATCAATAAGAGAGTTTAACTTTCAGAGATAATTTTCAACAAACAAAAAAATCGATTTCAAACAAAATACTTAAATATTGAACTGAACTTTCAGTTAAGAAAATAAAATTTTCAACCAAATTTTTGAAATTTAAAGAAGAAAAGATACATTTTTAATATAAATCAATACAAATTTAATAATAAATTATGATTTAATTAGACAGGGTGGCTGCTTTAATCAAAGAAAAGACTTCTCGGTTTCTTCCCGGTTCGCCAATATTTTTCACATTCAATGAAATTAAAAAGATCGAACTTTAAAGCCAAAATTTTTCCATTTGAAGTAATAAAAACTCAGCTGCAAATTAAATCACTCAAAGTGGAAATCTTGAATTTTTAACTTTTAAAAATGAACTTTAAAAGTTTTTTAAATTTAAAAATGGTGTATTCAGATGCTCAATAATTTACACGTATAAAATGGAAGCTACTACTAACACTTTTCAACTAACCAACTTTAAATTAAATGCATTTAATCTGTCAACTTAAGAATTTTAAACTTTTATAAATGATAGAGTTTAAAGATTCAGATTCATTTGCAAAAATATAAATCCAAGTTACCATTTTCAATGCTCTAAATTGAAGAATCAATCAATGAACTCAAAAAATTTCAAAATCATATAATTTTAAGAAAAAATAAACAACAAATTAAAGCATTGAAAGTGGAACTCTTGAATTTTACACTTTTAAAATTGAAGTTTAAAAGTTTTTCAATTCAAAAATGTTGTTATTAAATACCCAATAATTTACGTGCCTAAACTGGAAGGTACTAGCAAAATTCAGAATTTTTAACTTTCATAAATTATAGAGTGCAAAGACTTAGATTAAGTACCGAAAATATAAATCCACGTTAAAATGGTCAATACTCTAAATTTAAGAATTAGTCAATCAACGATAGCAAATTTTTAAATGATATTATTTTATTTTAGACTAGAAACATTAAAAATGTAACAATTTTAAATTTATTTAAACTTGTCAGTCAAAATAATTATGAGAAATCTATAAGTTGTTCTAATTTTTTTCAAATTTAAAATTTCCTTTGAATTTTTTTAGAACTTCTAAATAATTTTTAAAATTAATTGAATTTGTCTTACAAGTAAAAAACCCTGTGAATTAAAAAAATTCCATTAAATTTGGAATTATAAATAACTATTGAACACTTATTATTTTTAGAAAAAAATAGTCATTTTAAGAGATATTTAGAAACTTTTGAAAATTAATTGAAAAGTAGATTTTTGTGCATTGAAAAACGAAAAAAATTTAGAAGCTTTTTAAAATATGTTTAGAAACTTCGAAAAAATCAGCACACTTCCTTTAAATTACTTGATATCATTTCTAGTTTGAAATTAATTTTGAATCTTTTCAAAACTTTTAAATATGTCTCGAAATTACTAAAATTTTTTCTACAAATAATAAGTGTTCAATTATTATTTATAAATAAAAATTCAGAAAATTCGCTTACAAATTAAACATGTTTTAAATAGAACAATAAAAATTGTAACGTAAAAAGTTTAAAGCATATTCGAAAATATTACAATGTAAAGTTTTCTATGTCGAACTATTAAGTTTCAAATTGTTTACTTTTAGATATTTGGCTTAAATTTACTCTTCTTTTTCTTAATTAAAAATATTCAAATGAAATGGGATAAAAATTGAATAATTTAGACTGAAACAATAACTTTTATTTAATAAAAGCCTTTAATTATGAATATATTATTATTAAGTTGTTTTCAAGTTGAAATTCTTAAACTTTAAACGGATTTAGAATTGTTTTATCTAATCAGTTATTGCTCAGTTTTTAATACATAAAGTAAAGATCCATTTTAAAAATAAATTTTTTTTATTTACAGCTGATAAAATAAAACTCTTTTTATCAAAAAATTTGAACTTCAAACGCTTTTAGTTTTTCAATATTTAAGTCTTTAAGACTGCCAATTCAAATAATTATTTTAAACAAATTTTGAAATCGAACTTTGACAGACTGTCTTCTCAAAATTTGTAAAATTCTCGGTCAAGAAATAAATTCACTTTAATTTCCCAATTTTTCCCGGTCTCAGTAAACAAATTTTCAAATGATTCGAATTTTTCCTAATTTTATTTTAAATTCTGCCAAATTAAAAAAACTTTCTTAAAATCTTCTACGTTCGTTTGTGGTAATTTTGTAATCCTTCTACATTTTTTTAAATATTACCTTCAAATTAATTTTTCAGAATAAAAAATCACTTAATTTTCCTAGGAAATGTTGTTTATTCTTCCGAAGTCTTTTAAAATTCTTAACAAGTTTCTAAATTTTTTGTTCGAAATCAGCCAAAATCTACATTGGGTTTTAAATTAGGCCATGGACTATTTGCATTTAAATGTTGGTACTTCTTGGTATTTCTAAATTTATGTACTGATTCCGAATCGTCTTGTAAAATCAATTATTAATTTATATTCACAGTTGATCAACAAAAAATGTTGCAAACTGAAAAAATTTTAATGGGAAAATATAAAAAATTAGCTAATTATTTAAAAACGGTTGAATTAAAAACTGGACAGATTTTTTCTAAAAATTTGTAAAATTCCCGGTTAAGAAAATAAATTCACTGTCACTTCCCTGTCTTATAAAATTCCCGGTCCAGCGGCCACCCTGTTAGAGTGAACTAAGATAATCTGAAAAATCTGCGACTTTTCTAAATTGACAAAAATTATTAATACTGCGATTAGAAGTAAATTCCCAGTTTTTAAATTAAATTCCTGGTCTTTTTCCCGCTTTCCCAGCCAAGTCGCCACCCTGATCAACCACTTACTTGAATGATTGAGAAGACAATCTAAATAATATTTTTAAATAGTTTAAATACCAAAGCATCAATATCCTTGGTCTCGTTCTTTATGTACATCGGTGGAAACGGCTTAACACAGCTGTCATGTCGATATGACTGACACGCTGCGATAAAAAGAGACCATTTTAAGTCTGCAGCTTTAGGATCCTTCTCCAATAAATTCTTAAGAGACAGTATTTTTTTCTTCACATCATCGTGTAACACAGGCGGTTCTATAAGCTCTGCTTGTTTCTTATCAGCGTCAATTTTCATAGGTTTTTTAGGGAACAGTTCCTCAATATTATTCGGACTTTTCTCTGTATGTGCCATTATTATTGAAGAAAATTCTGCTCCTGAAATGAATAATCAATGCTTATTCATTAATTAATAAAACTGAAAAAACTTCGCTCTTGTATGATTTGATGGTTAGGAAACTGTTTTAATTTGCACACGTCTGATCGGCTTTTCTAACAGAAACTTACACGTCGCCTTTGATGATAAAAACACAGTAATACGCATTTAAGTATGTAAACATGCCACTTTTGATAAAGATGTTATCTTGAAGCCATCAAATATTTCAACATTAAAAACATACCCAATTTCAGGACAGATTTTGACTAGATGAATTATTTTAGAAAATTTTAGGAATTTAGA
>JAWWLR010000054.1:72806322-72817658 GCA_035041075.1 Acraspis erinacei | reverse complement strand
AATCGCGTGCGCATGTCCGCATCCGATGACGTCACAAAAATTGTGGTTTTGATCAGGTTCGCTCGGTTTTTTTTTTTTGGTACAATAATGTTGCAGTGCGAAGTTAAATAATTCGTGAAAGAAAAGGGGTAACCTTGTGCAAATCAAGATCCGGCCGGTGAAAATTGTGAGTAGTCAAAATCTCTTGTCATGTTTATAAATTCGAATTTCAGTCGCCAATGTGCAGTCTGTCTGTTGGACATGGCCTTCGGCATACATATGACATTGAGTTTCGTTTTTGGCAAAAAATCAGCTTCAGTCCCGCTTGTTTTTCCATACCAGAGTCCACTATTTGCATCTGTTGTATCTTCAAAGAGAAAGCTCAACTCTCGTAAGATCCAGTTTTGCTCTTTCCGACAGATGTATCGATGTACTTATGTTGTCATGCGAGATATATTGATCTTGTTTGCACTCTACTGAATGGTACGAACCAGAAAAATATAATGCTTCTCCGTCTTATTACCGTGTTTTTCCTACAGATTCACTTCTCTTTTCTCTTCAGTTTACATATCGTCATTTTTTCAACTTTGCTCCGGTTTATGTCAATATTTTCAAGATCTACAAGAGCTTCAAAATTTAAGGTTGTTTAAGCGCGACCTTAGGAAATTTTACTCTTGAGTTCCGCCGATTTGATTTCAGTTAATTGTTAATTAGGTCCACATTTACTATTGTTGACTTTTTTTTAAATATTGAAAGTCTCGATAATTAATACTTTGCTGATAAGATTGGAATATGATTATTCGATTCTTAGGAAAATCGTTATCCTACGTAGGTTTCACTTTCGGAAATAAAATATGTAATACCGAAAAAAAATATCTTATTTTTTTATTTGTATTCTAATAAATTGCTTTGATAATAATTTAAAAACTTATACTTTAAATCATGCCCTTTATGAATTAAAACAGCAGATAAACATTATTAACAATGTAAATATTTAAGTTAGTTAAATTCGATATTTATTTTAGCACAAGTAAATAATCGTGACATGAAATTCAAGTCCTAAAATTCACTTTGTAGTTTATCTGGATTTAGAGGGTGGAAAATAAAGTAGTAAGGATAAAGTCCTTAGATCAATTTCTAATCCTCAAATGTAATTTAGGGTTTCTTCACACATGAATGATAGGCAAAAACATATTAGTTCATTCTAAAATGAATGGTTTCTTCGTTATTCTGATTAACAATTATATATCTTTTTAATTTGATGACAATGTATTGTTTTTTTCTTCTTCATTTTAATCTACAAATCATTTTTCCGGTTAAGAATTGCTTGTTAAGTCCATGGTACTCTTATTTTTCTGGTATTATCTATAATAAAAACAATATTACACACTTTGGTAGTATGTAAATTTAAACAGCTGGAGAACGCCTATACAAACTATATATTGCGTAAAGTTTGTTAAAGTTACGCATTGTATTGTTTGTTTAAGTTTCGGTCATAACAAAATAATACTATTCCACTACCACACCGTGTTCTTTATTGCGTTGAAGTGATTTTCAAGAAAAAAAAGTTTGTTTAAATGTGTTTTTAGTAAGAAAAAGCGCGAATACATAAAGGGAGGACAGGTGAAAGAAGACAATTGGTATAAAGAAGGTGAGAAAACAGATTCTCTCAAATTTTTTTTTTCATTTTGAGAAATTAGGAATTTATTTATCAGATATGTGCATGATGGTTGATGTCGCCATCTGCAAATTCTGTTTTACTTTGCATCGGTAAAGTAGAAAATTAATCGCATTTATGCAAATGAATGTAATTCTATTTGCTTGTTTTGAAGACACTTGATAATATTTAATATGAGAATGTTTTATTCATGAAAACATTTTCCATACATAATTGCTTTTAAAAATACTGTTTGATCAGATTGTAATAGACAAATTATAAGGTAAATATTTAAATTTTAGAATTTTACAGTTTATAATTCAAAAATTAAACGCTATATGCCAAGAATTTAAATACTTAAACACTAAATCTCGTACACAGGAGTTCGAAAATGTTTTTCTATTCTAACATAACAGAAAGCTTTTTCAAAAACCTAATTTTTTATACGAACTTTGTAAGATTTTATGTGTGAATTTGAACTAATAGTTCCTAGTCGATTAATTTTAAATGCAAATGTATGAAATACCACAGCAATTATACGAAAGTCTGCATTATTTAAATTATCAGTCATGTCTTATGAAAGAAAAAACATGATTTTTCATGAAACACGTTTAAAACACACTAAAAATAATTGTTTAATAACATTTTTTGCAATTTATTTTTTCTTACTATTGCTTGTTATTATTTTTTTTTAAATATGGACTTTAATCAATCAAAACATCTGATTTTCGGCACAAGTACCTTAAGTACTTTAATTCAGACATAAACTTCGGCACCATTTAGGCTATTTTTAGAAGGAAACATTCACTAGAAATAATTGACGAATTTTTAAAGTAATAGGTGCTAAAAATGCTACAGCATACAAAATTTGAATTTTCAAACCGCAATGGCTCGATTCTCAGATCCTTCAATCGATAACCAACCCCTAATAGTTTTCTCCTTGAGGTACCTGATATTGAATTTACACATATCCTTATTAAAAAACGAGGGTTTGTTATTGATACTATCTCCACTATTGTAATCACATGGCCAGAGTGTGATTTAATAACACTACTACTAATAACGCAAAACATAACAAAAGGTCGGAATTTTTTGTCTTACTTTATTCATTATAAGCTCTACTGACTTTATAATCTTCTTAGCTATCCTTACTTTTACCAATTTGCACTTAAGTTTAATGAGACACACGATTTGTACTCATGAGTCTTAAAAGAGAACTTTAAATTTAAAGAGACTATAAAAAGTTAGCTTCTTAATTAATAATTTTAATTTTGAGTGTATCTCTAGATGTTATTTTTATAACGATCGAAAATTCGTTCTTTATGGAAACACGACGAGTTTGCTATTTACCAGCTCTGTGGCGATTTCGGCACACACGTTCGCGTTTATCAGATGCGAGCTTATCAGGCGATCTTACAGAACCTAGACCTACACAACAGATAACATAATACCAGGTTCATGACAATACATCGTTTGACCTTAGGATACAAAAGATATATTCAATGCAGGACCCCCAAGATATGCAAAATTCTATGGAACATGACCTAAACGTTGACTCTCTTTTCTTATCTCAACTGCGAAGTAAAACTTCTGACGAACTTATTCTCCTTGATTTCGTCTGGTTTCAAATCCAAAAATATTGACCTTCGCCCTCAAAAAACGGTGACTTTTTTTTTTTAATTTTGCGATTTTTCGTCTTTACGATTTCATTTGGCAGATTGTTTGTAAACATCGGAGAAATCAGAATTATGACTTATAGAGCGTCAGGGAAATTTAATCTCAGCAAGATGAGATTATTATGCAAGATCATTTCTGAAATGTAGGACGTCTCGTGAAAAAAACAACGAAAATAATTGAATTGAGAAGGTGTTCGCGCTTGTAATGGGCTTGTCGACTATTTTGGTCATTGACGTATAATAAGTGATAGAGAAAGGAAACGTGCAAGTGGTGATAAAAAGTAGGATATCCTTAAAATTCGCTTTGATGAATATTATAAACAAAGTTCGGACTCGTAATAACGGAAAATGATTGTTGAAAGGTGCCAATACAATAACAATAACATAAGCTTAAGCTTTATGTTTCCGCTATTCACCTTGTCTGAGGAAAGATTTTATCTTTTAGAATTCATTGATATTCACTCGTAATCTTTGCAAGGAGTCGCATCTTTTATTTATTTTTTTCAGATTCGTGAGAAATCTGGACATTTAAACAATCTTTTTTCGAGTCAGAGTGCAGATAAAAAAATAAATTAAATTTAATATTATAAAATGAATGAAGTAAATTAGATTTATATCTTATAATTGTATATTCATTTCTCTCGTCTTCCGCGTGCCTTTAAAATGAAATATCACTTTTACTATAGTAGTGATAGGATCACTTTTAGTATGCGGGATGTAGAAGTGAAGGTACAACATAAGCTTTAATGCCGTTAACATGACGATTAATTAACTGGGTACGCAGTCACGTCAGAATTTATTAGATAAGGCACTTTATTTGCGTATCCCGCGCGATTTTTTATGACGACCGAAATGCAAACCCGGCATCAAACTTGATAATTGAGAGGTGTGATGTAAGTTTCGTTAACCTACACTTCACTCGCGTTGAGAAGAAGAGTAAATATTATAGACAACGCTGAGATTCTCCCTCGACGAGGACATTTTGAAAAAATCTTTCCAGTCACTTTAAATATGACAAGAAATTGTGCGAACTTTACTGAGTTCGATTTGAAATTCTTTTGAGTTTGAAAAGTTCAATTTTTAACATTTGCAAATATGAAATCCATCAATCTACATTGCGTATTTCTAAAGTCCTTTATTTTTAAAAATATTTAATTTTCAGTCCTAATTCTTAATTCTTCATTTTCAAATAAAAATCAAATTGGATTTGAAGAGTTTCAGCGCAAAGGGCGTAAGAGTCAAAACTCTAACTTTACAGGAGGCACAAAAAACTGTCTAACTTTAATGCATTTTTTTTTTAAAGAAGTACTTTTGAGCTATTACTCAGCTCCATTGAACCATGAAAGGAACATCCTGAAAGAAGCAATCACCATCCTCCGAGATAAAGTCTTCTTAAAGGTACGGCGCATCCAAAAAAAACGTCGATTTTAACTCGTTGGATAATTTTTTAATGTTTTAATTTGAAACAAGAGAATGTTTTCGAGCTATTTTGTAGCTCTATCGAATTGCGAAAGGAGCTCTTAAAAACAAGCAACCATCTACAAAAAACTCCTCAAAGAACGACGCGCCCCGAAAAATATCTGGACCTGATACAGAAAAAATGCATGATTTTTTAATTTAAATAACCAAAAAAAAAATTTCTTTCGAGCTATTACATAACTCTACCAAACCATGAAAGAAAAATCCTAAAAAAAGCAACCCTATCCTAGAAAACACCTTCCCAATGGTGCGGCGCGTCCTCAAAAACAAAAATATTGACTTTTTGTAATTAAAAAAAAAACAGTATTTTGATGTATTTCTTAGCTTTATTTAATCTTTAAAAGGATAGGCACTTATTCCCGTGTGCTCCACGTTTTTTGTAATGGTGTTTGTGCTAGCCTAACGTCATAATAGGCTGGTATCACCAATGGTATTGCCAATGGTATAAAACGTACTAAAGAATTATTTAAACAAATTTCTCCTGATACCATCATTTCAGGCTAATTGAAGCGCATGGAAAACTTATCCGATTCGTACCTCCCCCACACTTTTTTTCGCAACACTAAAAATACAAATTAAAATTTCCAACTATTACAAAAAATATCAATTTTTTCAAAAATGTTGACCTATACACACATTACAAATTAGAATTTCCAAAAAGATTTTGTTTTGCATTTCCAAAAATGTTGGTCTATCTATACAAACGTTCCTTAGTGCCTTTTAATTTATTTTTTCCAAAATTTCAACCTGCGATATCTCAATTCGCGTGGATGTAATGTTTTGCAAAAAATGTCCCTAAATTGTGGTATAGGTCAATTCTCTATATAGTGTTGTATCTAAGTTTTGAAGGGTTAAAAAATTGAAATTTAAAAGTTTTTTAAAACTTATTGATGCTATAGTAACCTTTCAAATTTACAAAATTATTTGTCTCGTTATTTGAAAATATTTTTGCGCCTTTGGGGTCAGAATATTGTTTCTAATACTCGGTGAAATCCGAGTATAAAAATTGTAAGTGTAAAAATATTAAATTTTGTATTAATTCTTAAGACCTTTCAAGGGCTATTTGATGATAATGCTATCACTATTACTTTATATTAGTTTAATTTGTGAATTTCTAGTTTTTTGTTCCTATTAAAGTATGTATCACAATAAATCTGCAGGTATAAATTTGATCTGAAACAAAATGATCCAAGAATATAAGTCTTTTGTTTCCTAATATTAATACAGATTTTTCATATCAATGGAATACCGCTGCAGCAAAAAAGATAACTTCAGATTTAGTGGGATGTCGACCTAATTTTTGGAAATGTTGATAATTAACTATTATAATAGACATTGTTATTTGTACTTATTTATTACATTAATTTATTAACTTACTTTATTTTTATGTAGAAATTTGATTTTTGGAATGAAAAAGTACCTAAATGTCAAGTTAATCATGTGTATTATAGGATAGAGAAAATTTTAAAAAATCGCAGTCTTTAAACTTTAATTTAACACGGGCAAAAGTAATATTACTGTCAAATAATGTACGAGAATTGTATTTTAGCAACTAAAAAGTAACTATTTATTCAGCACTTTCATATCCTTATTAAAATCGTTGGATTTCATTTTTTCAATTAAAACTTATCTTGTGATGTTCTTTTTTGGTCAGACTTTTAACAGTTGTAGCCTTTTTTTCAACTTTTGATGTTGAAGTATGAAAATTTTCGCTACGAAATTCGATACTGGAGTTTTTGCTCATTTTCGATCTGGTAGGGTGTAAATGAAAAAAAATCCAGGATTTACACTAGACCACACTCTCGAATTCGATTCCCCCGTTCTAGGCTTACCTAGAACTATTGGCTCACGCAGTTTCTCAGGCGGCAGGGCCAGAGACGTTTATGACTCGCCTAGTAAGGGCCGTAGTGCGCGAGTACTCAAACGAGTATATTGCGCAATCTTATGCATTCCAATTGGAAACTGTTCAGAAGACCCTGACTACGTTTGGATCCGCCCAAATTGTGCCTAAAGCAATTTACAGGCAGCCCCCGACATTCAATTTTCTACAATTTAGAAATTTTAAATTTGAGTTTTGGTTTATTATATAATGCACATAAATGTGACCTTTTTCTGTAACATTGCATTTTGTAAATGAAATTTCTAAATATAAAAAAACTAATTTATTAAATTTATGTGATAAATAGGTTGAAAAAACATTGAGTATTATTATAGTTGAGTATTAATGGAAAATAAAAATATTCTTCATCATTTACGGGCTCCCTGGCCAAAAAACCAAAAAATGTATAAGTATTAAAATGTTGAATAATTGGGACGCAATCGACTTCGGCGAAATAAAATGGAATGACCCTTTATTTAGCTTGCAATAAAATTAATTATACAATTTTTCTGAACATTAGGCCTTGTAAAATTGATTTGAGCATGTATGCCGTTGGTATTCACCCCAGAATTCAGGAATAGAATTTCATCTGACCTTATAAATGTGACTTTTTGTGTTCGAGATTGAGTCAGTTTTTAGTTTAAATTAGTCACTTTTTCCAGTTTTTTAAGTACGTTAGCCTGCGGTAGCCCTGGAGATTCTTGGGAAAAAGATTTATATTGATCCCAAAGCTGCAAAGATCGTCGTGGCAAATCATGATAATATTTAAAATTGAATAATAATTACTGTGTAAAACTTAAAATATTTTAAGTCCGTCAAAAATGAAGCAATTTTCAAATAAAAACTTTACAAACTGCAACCGTTAAAAAATTTACGTTTTTCAACTCAAATAGCCTAATTTTTAAGACCATTGTTAATTTTTTTTAAACCAAAAAGTTGAAGTTTCAAAAAAATATCAATATCAAGAAAATTATTTTACAAAATGATAACAGGGAAGCCAAGCGATGCAGGTTTCTTACAGGTCAGAGAATTCCAAAAAGTCAGGGGAACTGGGAAAGTTGAGAAATTTAAGATTGATCAGGAAAATACAGGGAATTTCGAAACTGGCATTTTGTAGCATCCCTATATTGGAGAATGATTATAAACCGCGAATTCAATGAACATTGTTCAATGTATCAGGCGCTTTCTAAAGAGCGCTCTCCCATTGAATAACGAATCTGCATTGGACATTCATCATATAAAATTAAATTCGAGTCTGAGTGAGGGAATTTCTTGCAATATAATTCTGAACGAAGGTTCGAATCGGAACAATCAGTTAAGACAACGAATAAGTATTTATTGTGAAATATTAGCGGTGGTTTAAACACGAGTTCCTTAGCAAATCTCATAATTACTCTGAACCATCAGCACGTTTATATCTCCAGTATACATTGATTAAATGAAATCAATTTATGGAATTTTACTATAATATTATCATTTAAATGATCAATAATATTATTAATTATATTATTATAATTCTTTTATAAAATTCCCTGTCACAAACTCAAAATTTTAATTCTTTACTGAAATCCCCTGTCTCAACTTAGAATTATAATACTTTTAGAAAAATTTTTGCTCCAAGTCAGAATTGTAATTCTTTTGGAAAATTTCTTATTGCCAGTAAGGATTATGATTTTTGCACATATTCTCCATTCAAACTCAAAATTAGAGTATAATAAAATATATGAAACCACTTATAATTTGCTTGTCCAGCATATTCGAGAGAAAAATCTCGGTAATTTCCAGGTTTTCCCAGTTAGTTATGACACGATATGGTAACTTCGGATTCAACAATATTTGAAGAAGAGAACGCAATTTGTAAGATAAATAAGATTATTTTTTGATTCTATTAAATATAAAAGAAAAAAGAAGGATTTTATTATAGAACCATTATTCTTATTGCAGAATTTTAGATTATACATTTTCCTCTCGAAATTTAATTGTAGATACTTTTCACTATTTCGATTTATGAAACGCAAGCCTATTCATTCAGAATTCAATAGACTGTAGAAAACAAATATGATTATAGATCTAGCGAGGAGGAGCCTTTTGTAAGTGTAAATGACATACACATCATTCTCCTCGTCAATTCTGGTTATCTTCCTGTGCAATTGAGTCGAATAAAATTCCCGGTTCCATGCACGCTTTTCATTTTGATTTCCGTTTCATCTTTTCCTCTCAAATGATCCATCAAAGAGAGTAATATTAGTATTATCTCTGGTATTTCTTTTATTTGTGAACTGCCTTTTTTCTTATTTATATATTACAGAGAAATACAGTACACGCAAAATAAATTCGTATTTTCAGTTAAAATGTCGACAGCATAAAGGGTTTTCTTTTAAGATTATTGAATTTTCTGTGCACAGTTTACAAAATTTGCAGTAATTTGATAAATTTAATGGAATTTTCTGTAAAATTTACTGAACTTTTCTATCAAGTTGACATCTTCTAACTGTAAACTCTAATAAAAGTTCGTCTCAAATTTCTGTAAATTTCTGTAAGCTTTACAGAAAAGCTTTTGCCGTGATTTGGAAGAACACTGTTATTTGGAAAATGAATTTCATTTTGAAAAAATTGGACACAGCTAATCTGAGGGATATTTATTATCTGAAGTTGGATAAAAATGTTGCAAACCATTAAGAATTGAAAACTAAATATAAAATTGTAAATCCAGGGTGGATTTTCGACCAAGAAAGATGACTAAAAAATTGTTCAATCAAATAATTGAATTTTCTAGAAGCCAGGAGAATTATATTTTCAACAACATAAAAGACAAATTTTCAATGAATAAAGATTTTTAATCAAGAAATAAAAAAAAAGTTGATCTAAATTGTTGAACTTTTTTTTGAATTGTCAACCTGAAAATTTGAATTACTACCAAAAAAGTTTATTTTCACCCAAGTAGTTAAATTTTTAATTGAGAAATAGATCAACGAATAATGTAATAGAAAATATTTCAACCAAGGAATTTTTTTAATTTAAAATAAAGCACAGTTGAATTCAGCCAAAAAATACGAATTCTCAACAAAATAGTCGACTCATCACCCAGATAATATTAATTATCAACCAAAGATTTGCATTCTTATTCAAGAAAGGTTAAATTTTCTACTATGCACCTTAAGTTCTGGGCGTTCAAATGAACGAAATATATTTTCCCAATTATATTTTATCCAGAAATATTGTTTCTACTAACAAATAAAAATATGCTTTACAAGTTTCATTTTTCATTGCATTACTGGCAATTATTGAATTAATATTTTTGCACTGTTTATAGTTTAGAAAGCAATTAATAAAAAAAAATTGTTACAGAAAATGTAATCGTCAAGACGAAGCCACTGCAAAAAATAAATAGAAATAGAAATTCATGGCGAATAAATTACTGTCAAGAACATTATATCAATATACTCGCAAAACTTGATTTTCCGAATTCCCTAATATTTCTCGTAATAATTTCTCATTTTATCTGATCATTATTAATTCAAAGACCAGAATCCTATAATCTTGTAAGATCTTTAACATAGAGTCTTTTAAAAAAGAATGAAACAATTTCAAAAATTAAAAGTTAAATATTTCAAATTACTTATCCTTGACAGTTATTTAAAGTGCCTCTTATAGAAGTTCCCTGACTTTTGCAAAATTTTTGTCAAAATACCTGACTTTCCCTGACCAATAAAATACCCTGACTTTTGCCTGCTTTTCAGGTCGTGAATCTGCATCCCAATTCAAATTATCCAACGTCACATAAGTCTACACGTGTGGAAATTTCGTAGTCTATCCACTGGACAGTCAGTCTAGACTAGTCTAGACTAGTATCTAGAAAGATCGTCTATTTTGATAAAAATAATGAATGAATAAATCTTTCTCTAAGTCAATCTGACTCAGTACTTCATTTCATCCTATAAAATTCCGCAACGACTGGATCAATTGTCTTTAAAAAATTCTAACGTATAATTAAGAGCCGATACAAATATTTGATGCAACATTAAATTATTGTTGATATCTTAACAAGATATAAAAAATTCACGAAACTTAAAAAAATTGAATATTAGGAAAAAATTGAAACTTTTTTAATTTTTAATATTTTAAGTGGAAACTCTTAAAGCATGCTAGAATAATAAAAAAGTAGTCCTATACTGTACCCTTTAAAAATATAATTTTGTTGAAATTTAAATTTGGTGCAATTTATTTAATATAAAACGATAAAAAAAATTTCTTTCACGTCTGACTGCTCTGCAGACTACAGCACGTATTTGAAACTTTATTGTTAGTTTATTATGTTGCTGTAACTTTGTCCCGCGCCTAACACACACACACGCACACACCCATATAAAAGTTAAACATTTTTGTTATTTTTGTTGGATCTGAATTTCAATTCATTACATCGTAATATTTATTTCAATAAAACACGAACATTTTTTAAACATTAAAAGTGCCTGATATGTGAATAAATCATTTAAAATAATAAACTTGGTATGGTCATACTTGCGATTAGACTACGAAATAATGATTGTTTACTATTTCAAATAATGAATACGTTAGGTTTAATTATCATTTACGCAATCAATAAATAATTCAAGTAAATTAAATAAATCATTTATGTTAAAATTTGATTTTCTTTATTATAAAT
>JAWWLR010000054.1:72705723-72721728 GCA_035041075.1 Acraspis erinacei | reverse complement strand
TATAATTTGAACGCGTAAATTATGGAGCATTTGAATAAAAGATTTTTGCACTGAAAAACTTTTAAACTTCAATTTAATTTTTTTTTAAATTAACAGTTGTACTTTGAACTGTTTAATTTGTTGTTTCTTTTGTATTACTTTGAATGGAAAAAGGTTTAGTATAGAGTTCGATTAAAAAAATTTTATTGACCGGGAAAAATGTTTGCGAGCCGAGAAAATACCGGGAATTTTTTTCTTCGATTAAAACGGTCACCCTGGGTCAAGTATGTTTAAAATGTTTTAATTTGTAGTTAATAATTTCCAATATTGCTAATAATACATTCGGAATTTGTGATCATTTAAGAAATAATAATGAATTAATTTTGCATTATTCGTTATTCATGAAATTTAAAAAACAGTTATAACATTTTTATCTATATTTTCGGTTTAAAAAAAACGTTCGACTTCCAATTTATTAAAATTTATAGTAATAATATCTACTTGGCTACTTTAAAGATCAATTTAAAAGTTTTTAATTGAAGGTCTTTAACATTGAAGAATTTTCATTCCTAAATCTTCAAAATTAAACTATTACAAAAATGTTAACAATTATATTCCTTTAAAATGTAAGTATTAATAATAGAATAATTTGTAAATCTATATTTTTTTATTCAAGAATTTTTAATTTTAACTCTTTAGTTGTAAAAATTCTGCAAATCTAATTTACATTTGAAATTTCTTCAATTTGTAATATTTAAAATTAAAAACTCTTGATTTTTCATCTTGCAAATCATCGCAATTTAAGAATTGTTATTTATACTCTTTCAAAATGCAAGAGTTTGAAATTGTACACCTTCAAATTTGAAGTTTCAAATCGCTAAAATAAAAAAAATTTCCATTGTAAGTGTTAAAAATATAACAATAAAAAAATGTCCACATTGCATAACTAAAAAATTATTCTTAAAATTGAATAATTTGTAATTCCAAATTTTCAACAATCAATAATTCAAAATAGCAGAACTTTAAATTGTAAATCTTTTTAAATTAAAGAGCATTTTATTTAGAAAATTTTTAATTAAAAAATTATGAATAATATTAATAATATGTACTATTTCATAATAATTATAATTTCATGATTGAAGAATAATTTATAGTAATTTCATAATTTTATATTCTTTTGTCATGAATGGCGTTCTGCCATTAGCATTTTTTGTAGCTGAAATGAAAAAACCATATTCAAGCAATCAAGAACAACCAAAAAATTCATAAAATAAATTAGAATCCGCGAAGAAAAATTGAACAGTTTTTGCTGATTTTCTCGGCTTCCTTCATTTTGTATTTAGCGGTGTTCTTCCAAATTACGGCAGAATCTCAAAACAGAATTCAATAATCTTTCAAATAGTTCATAAGATTGAATAAAATAAACACTTTATTAAAAACAAAAAATTTTAAGAGTGAAATCTGTGAGACTTTGAAAAAAATAATTGAATCTGTAATTGTTAATTCAACATTAGTTATTTCAGATTTTCCTTATATTCAAGCATCACCATGGTTATCTTATTTTCTTTAAAACAATATTATACACAATTCAGTTTAGATTGCTCTTACAAAAACACAATTAGGTTTGTATGAAACAAATGTTTAATGAACTAATTACGTATTTTTATAAATAAAATTCATTCCAGGAGAATTGCAGATAATATTTTATAGAACCGGAATTCTCTTGAAGCGGACTGTATATTGTAGAAATTGTGATGAGATTATATCATAAATGTAGAGAAAAAGCTTATAAAATGTGACCTCATGTGCAGATGAATTTACATATTATTCATTATAACATCATTCAGTAAACAAATATAATTCATTACTCAAACATCATCCTGGTTGAAAAATGAAGCATTGGGACATTAAAATTCATAATATGCATTTATATAAAAACATGCGTACTTTCATTGTCTTGTTTTTATAATCAAAAAATATCTTATCAAACCTTTTACTGCTTCTTGTGTCTTTTTCCCAAAAATTTAATTTTTCCATTTTTTTTACGATTAAAACAAAAACTAAGCGCCAAAAACTATAAAAAACAAAAACTACGTGAATAAAAATAATTTTATTGTAATGTTATCTTTTACGATTAAAACAAAACCTACGCGTTCTATCAAAAAATTCTTCATAACAAATTTGAATATGTTTTTTGTGTGACTACTTTTTTCCTATTAATTTTTTTCGTACCTTGCATAATTTTAACGAAAATGGAATTTTTTGTTGTTAAAGCTGGTAAAAAAATGCTGGTTAACGATCTTGGAGATAGTCAGTTTTCACTTAAAACTAACCCTCTCATTGTGATAAGAATGTAAATTGAACAATCTTTAATTAAATTCTGGGGAACTATTTTTTGATGTTACGGTATTGACTAGACATGTATAAATAAATAATTTGATGATGACGAGCTGACAAAAACTTATTTTATTTAAAACATTCAAAATCTGTACAAAAAGCTTCAAAATTTTATTGCAAAATATGCCAAATTTTTAAAAACTTTAAATTATTTTTCAAATTTTTTAAAACCTTGTGAATATTTAAACAAATTATTCTAATTTTTCCAGAACTTTTTTTAAGGTCCTGAAAAATGAAAAAATAGCTTTTTAAGCTTTTTTTTATAATTTGAAACTCTTGAATTTTGAAGTTACTGAAATTCTTTTCTTAAATTTAAACCATTTCTTAAATAGAATATTCAAAATATTCTATTTATTTTGTACTTATTTATAGTATACCAAAATATTCAAAAAGGTTTTCTTTTTCTTAAATAAAGAATTTAAATAGGATTTTAAATTTAATAACATTGTGTAATTATCTATTTATTAAAAAATTTGAAATAGTTTATAAACTTTCAATCGGACGTTTAAGTAACTATTAAGGCTTCCGAATTTAAGCTGTTCAATTTTGAACACTAAATTCTGTAAATGGTTCAATTTTGAACAGATGCTTATAGAATCAATATTACTCAATTTTTTAAATTCAAACCATTAGTTTATATTTACAGTTGATCAACTTAAAAAGTTTTTACCAACAATTTTCCATTTTATTTCTAATTATTGGAACTGAAAAGGTACGCTTGCATATGAAAATTTCATACTTAAAAAAGTTAAAACTTGAGCTTAACATTAAAAATAAGTAGAAATCGAACTTACTTTAAATTGCATTATATCATCTGATATTTTAAGTGATTGGATTGATTTATCTTCTAAAAATTCCAGCGGCTTCCAACTGTGGAATTTCGATTATTTATTTTTTTTTTATATGAAGACTTCTTGACAAGAAACATTATTTCTACATAAACGTACACAGGGATAAATTGATAAAATACGAGGCATCCAGGATATTTCCACAATTTTTAATTACACATCTGCTGTATACAAAATTTGCAACACACTTTTACATTTTCGTCAAAAAATATAAGAAGCATAAAATATATATAATAGATTTACAAATTGACGAAGACGCAAGGTACTGTATCTGCAACGAAAGGAAAATAAAAAGCATACAAGATGTCTTGTTAGTTTGCCCAATCAAGTGTATTGTTTCAATCATTATATGTGTTTAAAGTATGGAAATTAAATGGAAGTCGCATCAGCTTGGATCGAGTACCTTAAAAAAGATACAATTAGTATGCTAAACATTAAGTATTATTAGAATCAGTATAAAGGCCGCTATAATAAAAAATATTTGATTTTTATTCTCTCTTGTACGTCGGCATTATGACATGAGCCTGTAAATGCGCTAAGGCCGGCGGCTACTTAAATTCTCTTAGTTGTTCCTTACATGATTAAATCTTAGCGAATGATCTCGGAATTATTTGAAATAATAAATTGGAATAAATTCAAATTAAATAAACTAAATGTGCAACAGGAACAATGGGATTATCATTTGGTGACTACTTATTAAGACTTAATCCTGTTTAATGCTCGGTGTAACTGATAAACGCACATTATCGCAATGAGTCAATATAAACCAAGGTAGACGTGATAAAAGTTAGCAACAAACTCCTTCGTAAGGCAATTCCAGCAAAAAATTAAACCTATCTCTAGAACTTCGGAATATTATCCGAAAATCGGATCTCGCCTAAAAACTGTAACGCATCTCGTCTCTTATACATTACATTTTGTACATTTCAGTAAGCATTGTGGATCTTGTGTCGCTTATCATTTCGGAATGAATTATATTCCTTATATTATCATAACACCCTTTCCAAATACTTCTTAAAAGGTTATTTTGATAGATAAATAGTTTCAAACCTTGGTGATTCCTAAACGACTCGTGCAGCATAAAATGTCGTTACAACCTTACAAAGCTTATTAAAAAAAAAAGAATTTCTTATATATCTCTTAATCTCTCTAAAGATAACGCTCACATTAGGCGGCAACGATCTTCACCTTGTGGATCGCCCTGAAACATAAACAAGATGATATTTTTATTTCATAAAATATCTTACAATTTCAGTACCCATCTCCTTTAAATAATAATTGTTGATATCCTGTCCAGAATAAGGTTCAGAACGAAACTTTTCAACATGTGTGTTTTAAAAACAACAAAACACATGTTTTAAATTGTCCTCAATTGTTTACAGGGTGGCCGTTTTAATTAAAGAGAAAAATTCCCCATATTTTCCCGGTTCACTCAAAGTGGAATTCTTGAACTTTAAACTTTTAAAACTGAAGTTTAAAATCTTTTTAATTAAAAAAGCTTGTATTAAAATACTCAATAATTTACACGTATAAAATGGAAGCTACAAAAACGTTTCAACTAAAAAATTTCAAATTAAATGCAGTTAAACTACCAAAATTATATAAATTACAGAATTCAAAGATTCCGATTTATTTCTAAACAAATAAATCTACGTTATCATTTTCAATGCTCGAAATTGAATAATTAATCAATGAGTTAAATGTTTTTCAAAATTATATCATTTTAAGCAAGAAACATTAAAAATAGAACGATTACAATTTTTTATAAACTTTATAAACACTTCTTCAATTAAAAGTTAAATTATTTTTAATTTTAATAGTTTAAATATCATTAAAATGCTTCAAAATTTTCTTAGAAAATCTTGAAACATCTACATGTTTTTAAAAAAATGTTTTCAAATTTTAAATTACTTTAATTTTTTTTTAGAATTTCTCATCATCTTTTAAAATGATTCCAATTTTTTTAAATCTTGCCAATTTACAAGAAGTTACTTAAATTCTTCCACATTAATTTTTTTTATTTCGAAATCTGCCGAAATCTGTATTTGGTTTTATATTAGGCCGTGGAAAAAGGGACCGAAATCTTGGTACGAATAACTGGATTTTGTCGGTACACGTAGACACTCCGTTTAAATAATTTCTAATTGTAAATCGATTATGAACTTTTTCAAAACTCAACGTACTCGAATTTTTTCTAAGAATAATAGGTATTTTTAAATGAAACAATTACAATTATAACGTTTAAAGTTTAGTTATTTTTTAATATTCTATTTATAATTACTGATTTTAAAGGAGCAGTAATGCATTTATAAATATTAAGCCATTGTCCTTTTCTTAATTAAAAGATTTCAAATTGAATCATTTAAAAATGGAATATTTTAGACTGAAATAATATTTGGAATTAAACAAGTCTTTAATTATGAAAACATTATTTTGAAGTTTAAAAAAAACTTGAAAAGTAATTTATATTCCAAGTTGAACAACTAAAAATATTTTTTTAATTCGAAATCTTCGATTTTAAACGCTTCTACTTTTTAATTGTTGTAGTCTTTAAAACTGCATTTTAAAATTCTTTTAATTAAAATTTTATTAAAAATATCAAATGGGAAATTTGTAAAATGAAAGATTGTTTAATTGCAAAATCTAAACTGAATGATACATTTGAAAAAGATAAAAATTTAACTTATTATTTAAAGAACGGTTGAAATAAAAGTTTGGACAGATTTTTGTTCACGGTCATTTCCTGCTTTCATAAAATTCCCGGTCCAGGGACCATCCTGTGCTTAAAGAAGTATCTAGAACCTTTTTCTGTCAGGAATAATTTCATTTAATTGACGTGTTAAGATCCTTTTTGGTTTTGATTAGTTACAATCAAGAATTAAGAGTTAGGAGACAAAAAAATAACTTTATTAAAATCACAAATTCAACTCGGTTCCGGTAGCAAAGATTTTCCTTAGACACAATCTTGTCTCCTTACTCTTACTTCACAGTTATAATAATGAATGTCTGAAAAATTGCAATTAAGGTCGCAACAAAATTCGCCTTATAAATGATATACATGACCAACTTGAAAAAAATATTGATACAGCACAACCTGCAAGCAGGTGATAAAGCTGGGATGATAATGTAAATAGTTCGTTTTTTTCCCAAGATGTAAACATAAAATATAATTGTCAATCATTTTAGTTTAAAATAATCTCTTATCCTTATTTAATCCCCATAATAAAATTCCTCACTCCAAAATGATCATGTTCCAAAAAATAAAAATGGGTTATAAAAAAATGCTATTTTTCAACACAATTAATAGCACATTTAGAAAGAGGAGTTTGCGAGATTAGAGTATTTGCTGTTACAAGGGAAAAAAATAATTTGAAAGACAATGTGGTTGGATGAGGGATTGGCTCTCAAGTTGAGTATAAAGAAATTGCCTTAAAAACACACGATTTTTAGTAAAGCGAAAGCAGAAATGTGCAGTGTAAATGAAGAGAAATAATAATATAAAGAAGCAAAATAAATCCTTGAAATTATGAGAATAAATGCGATAACCAATGTAGTATGCAAAATGATTGGATGAACATCTGAGAGATTGAATGCAACTTACTCAGGCTGCCCCTCAGAGCTGTGTGCCTTCTCACTTATTACGGGTAGAGATAAGATGTTCTCTATGTAACAAGAAGTGGACATTGGTAAGAATATCCCCCCGTAGTTAAAGTTCATTTGAATAAATGCCTTCATATCTACTAGTTATTTCTTAAATCTAATCTAGAAAATTCGAATGCCACTGATTTTTTTGTTGTAAATAATTGGAACTTTATTCAGATGTGCAACGACAGTCTGATAATCGAATGTGATGGATATGATAACAATATTTCTAGTCAGGGTGTCTACTCAAATCCTGGGGAAAAATTCCCTGCCAATTCCACGTTTTTTTTCAAAGTATCTTAAGTTTTTTACAAGTATAATTTTTCACAGTACGGAGTCATTAAAATATTTCGCATTCTTAAACAATCAACTCGAAAAATGAGTAAAAAATAATGTAGCTACGTAGACACAATGTCAAAATTATAATTCTTCAAAGTTTTGTGTCCAAAGAAAAAATAAGGAATGTAACGCAAGTTTATTGACGTTTCTTTTCATTATTTTCTATATAACATATAATTACCATATAATTTTCACATTATGCCTTTGTAAGCTCATTATATTTTGATAGTTTTTTAGACTGAGCTTAGTATTTAGCCGAATTATTTAAAATTTATCGAAATAATTGGAAAATATACCAAAATGCCCCTCAATTTCGTTCGAATCCCTGCTCGCAATATGTATACAGTTTCGAAAATTTATTATAATATTTTTTTCTTCTTAGTTTCTAGGGACTCAATTAATATGTTTAATTTAGAAAGCTTTGAGAAATTATGTTACAAGATATTCATAAATATATTACCACCATCAACTAATCAAATAATTGAATAATACTAAAATATAATTAATAATTTCTTTGATTTTTCCCTAAAAACCATGAATTTGATAATAATTTAAAAAAATGTTTATTTTATCTTCTAAAGCTTCAAATGCCTAACTTTTTGAATAAAAATATTTCATTTTTAACAAGATAGATGAATTTTTAACCATATAGTTACATTTTCAACCAGATTAATTTTCAACCAAAAATACTATTTTTCAAGAAAATACACGAATCCTCAAATCAAATAGTTACATTTTCAACTAAAAAATATTAAGTTTCATCCAAATAGTTGAATTTCGAAAGAAAAAAGCATCAGCTTTCTACTGAAAATGGAATAAAGAAATTTTGAGTTAAGAACAATTACCTTCCCACAGAAAAAAAAGGATATTTACAACAAAATTGATGAATTTTCAACTAAAATGATCGTTCGTGAATGGGAATAAATTAATTTCAAACCAAAAAAATGAATTTTTAACAACAATAATAATTAATTTTCAAAGAAAATTATGAATATTTAACTGGAATACTTGAATTTTCAAACTATAAGGGTAATTTTTCCAAAAAAAAAGATCAATTTTCAACTTCATCGATGAACTTTCAACTGGAATAGATGAATTTGAAACCAAAAAATAATAAATCAGCAACTAAAATGATGAATATTTAACTGTAATAATTGACTTTTAAACCACAAAAAAATCATTTTTACTTGAAAAATTTGTATTTGAAAAACTTCATGTTGAACCAAAACAAAAGGATTTTCTAACTAAAATAATGGAATTTTGAACTGGAAACTGTACATTTTTAGTTAAAGAAAAAAGTCAATTGTAAACGGAAAATATTGTTTTTTAACAAAATACTCAAATTTTTAACTGAAATAGTTAAATTTTAAGTAAAAAAAAAATAATTCTCAGCCAAGGAAAAAACTAATTTTCTATAAAATAGCTCATTTTTCAGGAAAGAAGTGAATTTTCAATTAAACTTATGGATCTTCAACCAAAAAGTTAATTTGTAGCAAAAGATTTTAACTTTCAACCAGTTAATTAAATTTTCATTCCAAGGAAGTTAATTTTCGAATAAGAACGAAATTTTCAAAAAAATAAATTAATTTTCACCTGGAAACGATACATTTTTTAAAATTAATTTTAAACAGAAATTTTTTTTAAACAAAATACTTAAATCTTTAACTGGAACAGTTAAATTTTCAGTAAAAAAAAAATAATTCTCAGCCAAGGAAAAAACGACTTTTCTATAAAATAGCTCATTTTTCGTGAAACAGACGAATTTTCAATTAAAATTATGGATCTTCAACCAAAAAGTTAATTTTTAGCAAGAGAGTTTAACTTTCAACCAGTTAATTAAATTTTCATTCCAAAAAAATTAATTTTCGAACAATAAGAAAGAAAATATTCATAAAAATAAATTAATTTTCACCTAAAAACGATACATTTTTAAAAATCAATTTTAAATAGAATTTTTTAAATAAAACACTTAAACCTTTAACTGGAACAGTTAAATTTTCGGTAAAAAAAATAATTCTCAGCCAAGGAAAAAACGAATTTTCTATAAAATGGCTCATTTTTCGTGAAACAGGCGAATTTTCAATTCAAACTATGGATATTCAACCAAAAAGTTAATTTTTAGCAAAAGATTTTAACTTTCATCCAGTTAATTAAATTTTCATTCCTAGAAAGTTAATTTTCGAACAATAAGAACGAAATTTTCATCAAAATAAATTAATTTTCACCTGAAAACGATACATTTTTAAAAATCAATTTTAAATAGAATTTTTTTAAAACAAAACACTTAAATCTTTAACTGGGACAGTTAAATTTTCGATAAAAAAAAATAATTCTCAGCCAAGGAAAAAACGAATTTTCTATAAATAGCTCATTTATCAGGAAAGAAGTGAATTTTCAATTAAACTTATGGATCTTCAACCAAAAAGTTAATTTTTAGCAAAAGATTTTAACTTTCAACCAGTTAATTTAATTTGCATTCCAAGAAAATTAATTTTCTAATAATACGTACACGATACATTTTCAACTAAAAACAGAACAGTTACATTTTTCGCGAATGAAAATTAATTTCAAACAAATTAACAACAATTTTTCAAGAAAATAGTACAATACAGTAATATAAAGCTACTTTTAACAATAAAAAATTTATTGCTACTCAATGTTATATTGGAATTTATAAAAAAGTTCATGCTCTCGATAAAATTCCCTGACTTTAAACAACACTCCCTGACATTTTCAGATGTTTCCAGATAAGGTAGACACCCTGTTAGTTTAATCTAAAATCAACGGGATTGCAGGCAAGCTAACAACAAACTCCATTCATGTGTAGCCACATTGTCTTTTGAGAACTACCACCTTGTAATAATCTTTTTTTTTTTATTAAACTTAGTTTAGAAAAAAAATTCTATAACTGAAAACTGGTTAATATGCCAATAATATATCAAAAAGGAAACAAATATTATTTTAATGAATATGTGTAATGTGTCCAAAAACGGAAGGCTTTTTATGCTCAAGTACACTGTCAATAAATATAATTTAAAATTAGAAAATAATCAGGTCTCTATAGTTCGGTCTTACCTGCTGGTGGTGAAGTTCTTCTGAAGGTCTGAAACCCAGGTTTTCCCTATGCCGAGACAGGCTGGTGGACAAATGCTGCCTTTTACGTTCAGACATTGCCATTTCCTGCAGAAGGAATACAAAATATTGTTAAATATTTCATCAATTTTAAAGATATTTTGAGAATTTTTTTTTCTAGGTCAGAACAACATACTTCGCCTTCGTTGTTCAAGAGCACAGTCGTCATGCTGTCTGCAGTAAACCACTTTTGACCCTTCATAACTATGTTGGAAGGTAGTTCATGAGTGGCACCGATATCTGACGACCAGACCATGACATTCGCACCAGGTTCGATTTTCGCAGTCCTGTGGAACTTGAAGACTGTCTCCAAAGCTCCGGCTTTGCGGATTATCTGCCAGCCACTCAAGACAATTTCCTATGACAAGATAACCATTAGGCCATTAATATTTCCTTAAATTATTATATGCGTGCGAACTTGAATTACACCGGGTGTCTACTCAATTACTGGAAAAAAATTCTAGGTTTTTTCCAGATTTTTTTGTTTGAAATGAAAAAATTTTTCAAGGTGAGTAAAAATACTTTGATAACAGGGTAAATCAAGAGATTTTTTACGAAAATAAGGAAATATATTCTCTTAAGTAAAATGAATGTGAATAAAATAATAAATTAAATTTAAATCGCTTAAAAATTCCAAACATTTCATGTAACTAAGAAAGATTTCTCTATCAAAAGTAGAATAGTTAACTTTTCAGTAATAAGATTAATTTGTATCAAAAATAAAAACGAACTTTAACCAAAATCGTTAAATTTTCAACAAGAAATGAACTTTCTACCAAATTTACAACTAAAGAATATTAATTTTCAACCAAAAATAAAATAGATTTTTAGTTTAAAAAATTAATATTCGACCAAAGAGATGCATTTTTAAGTAAAATGATGAATTTTCAACAAACAAAAAAGAGTGCATTTTGAGTAAAGCAGCTCATTTTTAAAGTATGCAATTGAATTTTCAACCAAGAAAATGAATTCTAAACTAAAAATATAATAAGTGATTTATCAATTTAAAAAATAATTTAATTTTAAATCACAAACAGCTGAATTCAAACAAACAGAACATATTAATTCGCAACCAAACAGTTGCATTTTCAACCAGAAAGATTAATTTTCTACCAAAAATACGAATTTTCATCTAAAAAATATAAATTAGCAACCAAAAATTAAATAATTTATTTTCTCAGTTAAACTATTAATTTTCAACCAGACACATTTTCAATTAAAATAATGCAATGTTCAACTGTACCAAATTTAATTTTCAACTAAAAAAGCTAAATCTTAAATCAAAAATAGAATAGTTAAATTTTCAATAAAAAAAAGGAATTTCTAACAACAAATTTTCAAAAAAATAGTTAAATCCAGTCATACAACTTTTTTACAAATCAAAAAACATTCTTATTTAATTTCATATTTTAATTTAAGAGCAAAATTTAGCAAGCTCTCCAAAAATTCCATGACATTTCCAATTTTTCCAGGCAACTAGACACCCTGGGTATATTTATAATAATTCAAACATCGCACCTTGCTGCCTTTGTTCGTCAGTTTCACGTATCGACCTTGAGGGTCAGCTTCCGTGATTTCAACGTCTCCCCTGGCTGAACCCGAGACGCTGTAATCGCTGCTGCTGCGCTCTTCACTTTCTTCCAAAAGTGTGCGCTTTCGTTTTCCGCCTCGAATGGGCGTGTGTCGCGATGGAGTGCTCCTGGTTGTCTGCATTGTCGAACTCGGCGACTGCATTGGTGTAATGTTCAATCTGCAAGATCGGCAAATTAGAAAAATGACTCTAATCTTGGTATGGGGCCATCCCTTAAATTCTAGATAGGCCTCACAGTCCCTAGGGACAAAATATAGGGACCAAAAGCAATAAATGCATAAGATCTCAAAAGAATTTAAGATCAATTCAAAAAACTTCCAAGCAATTTAAGTTTCATTCGAATGAATTAATAACAATTTATAAATAAGGAGAAAAAAAAACTTAAATGACTTCAGTAACTGCAATTAGCATAGGACAATTCAGGGGAATTTTGAAAGAGTTTTATGAAATGCCTAAGAGTAAATAAAAACTTTTAAAAATCCAGTGGATCAAGTAAATTTAAAAGAATGCAAGTGAATTAAAAAATTAAGAGAATTCCAAAGAATTAAAAAAATGCAGGGTAAGTTAATAAGAATTCAGAATCAATTTCAAAAAATAATTTCAAATCTTTGAAAAGTTACTAATTTGTAACCAAAAAAATCACTAATGTCTACAAAAGAATGAAAAAATATATGAAAAATGCTGATTATACATCCTGAAATCCTGGAAAATCCACAGAAAAATTACCTTCGATAACCTTACCGGCACTTAAAATTATTACAAAACTTTAAAACCCTTTGAAATTATTAAAACCTCTTTTTTATATCTTTTAAGATTTTCTAAAATATTGCAAATCCTTTGAACTCCCATTAAATTACTGAAGTCAATCAAAAATAATTTGTAATCTTTTAAAATGACCTAAAATATTGCAAATTCTTTAATTATTTTTTTGAAAAATATAAAACTTCTTAACGCTTTTGAAAATGCCAAAGTATTGGCAAAAATGCCTTAAAATATTTTAAAGCCTTGGACCATTTTATCAATTGATATCTAGGATCAATTAAATCAAAAATTGTGATCCATTGAATTAAGTAGCATTGAGTAAATGTAAAAGAACTTTATGGCATTAAAAAAAAAACTGAAAAGAATTCAGGATAAACTGAAAAGAATTTAGGGTGAATTCGAAAAAATAAATTGTTTAAAATCCACTAAAATATTATAAAATCTCGTGAAATTCTGTAGAATTTTCCTAAATACTGGAAAATTGATTAAAATACCGTGAGAACATTAAGAAACTCAGAATAATTGAAACCTTGGAAACCGAAAATATTGCAATCGTTTTGAAATCCCTTCAAATTATTGAAGTCAATAATAAATTTCTAGAAATCTTTTAAGATTCCCGAAAATATTTAAAATTATTTGGAAGCCAACAACAAAATGCCTCACTTCTAATGGATAAATTCTGTAAAATCCACAGAATATTATAAAATCGCGTGAAATTCTATGATAATATATAATATATATGATAATATATATACTATAATTCTATATATATATATATATATATATATATATATATGATGATATATATACTATACTATGATATATACTATAATATATATATATATATATATATATATATATAATATATATACTAAAATATTTCAAACGCTTCGAAATCTCTTTAAATGAAAGAAATTATTATTGTTTTGATCCTTGGAAAGAAAAGTTATATTATGGGCTAAACACAGGGCACAATAGGAACAAAATCTTGAAAATCGGGTACTTTAGGGACCTTAACTGAATATAGGACACAATAGGGAATATGGGGACCGGTCTGTGAGGCATGTCAATATCTAAAATCACTGTTGTACTTACCTAGCCTCTTCAGACTCGAGAAGCTTTCTGTATGCGGCAATTTCAATGTCAAGAGCGATCTTGATGTCCATGAGATCCTGGTACTCTTGCAGCTGCTGTGCCATTTCGTCACGCATGCGAGCCAACTCAGCTTCCAAACCAGCCAAACCTTCTGCATGGCGAGCCCTCTCGATCTCGCGGAGATTTTCCAAATCCCTGCATAATAAATAGTTTATTAATTACAAGTAGTAAGAATCAGCCAAGAGCAGGTTGTCTACCCAAATCCTGGAAAAAAATTCCCTGAAAATTGCAGCTTTTTCCAGATATTATTTATCACCGTATGGAGGAATTAAAATATTTAGCATCTTTTAAAACAGTCGGCTCGGAATGCTAAAACATAATTATTCCGTTCTTGAATTTGTCACTAAGTTAATTATTTTGAATAATTATTCAAACAAAGTTTTATTTTATCCTATATATTTCAAATTCAGTGTGTATTTAGGTGAAATTAATGTATTATTAAATTCAATTTAAAAAGCTTCGAATTCCTAACTTTTCGAGACAAAATATTGTGTTTCCATCAAGAAAAATAAAATTTTAACTACATAATTGAATGTAACACTAAAAAGGATCCATTTTTAAACCAAATTGTTAAATTTGAAACCAAAAATATCTTTTTTCAACCAAAAATAGGATCATTAAATTTTCCGTTATAATTTAGTTGTCTACAACAACAAAATTTCAACCAAAGTGATGAATTTTCAATTAAATAATAATTCGTCAAGTAGAATTGATGAATTTAAAACCGAAAGAATAATTTTCAACAAAATAGTTTCACATTTAACCAAGAAGTTCAATTTTCAACAAAAAAGATTAATTTTCTGCCAAAAAAGAACATTTTTGAACAAAATACATGAATTTTCAACGAAAGTGATGAATTTTCAACTGTGATGAGAAATACTAAACGGGAATACTTAAATTTCATCCAAATAGATGAATTTCTAAACGATAAGAGTAACTTGCTACCAAAAAGGACAATTTCTTTAAAAAAAAGAAGGTTAATTTTAAGACATAAATAATGATTTTATACGGAAAAAAATACAATTTTTCAATAAAATACATGAATTTTGAAACAAAAAATTTGATTCTTCTATTAAAAACAACCGATTTTTAAACAATACATATAGTTGAAATTGGAAGTGAAAAATACAGTGTTTAACCAAAAATGTAATACTTAAATTTGTAATTAAAAAATTAATATTCCAATAAGAATAAAAAATAAAATGTTAACCAAAGTGATGACTAAATAAAATAATGAATCTTCAATGGAAATAGTTGAATTTTAAATCAAAAGGATGAATTTAAAAAAAAAAGACGAATCTTTAACTGGAATAGTTGAATTGTCTACAAATAAGATACATTTGTAACAAAGATGGTTACTTTCTACAGAAAATTACAAATTCTCATGAAAATGCATGAATTTTTAACTAGAATAGAATAAATTATTAACCAAAAATTAAATGTTTCAGCAAAGATATGAATTTTTGCCTAAAATGATGGAATATTTAATTAAAATTGTTACATTTCTGGCTAAAAAAATTTTTTTTTAATATTTAAACAAAAATAGTTACGTTTACAAAGTGATTAATTTTCAGCTAACATGATAAATGTTTAATTACAATTATTGAATTTTCGAACAAACAGACGAGTTTTTAACTAATATGAGCAAATAATTTTCAGGAAGTTACATTTTCAGTTAAAAAATAAAAATGTTGACAAAAAAAATTCTCAACAAAATAGTTGAAGTTTCCTCTGAAATAGCTAGATTGTCAGTAAAAAAAAGAATTTTCAACAAAATAGCCATTCCTCAACTAAAGTTTAGTAGTTGATATTTATGAACGAATTTTCAACAAAAAATAGAATTGCTAAATGCTCAGTTAAAAAAAATTAATCGTAAGCCCAAAAACGAATTTTCAACTAATTATTTAAATACAGTAGTATAAATATACTTTTACAAATAATCAATCTTTTTTTTTAAATTTTATATTGCAATTTTTTTTAAATTAGACAAGCCCTCGAAAAAAGGTCCTGGGTTTTAAAAAAATCCCTGACATTTCCAGGAATATAAAAATTCCCTAAAAGCGAGTATTGGACTGCATTTTGTTGGACTTGAATGCTTACCTGATTCTGGCATTGAGAGCGTTGTTGGCGGTTTCAAGCTCGCTGATTCTTGAATTGAGT
>JAWWLR010000054.1:72661107-72672178 GCA_035041075.1 Acraspis erinacei | reverse complement strand
TACAGCTCCGAATTTTTAAAAAAATTTTATAAGACTGTACGCTATATTTTTACTTTAGTTTTGCGTAAATTCGTGAATGGTGAAACATTCCTTGACCCCTGAGACCGGGCGGCATGCGAGTGGCCAACTGGAAATAAAGCGATTTATTGATAAGAGAAGGAGGGGGCATTGCACGAGACACTCGGACTCGCTTGCTTCTTGGTTGCAGAGTTGTAGTTTGAAATTCGAATCAGTTCGAATTGGGTGATTCGCGGGGAAGGTCTGCTCGGAAACGGTTTTCTAAATAAAAAATGGATCCACTTTTGCTTGTGCGTGAGTGTATATTATCTCCAGGAAATCGAGTGCCTAAGAATCCCTTCGTCGCCAGGCCATGGCTCCAGGATAAAGCAGCGGCGGCAACACCCAGTGGCAACATCGGATTCAAAGGAATCGTTGCCGGTAATTATTTAATTGAAAGTACAATATTATCCCGAAACACCTCGGCTAATTTTGCGTTATCACGAAATCTTATGTGCAAAGAATAACCTTGACAGTGACCTCATGTGGTGTTTCCAAAATAAGGTTAGGGTTCCTCCCACATGACAGGTGTCAAAATAAAAATAATAAAGGATGTTCGAGCAATTACTCCTTTTAGAAGTAGAGAAATATTCTTAATGATGATTGGAGAATATAAGAAATAGAGATTTAACTTTTATGCTGACCTTGTGGTATTATTGACACGTAGAATAGATGAAAAAGATTAAAAATTTGGAGAATAACATAACCCTATACATTAGACTGGTTTTGCCTGGAAATGTTTTTCATGTTTTCTAATGCCGGTTTTCCGGTTTTGTAAGCCTTTTTAATGGTAATTAGATTACTGCAAGAGTCCAAAGTTTACTCTGAAGACGAATAGGAATAAGTTTTTCGCCCGGAGACATTAAAAAATTGCTTCGCTCGAAAATCTGAAAACGAACACTAAATTTATTTGAAAGACATTCGCATTTTTAACATTTTAAATTTTTTGCGAAGTGAGCAATAATGTCATTATGCAAGGTCTTGCACAGATATTTCTATTTAAAAATATTCCAAATCACTTTTAACTTTAAACCCTCTAGGTCATGGTTTCAGAATAATTGTTTATTTCGACATGTCATTCTAGAGTAAAATTAAAGAAATTTATTTATTTTTACTATTATATGGAAATTTAAACTAAATTAATAATAACCAAATGTTTGAAAATTCGACTGGTTCGTAGAAAATTCGTCTTTATGGCTTGAAAATTGAATAATTTGATGAAAATAGTTTTTCTTTTTTAACTATTAATTTTTTTTAAATGGAAAATCAACTGTTTTGGTGATTTTTTTTTAATTCAACTCTTTCTTTAGAAACTTTATCTTTATTGGTTAAAAATGCAAGTGTTTCTTTGAAAATTAATCGGGTTTAGTTGAGAATTAAAATATTTGGTTTAAAATAGTTTTTGCGGTTACATTTAGCAGTTCTTGATTTAAAATAAACATTTTTTCTTGGTCAAAATATCAACTATAACATTTTTCGTTGAAAATTCATCTTTTTAGGTTGAAAATTCCACCACTTGCTTCAAAGTTGAAGTAATTTCGTAGAAGTTAATTGTTTAGTTGAATATAATTAACTTTAGTGAAACAGTGGAATTTTTTTTTTTATCTGAAAATTTAGTTAATTTTTTAAAAATTAGTTATTATTGCTAATTATTGATTTAATTATTGAAAATTAGTCTCTGTTGAAAATCCATCTTTTTGGTTGAAATTTTAATTATTTGCTTGAAAATTAATCTGTTTTAGTTCAGAATTCAAATATTTTGTTGAAAATTATTTTTTGTAAACCCTTGGCTGAAACTTGAAGTAATTTCGTAAAAGTGAATGTTTTTGGTTGAAGATTCATCATTTTAGTTGTTAACTAGCTTTTTCTGGTTAAAAATTAAATTTTTTTAACTGAAAATTTAATTCATTTGTTGCAAAGTTAACTAATTAGTTAAAATTTAGGTTTTTTGTTGAAATTTCGTTTTTTATAGAATATTTTTATTTAAAAGACAAACTTATTTCACATTATCATCACAAATTTATTGTTTGGAATTTTTAGAATCATTTGAAGATTAACTCCAAATTATCAAAAGATTAATTTTTTCAAAATAGTGTATTTTTTGAACGAGCATAGAGGTATTCGTGATTTTTTATTCGACTTTGGAATTCTTGCTTTTTCAATTAGTTCTAAAAGAATTAAAATATTTACAAGAATGACAAAATGGCTGCTATTTTCTAAATTATTAATAGTGAATTTTCACGAAAACCCTGTTTTTTAAATACCTTTTAAAAAATAAACAATTCAATTGTTCTCGGAAAAAAACAGAAAGTACTAAAATAAAGTCAGAAAAAAGTTTGCACATCTGGAAAAGTTGTTCAAAAATACCTCTTGTTCTTTTTTGCTATCCTGCATCATTCATAAAAAAAGAAAAAATTATATTTAATAAAAAAAAAATCCCGACTTAAAAATGGTTCAGCCCTCATAAAACTGATAAGTTGCCTATTTCGTAATAACAGAAACTTTTTAAATATTGGAAAAAACAAACAAATAATGTATGTTTTTGAAAAGGCAACTATTTTTGATTAAATCATATTTTTAGGTCAAAAAATAAACTGCTTGGTTGAAAGTTGAACTACTTTGTTAAAAATTCATTTTTTGGTTGAAAATTCATCTGTTTGGTTAAAAATTGAAATATTTTATTTTTATAAAATTAATCTGATTTGGTTCAGGACTCAATTGTTTTGTTGCAAATTCAACTTTTTTGGTTGAATTCAACTATTTTCTATTTTAAATCAAAATATTTTTTTGTAGAAGTAGTACTTAATGCATTTTTTTATGACAATTCATATTTATTGGTTAAAAAGGCAACTGTCTGGTTGAGACTTGAACCACTTTGTTAAAAATTCATTTTGTTTTGTTCGCAGATCCATAATTTATGTTGAAAATTGAAGTGTGCTGTAAACAAATTCATGTTTTTCTCTTGAAAATTCAATATCCCGTTCGAAAATTAATGTTTTGTTAAAAATCTCAACATTTGGTTAAACATGAAAATATTTTTATGAAAACTTAAATATTTTGTAAAAAATTAACTTTTTTGTTCACAAATTTTACTTTTTGGATTAAAAATTCAACTGTTTTATAGATAATTCCCGCCTTTCTAAATCATTTTTGATTGAAAATTGAACTATTTTGTTACATTTTTGTAAGATTCACCTCTTTGGTTGAAAAATTAACATTTTTGTTCAATTTGTTTTTTTTAATTAATTTTTTTATCTGAAAATTTAACTTCCATTTTTGGTTAGAAATTTATACTATACTATAATATATAATATACAATAGAAAAAAATATATAGTATAATATAATATATAATTTATACTGTACATATACTATTTTGTCAAAAATTAATTTTTTTCTTCGTTTAATTCAACTGGTTGAAATTTCGTATTTTGGTAGAAAAGTCATCTTTCAACTGTCTTCGAAAAAATTCATCTTTTTGGCTTGAAAATTTAACTATTTGGTTAACAGTTCAACTAATTTGTTAACAGTTATTCTTTTTGGTATTTACATGAATTTAAAAAAATACAACCGCCATTTTGACATTTTTCTAAATTTTTGGATTTTCTTGAAATTAATTGAAACTTTCGAAAATACATGTTGAAAAAAATTTCTGTCAGTCTTTAAGAATTCACAGGCAATTTTCGAATGATTGTAACAAATAAAAAAATCAAATTAAATTAAACTGTGAAATACGTATTCTATTATCAAATCATTACGAAACCCTAGGCTGGAGCTCTCTGTCCGATTAAAAATGTCTGTTGAAAAAATTTAAAAATATCAAATGTTTTGAGATCATTTGCATTGCGATAATTTCTTATAAGATATGTTCCGTCAGGTTCAATATATTGAACTTGACAGAATATTTCAACATAAATTTTCAGACTATACTTTGCAAATGAGACTTTTATTATCCTCTGTAGATTTTCTCATAAGGTGTTTAGTATTATCAAAATTGGAATTTTATTTGCAAATTTTCAAATATTTATTTCTAGAACCCTAGACACGGTTCTTATTATAGTTTCTGGAATATTTGAATCGTCAATTCTATTTATAAATTGATATTGGATTCTTGGCCTCGAATTCACTTTTCCACGTAGCTTTTTGCTTCCAAAATAGTATTTGATTAAACCATTAAGTGTCCAAGTTGGGTCTAATTATCATCCATTTTATGCTTTAATGTTTGTGATTTTATTTCAGGTGGAATTACAGGAGGCATAGAAATTTGCATAACATATCCCACTGAATATGTTAAGACACAATTACAGTTGGATGGCAAAGCAGGTGCAGGAAAGCAATATGCTGGAATATGGGACTGTGTGACAAAAACCGTGAAAAATCGTGGATTTTTTGGCCTCTATCGAGGACTCTCTGTCCTTCTCTATGGCTCTATTCCCAAATCAGCGGTTCGTTTCGGTGCTTTTGAATCCTTCAAACAGCGAATGGTTGACGCAGACGGAAAGCTTACTCCACAGAAACGACTTTTAGCTGGTCTAGGCGCAGGAATATGTGAAGCTATTTTTGCAGTAACACCCATGGAAACCGTAAAAGTAAAATTTATTAATGATCAGCGATCTGCGAATCCAAGATTCCGGGGATTCTTCCATGGAGTCGGGATCATAGTTAAAGAAAATGGTAATATTAATTAGTTCTAGAATATATTTATATATTCTATATAAAAATATATATACGAATTTAAAAATATAAAAAAAATATAAACAATCCTAGAATATATTTTCAGATAAATATATTCAAGAGGAAGAATTTGTTATTGCAATCGAATACTTTTTCCAGATAAGGATTATTTTTGTATTTTATATATCATTGAAATTCTTAATTCATGACTAAAAGTATCTTCGTAATTTAAGAAGATATCAAATTGCGTAAAACGTATACTTAAACACAAATTAAAGTTAATTAGATTCATTTTTAACTGCAATTGCTAGCTGTTAGTGTTACAGACCAATGAAAACGGTGTCAAACGATACTCTGTAACTTTAAACATTCTCCCGTCCTTGTACATAAACTAACAGGAAGACGATGTACGAATCGCTTCGTTTACATACATAAAAATTAGGGACCGTATTTAAATTACGTAACAACTTAAGGGGGAGAGGGGTCAGGAGATTTTGATAAGATTTGTTACGAAGTTTCATTGGTTAGAGAAAAAGCCGGTTTTAGAAAAAGAATCTTGCAAAAGTCAGGGAATTTCCATAACTTTAAATAACTGTCAAGCAGTATAAATTTGAAATATTTCCATTTTAATTTGAAATTTTTTATTCCGTTTAAACAAGATTCGATTTATTTTATTTTTTGGAAAATTCCAGTCTGATTGAAAACTCATACTTTGATTCTACTTTGATGTTCAAAAGTCAAAATGAAATCTTTATTGGCTGAAAATTCAACTGTTTTTTTTTTTTAAATCGTCTTTTTGGGTTGAAAATTAAACTTTATAGCAGAAAAATGATTTTTTTTTAAATTCATATCTTGGTGTTCAAAAGTCATCTTTAATCTTTTTTTGGTTGAAAATTCAACAATTTTATTTTATCAGCATTTGCATCTTTTTCGATAAAAATGCAACTGTTTTGTTAAAAATTCAACTATTTCGTAGAAAATTTACTCCCTATTTTCTGAAACTTTGTTTTGTTTAAAAAGTCATCCTTTTTCGTTAAAAATTCAACTTTCTTCATAGAAAATTTACTTCCTATTTAATTATCATACTTTAATGTTGTGAACTCAGTCTAAAATATTTTTAAATGAAAATTCGACTATTTTGTTTTTAAATTTGACTTTTTCATTTCAAAATGCATTTATTTTAGTAGAAATTGCATATTTGTTGGATAACAATGCAACTATTTGGTTGAAAATGCAATAATTTTTTTAAAAAGTCATCATTTTTTATTAAATTTCAAGTATCTTTGTGGAAAATTGACTTCTTATTTAAAACTCATATTTTGATATTGAAAAGTAAAACTGAAATCTTTTTTGGATTAAAATTCAGATTTTTTTTTAATTTGTCTGTTTCATTTAAAAATTCATCTGTTTTAGTAAAGATTGCATCCTTCTTGGATGAAAATTAAAAATGTAACTTTTTAGTTGAAAATTCAACAATTTCGATCAAAGTAATCCTTTTTGGTTGAACATTCGTATTTTTCGTTTGAAAATTAAACTATTTCGTAGGGAAAAAGTTACTTTTTGTTTTAAATTGATATTTTGCTTTTTAAAAGTCATCTAAAATCTTTTTTGGTTGAAAATTCAACCATTTTATTAATAATTTGGCTTTTTAATTAAAAAAGCTCATCAATTTGAGTAGAATTTGCATCTTTTTTTGATAAAAAAGCATCTGTTTGATTGAAAATTCAATAATTTTTTTTTAAAAGTCATCCTTTTTGGTTGAAAATTCAACTGTTTTCTTGAAAATTCGTCTTTTTGGGTTGAAAATTAAACTTTATCGTAGAAAAATGACTTTTTGTTTAAAATTCATATTTTGGTGTTCAAAATTTATCTGGAATCTTTTTTTGATTGAAAATTAATACTATTTTTTTCTGATTTGTCTTTTTAATTTAAAAGATCATAAACTTTATCAAAATTTGAATTTTTGTATAATGCAACTGTTTTGTTCAAAATTCAACTATTTCGTGGAAAATTTACTCCCTATTGAAAGCTCATATTTTTATATTGAAAAGGCATACTGAAATCTCTTTGAGATGAAAATTCATCTAATTTCTGAAACTTTGTTTTGTTTAAAAAGTCATCTTTTTCCGTTAAAAATTCAACTTTCTTCGTAGAAAATTTACTTCCTATTTAATAATCATAGTTTGATCTTGTGAACTCAGGCTTAAATCTTTTTAAATGAAAATTCGACTATTTTCTTTTTAAATTTGACTTTTTCATTTAAAAATTCATCTATTTTAGTAGAAATTCCATATTTTTTGGATAACAATGAAACTGTTTGTTTGAAAATTGAATATTTTTTTGAAAAAGTCATCCTTTTTGGATAAACTTCATGTTACTTTTTGTTTTAAATTGATATTTTGCTTTTGAAAAGTCATCTGAAATCTTTTTTGGTTGAAAATTCAACAATTTTTTTTATAATTTGCCTTTTTAATTTAAAAAGCTCATATTGTTGAGGATTCATCTTTTAGGTTCAATATTCAATTATTTTCTTGGAAATTTAAGTGTTTTGTTAAAAAGTAATATTTTATGGTATAAAGGTAATTTTGTTAATAAATAACTTTTAAATTTGTATCAGAAATATTTTTTTTCATATCGTTCATAAAACGGTCCTTAAATAAAACGTCTATCTATGCCCGCAACGTCAAAAAAGACTAGTTAATTTTGTAAGCTGTCAATTTTGTAAATACCCTCACAACTAAACATAAAAATGAATACAAATATCGACTACCTTTATCAAATGAATATTTAATACAGGATTCAGAGGAGTGTATCAAGGTGTCGTACCAACAATGATGAAGCAAGGAAGCAATCAAGCGATTCGATTCTTTGTCGTCGAAACCTTAAAGGATTGGTACACGGCAGGTGAAAATAACAAATCAGTACCTAAACCAATAGTTGGTGTCTTTGGAGCCATAGCAGGAGCTGCTTCTGTTTTCGGAAATACTCCTATTGACGTTGTGAAAACCAGAATGCAGGTAAATAGACTTGCAATATGAAAATTGTACAAAAAATAATACAGATTCGAATTTTCGCCTGGATTTTAATCGATTTCTTTTCTCAGGGTCTGGAAGCCGCGAAATACAAAAGTAGTTGGAATTGTGCTGTTCTGATTTGGAAGAATGAGGGACCAGCAGCTTTCTATAAAGGAACTGTTCCACGACTCGGTCGAGTTTGCCTAGACGTTGCTATAACTTTCATGATTTATGACTCCTTCATGGATCTCTTCAACAAAGTTTGGCCTTGAAAATCGCCCGCTCCATGAACTATTTTCGGCACCAGCCTATTCTCTAGGCTCTAGGCATTGTAAAATAGAATTTTGCAAAGAAACAGAATAAGCGGTGCGAACTGTGTTTGTACTTTGGCTGTTGTGAAGAAACAACAGCAGCAATGAGAACAAAACAGTTTTGAAAAGCTTTTAGAATACGCGCGAATGGAGAAAAGTTACTATTTATTTTTGTACCAGGTTTCTTTTCGAAAATTTCAAAGGGGTTGCGTCTCCTGTTCTCAGAAGAATATTTTTTCATTAAAGCCTTAACTGGCAATTTGCCATAATTTCAAGGACAAATAATAGCGTGTAAATATATTATTATATTCATGGTACTGTTGTATCATCCTCGTATAACGTATATTATGTGGAAAAAAGATTTCATTCGACATTTGATATATTAAATCTTTATCGTTATTTTTTTATTAAAAATTCGTACCTTTATTTATAGATTTGAAACGTGTACAAAAGATGCTGCGAGTCTTTGATTCTGATGAATTTTGTGTAATATTTTAATATTTTACGTGATGCATTTTTCTTATTTTGGTAACGTTTGATGACATGGGAAATATTTATACTAAATTGGATCATCAAAATCAAAGATAAACTACAGCACAAGATCGTCAAGTATTCGTTGCCTGGTTTATCAAGCAATTAAATTGTTAATTAAGTGCGCAGTGATTCATACAAAGTCAGTGAATTTTGCGTACAAGACTCATTCCAACGAACATTCCATCGCAATTTTTAGGGTAGAAATATTGTATAATCTAGTAATTTACCACGTATTATCGCATTCTTTGTTGAAAAGTACAGAAAAAGCGTTAAATTTTATTTTATTTAAGATTTTATACACTATCTGTGAAATATAATCTGGAGCTTTTTCATTGTTATCTTCGTTGTTAGTGGTTTGATTGTAATTTATTACTGCATTTTGAGAATATATCAATTTGTGTCGTAAATTTTGTTATGGGTTATTCTTTAGCATGGGGCGTGGTAGAGCACAATTTTTTATGTGAAACTATTCCTAAAATTAGGCTTTATTTAAAACTAATTTGATTAATTTGCATAGGGTTTTGATAGTAGGGTGTCCAGGGTCCTTGAAAACCACAAAAAATTAAAAAATTTCCAAAGATTTGAAAATGGTTACAGAACACCGGATTTCAAAGATTTTAAAATGTTACAAAACATTTAAGAAAATTTAAAAGGATTTCAAATAATGCGATGATTTCAAATAATATAAAAAATGTAACAATCAAAAATTTAAGAAAGATTTCACAAATATTTCAAAATATTTTACAATAATTTCAAAGTATTTAAAAAAGCGTCAAAAATTGATTAGAAAATTTACAAAAATGTGTCAAAGATTTCAATCGTTTCATAAGGATTTCAAAGATTTGAAACAATTTCACAAATATTTCAAAGAATTCATAAGGTTTTCAAAAATTATTATATTATCTTCTCTTTAAATAGTTGAAATATTATTAGAAAACTTAAAAATTTTATTTCAAAATCTTGAACCATCTACATGTTTTACATTTATTCAAATTTAAAATTCTTCTTAATTTTTTTACATCCTGCAAAATAAAAAATATTTCTTTAAAATCTTCCTGATTCATTTTGGTCGATTTTGGAAATATTTTTAAATATTCTCTTAAAATTAATTTTGTCAAAATAAAAAGTAATTTTCAATTTTATTTTTTAAATTTATTTATTAGGGCTTTGAAACTTTTCAGACTCTAAATTTATCTTCAGCATACTCGATTTTTTTTTGGATTTATAGGTGTGTAATATTTGTTATACATAAAAATTCAAAAACTTAACTGCAAGTTAAATTTTTTCAAATAGAACAATTAACACTGTAACGTTCAAAGTGTAGTTTTTTGTTTAGTTTTGAATATCTTATTTATAATTACTGATTTTACATGAACAGTCAAATATTTCTAAATATGTTTAGACTAAAAAAATATTTTAAATTAATAATCGTCTTTCATTACGAATATATTATTTTTAAGTTATTTTAAAATTGAAAATAATGTATAATGTTTAACAGGCGTTTACACAGATTGAAACAGTTTATTTTTTTAACGTTAAAATATCGAAATTCTTAAATTTTGAACAGATTCCGAATCGTCTTTTAAATCAATTATTAGTCACTTGGTAATTCTTACTGTATAATTCAATTGTAAAAATCATTATAATTTATATTCAGTTTTGATTAACTAAAAAGTTTTTTATTCAAAATTTTCGATTTCAAACGCTACTAATTTTTTATTTTTGAAGTTTTTTTAAAACTGCATTTTAAAATCCTTAAAATGAAAATTGTATGCTTAAAAATTAAAATTCAAAATGGAAACCGATTTTTTTTCTTCTAAAAATGTGTAAAATTCCCGGTCAAGAAATAAATTAACTGTCATTTACCGGTTATTCTCGGTCTCATAAAATTCAGGAATTCAATTATTTCAAATTAGCACAAATATTGAAGAATTATTTCACAAATATTTGGAAAGATTTTAAAATATTTCCAGAGATTTTACAAAGACGACATATTTTTGCAAAAATGCAGAATTTTTTTATCTCTAGTTCCGCTTTCTTGAGAAATTGTTGGCCAATAAAAAATTAATATTGTTCCTAGAAATTAGAATTATAGAAATTATAATAATTATAAAAATGAGAGAATTATAGAAACAAGAAACACTGTGAAAATGATTAGTTAAAAAGGTATTATTTTTAAATCTTTCAAATTAATAAATCAAAAAATATTTGAAATATTTGTATTATATATTTACTACATATATATTTACTTTTTCTTTACATCAATTTCAGTGCCTCTTTTTCTGAAGCAAGTAATATTTTTAAGATGAATACTAAACATGGATTTACCATAACATTTACAACTGACTATATTTTACAAAATATCAGGGAAAATTTAAAATCAGAAGAGAAGTGGATGCTTATGGAAGAAAAATAGGCAAAAGAGAAGCACGGAGAAAAATTATAATGTAAAAAAATACTGGAATTAAAAAATAAAAACAGAT
>JAWWLR010000054.1:72640225-72653306 GCA_035041075.1 Acraspis erinacei | reverse complement strand
GATAGAGACGAGACCTTTGATTGGTTCTGAAGCCACGAGATCTGCAGTCTTAAGATCACTACCTGATGCAGAATGTGTTCATTTAACGACTCCCATCCTTTGGAACACTCCGACACTAGCCTTATGTGCTGATCAGAGTGAGGAGCCACCAGAGCGGCCAGAGTATCTTTTAAGTTGTTCCGACATCTCGAGAGTGAGGCTCAGCGCTCGTTTGGTAGTCCTTTCCAGTGGACACTGTTGGAGTGGTGGTGAAAATACTACAGTCACTCCTGAAGGAGTTCAGAGGTTAACCAAAACTTTACTAAACTCTGGAGCACAATGCGTCTTGATAGGAATGTGGCCCGTTCCTCCAACCGCCGGCAGTATTTTGTTGAGAGCTTTTTATAGTGCCATGCTTCAAGGTGCAAGAGCCTCAAGAGCTTTGGCTGAAGCCATGCAAACTGTTCAACACACTAGGCATTTTGCTCATCCTATTAATTGGGCTGGGTGGCTTCTTCTTGGTGGTGATGCGAGACTTTCAAACAAAGTAAGATATTTTCTTGTCTATAATTAATTTCTCAAGCTTTGATGAATTCAATTCCCGGAAATAAAAGTAATTTATTTCTTGAAGGTTGCTTTAATGGGTCAAGCATTAGCAGAGTTGCTGCGAGGAGGTCCAGAGCAAAGTCGAGACGCTTTGCGAGTGACTCTTCATCTCGTGGAAAAGTCTCTTCAAAGAATACACTGTGGTCAGAAGAACGCGATGTACACGACTCAGCGAAGTATAGAAAACAAAGTCGGTTCAGCGACAGGCTGGAGGGAATTGTTGATGTCTGTGGGATTCAGATTTGAACCGGCTGGAAATGGAATTCGTCCTTCGGTCTTTTTTCCTCAAAGCGATCCGGAGGAGAGGCTGACAAGGTGCAGCGCCAGTTTGCAAGCTCTTCTCGGATTAGGTCCTGCATCTTTGCACGCTCTTGTCCGACTTTTGCAGGTTTGAATTAAAAATCATTCAATACTTCTGAATAATGTCTAAACATTTTTTTTTATTAGATAGAAATATATTATTCTTTGGTTCAGGCACCAGAAGTCGCAGAAGACGTGATCTCGGCAATGAGACGAGCAAGCAACGCAACCGAGGGTCAGGAAATTTCGTTACCAGTTCGTGTTTGGAGAGCTTCTGGTTCACACGAATTATTTGCCAGCTTGGGATTCGATCTGATGGAAGTTGGACAGTCTGAAGTAATTCTAAGAACTGGAAAACAGGCTTCTCGTAGAGCCGTTCAATTTGCTCTGCAAGCACTTCTAGCTCTATTCGGTGAGTTAACACGCAAAGAGATAAACCTAAATTCAATTTTCGACTTTCAATACTTAATAGATTTAATTTCAGATACTCAAGAAGCACCAAAGAGTCTTAGTCTGGATTCCGGCAGTTCTATGGAAAGTTTGGTTTCTGTCGCTCCAACGGACAAAAGTCTATCAGACCGACCTAGATTAGGTGGAGCCTTTGCTAGTTACGTCAGACATCGAGGAGAACCAGATGGAAAGACGACGGAGCCTTCCAACATCTCCGTATCCAGACAACCAATTCAAAACGGAGGAGGTGCGTTTCTAAAAACTCTTTTATCAACTTGTATTTCCTAATTTTGAATTTCTACAGCTCTAAATTTGAATGAAATGTATTTTTAGGAGAGTCGGATGTAGCCTTCACTCCAAGTCCTCCGATGGCAATGAATCTGAATCATCAGAATCGTATTCGAAATTTATATCCTGAACAAAACGCGAGACCCGGTTCAAGTTCGAGTAGTTCGGTCACGGATTGGGAAAACGGTCACGCGACAATTCTCAGAAGACAACCTCTGCCACCCCTTCCTGTGACAGTCTTGGAAAGGCTGAGCGTGAGAACCGAGATTGGCAACGGGCCAGCGAGAAAAGTCCGGCATCCCTCGAACGAGGATTTAAATCCCCAAGCAGAATCGACCCAAACTAATGAGACGATTCCTCACAATATGCGAAATGTAGCAACGTCCTTGACGAGTTTGACTCGCGAACTGACCCCGACCATTTCTGAAGTTTACCACGAAAGAAATCTAGGATTGGGTCTAGCTCCGTCTCTTTCGAAGCTACTCGAAGAAGTCAATTCTGTTCCAGAGAACGAGCAGAATCAGATGAACAGATCGGTTCAACCTCAGAATTGGTTGCATGGCGAGACTGAATTGTGTCGAAGAGACGAGGCTGATGGGAGATCAATTGCTGAGTCGCAGTGTAGTGCGACTAGTTCTAATAAAATACATAGGAAAGCTCCTCCACCTCCGGTATAAATTATTATTTATGACGATATATTTATAAGAAGAAAAACACACGAAGACGGTCGTGGGATAAGTACTAGACAGCGCAAAGTACAAAGGAACATGTAGATAAACAATTTTAGATAGTGGCCATAAACTCAATGTTTTAACCGATCCAGGGAGAAGTTGCTTCTCTAAGAAATTATATGAGGAAGGTTTCGAGTTTTTATTGGTATATTTAATTTCGAGCCATCTTCTGTTATACACTAGATGGAACATAAAGTTTATTGCGTAAGATTTATGTAAGATATTGTTTTATATTATGATCAATCAAAATAAATCGATTGATTCATTGGCTACAGGAAGTTTGTTGCCACAATGTGTCAATAAATGGTAACCAGTCGTTTAATTTTTCCTGCGGTATGTTTCTTCAATTAAATATCAAACTTTACGAGTAAAAAGTAAATATTACTTTTCCGTGGGGACGATATTTGAATAGTAATTTTAATTTAAAAATCAAATCCTGAGTTGTACGGAACCGTTGAAGCATTTAACTTTTTTTTTTAAACAGTCGAGTCTTAATAATATTTTGAATGTATAAATTATTGAATGATAATATTTTGAATATTATCCTGATGAGTAGAAATCCTGTAAGATAGAGGAAACAAGGATGTTTTTCACGAAAATAGGGAATTAAATATTCTTTTATATAGTTAACCAAGTAGATGAAACGAATAGTTGAAACCTCAACTAAAAAATGTGAGTTCAACCAAAAATGGAAAAGTTCAATTTTCAGTTCAAAAAATTAATTTTCAACTGAAAATATAAACGAATTTTCAAGGAAATAGTTAAATTCCCAGTTGAAGAAAATAATTTTTAACCAAAATAAACGCATTAACAACAAAATAGTTACATTTTCAACTAGAGATAAATTTTTAACTAAAATTATGAATCTTCAATTCAAGCTGAATTTTAAACTAAAAGATTAATTTTTACCAAAAGGAAGAATTTTCAACTAAAAAATATGCAGTTTTTCCCAATAATTGAATAGGTAAACTTTCAGTTAAAAAACATTAATTTTCAACTTAAAGGGTGAATTTCTAATTAAAATTATGAAATATTAAACCGGTTTAGTTGAATTTTCAGTTAAAAAAATTATTTTTCAAGCAAAAAAACGAATTTTTGGACAAAATTGTTACCTCATCAACTAAAAAGATGAATTTTTAACTAAAATTTTTAATCTTTAACTAGAATAGGTGAATTTTCTACCAAAAAGATGAATTTTCAGCTAAGAAGATTAGCTTCTATAAAAAAGACGAAATTTCAACATAATAGTTGAATTTTCCATTTTCAGTTCAAAAAGTTAATTTTTGAACAGAAAATAAGAACGAATATTCAACAAAATAGTACACTTCAACCAACGCAAATTGATGAATTTTTAACTAGCATAATGAATATTTAACCGGAATAGTTAAATCTTCAATAAAAAATATTAATTTTTGCTTCAACATCATTCGTTTCCAATACAAAGGAATTAAAAAAAAAGTAATTTTAAATAAAAATATGATAATTTTTTGTTATAAAAATTAATTTTCAACTAAAGACATGCATTTTTAACTTATATGATGGAATATTTAACTGAACTGGGTAAATTTTCAATGAAAACCAACGAATTTTCAAGAAAATAGTTACATTTTTAAAAGGAGTAGTTCAATTTACAGTTAAAAAATCATGGTTAACACAAAAAAATGAATTATGAACAAATTGATTGAATTTTCAAACAAAGTGATAAATTTTCCACTAAAATTATAAACCTTTTACAACAAAATTAATTTACAACGACAGAGATTTTCCATTAAAATTATGAATATTTAACAAAAAAAAATTATTTTCAACGAAAGAATTGAACTTTCAACCAATTAGTTAAATTTTTGACTAAAAAGATGAATTTTCAACTGAATAGTTACATTTTCTACTAAAAAAAAGGAATTTAAAAAAAAAATACATACATTTTTTCCCAAAAATTGAATAGGTAAATTTACAGTTAAAAATTAATTTTGTATACTTAAGAGATGGGTTTTTAACTAAAATTATGGAATATTAAACTGAACTAGTTACATTTTCAGTAAAATAAATGTTTATCAAGTAAAAAAACTACTTTTCGTCACAATTTTTTAACTCAGCAATTAAAAAGAAGAATTTTCAGTCAAAAAATTAATTTTTAACAAAAGAGTTAAATTTGTAACCAATCACTTGAATTTTCGACTAAAAAGATGGATTTTTAGCTAAGAAGATTAGCTTCTACAAAAAAAGACGAATTTTCAACCAAGAAAATTATATGTTCAACCTAAAATAGAATTGTTAAATTTGCAGTTCAAAAACTTAATTTTGAACTGTAAATAATAACGATTTTTCAACAAAATAGTACATTTTTAACCAACGTAAAATTATGAACTGCCAACTTTATTTATACAATTTTCAACAAAAAGGTCAATTTTAAAATAGAATGATGGATCAACAACGGGGACGTTTGAATTTTCAACTGGTATAGTTGACTTTCCAGTTTAAAAAAATTAATTTTTAACAAAACACATGAATTTTCAACTAAAAAAAATTGTTCACAAAAATTTAATAGGTAAATTTACATCTATATATGAATTTTCAATTACAATGATGAATCTTAAAATGAATTTTCAACACAAAAAGTTTAAGTTTAAACCAAATACTTGAATTTTCAAACAAAAATATAAAACAGAATTTTCCACTAAAAAAGATCAATGCCTAACTGACAATTGAATAGGATCATTTTTCAGTTATACAAATTAATTTTCAACCAGAGATGAATTTTTAACTAAAATGCTTTAAATGGAAGTTTAATTTTCAGTTAAAAAAATTAATTTTTTACACAACGAAAGGAATTATCAACAAATTTATTGAATTTTCAATCAAAGAGATGAATTTTTATTAAAAATTATGAATCTTCAACAAACAGAACAATGAATTTGTAGCAAAAGAGTTCAACTTTCAACCAAGTAGTTTAAATTTCAACTAAGAAAGATATTTTCAGTCGAGAGGGAAAAAATTGCAACCAAACTGTGGAATTTTCCAGCAAAAAGATTAATGTTCAACCAACTCAATTTTATATTTCAATTAGAAAACAAACAAATTAAGCACGCCTTCGAAAAATTCTCTGTCTTAAAAAAATCCCTGAAATTTCCAGGTTTTTTTCCAGGCATATAAAAATTCCCTGACAATTCCACGTTTTCCAGGTGAGTGGAAAGCCTGATTTAGAGTTAAAAATAAAGACGTATTCTGAAAAAGTGTTTGTATTTAAAAACGTTCGCAGAAGACTAGTATAATTTTAAGTGACCCGTTACTTTATCTATTTGTTCGAACGGTCCTGGTCCAACTGCACAAACGGTTTTACTTCCTCTTGCAATTTGTGTGCGCCCTGCGTCTTGTATGACATCTGCTATAAGTCCCACAGACCTCGCGTGTTTGTAAACTTCCATAAGCGCTGCTTCATTATCCACCTGCATGTGTACATTTTTTAATAACTTAAATTTACAAATTTAATTTTAAATCCAAAATATTTCTTGAATCAAGAGGAGTTATAGGGTCGATTGGGGTAAGTGTGACAAAAAGAAAATTTGTAATAAAAAACAAATTAGTTATTTATTATTTTTATTACAACATAATGGTTATATCTCCTCTTATTTGCAGGAATAAGGTGGAATTCACTAGTTATTGATTTAATCAATTGTTTTGAAAAAACGGGGATACTATTAGAAAAACCTAATTCGTAATTGTGTTACCTGTTTTTTTTTTATTTTTCCTCTATGCACCTTTTTAAATTATTTTTTTAGGAGTGAAGAAAGACATTATATTTTCTATCAGCCTCCGTTCTGTTTTGCAAAAATTTAACAATTTTAGGATTTTCAAAGACAAAAATATGACAACCTCATTTTTGGAATAAGAATTCTATCAGATAATAATAATTGGAAAATAACATTTTAATATATACATTTACACCGACAAATATTTTTTTAATCAATTTTGAAATTATACAATTTAAAATAGGTAATTTTTGCCATATCACTGAACCTTCTTTCCAAATTCAAAATTTTTAATTTTCTTTTCATTAATATTCTTATAAATGGTACTTTCGTCAAAAATATTTTAATTTGCAATAAAAAATTATTAAATTAAACCAAAAAATACGAATTTTCAAGAAAAAGAGTTGAATTATCAACCAAGAAAGATTTTTCAATCCATAAAGAAAAAAATCAGATCCAAAATGTTGAGTTTTCAAGCCAAAAAACGAATTTTTGAAAAAGAAAGTCGAATTTACAATCTAAAAATATGTATTTTCTACACAAGTTATTCAATTTTTGACTAAAAAAGGACACGTTAAATAAGTGAATTTTTAACTAAAAAAATTGATCTTCCAGCAAAAATGGAAAAGCTATATTTTTCTTTTAAAAAATTTACTTTAAAACAAAGACTTTTCAATCAAATTGTGTACCAAAGAAATGAACTTTAAATTAAGAGAACGCTTCTTCAATAAAAAATTGAATGTTGAGCCAAATAGTTGAATTTTTAACTCAGAAGATGAATTTTGTACCAAAAAAGACCAATTTTCAAGAAAATATAAAATACTTGAAATTGAAGTTAGATAAATAAGTTTTTAACTACATAAAATAAATTTTCAACTAAACAGATGAGTTTTCAACCAAAAATATTACATGTTAACAAAGAAAAATGTCGAGAAACAGTACAAGTTACAATAAGAAACTAATTTTCAACTAAAGAAACAGAATTTTAGCCAAAAAGAATAATTTTATACCATAAAAGAATAATTTTTAACAAAAAACATACATTTTCAACCAGATATTTTTTTAAATGGAATTTTCAACCTTTTTGTTGGATTTCCAGCCAAAAATGTTAATTTTCTATTAAACAAAGATACATTTTTAACAAGATAGATACATTTTCAACTAAAAAAGATAAATTTTCAACCAAAAATAGAATAATTTAATTTTCACTAAGAGAAATAAGTTTTTAACCAAATAAGATAAATGTTCAACGAAATAGTTCAATTTCCAACCAGGCAAATGAATTATTAACCAAAAAGAATCAATTTCTATAAAAAAAGTCTCCGAACAATTTAGTTAAATTTTAAACAAACAAAAATGTTAATTAAAAAACTAATTTTTAACCAAAGATATTGATTTTTTAACAAAAAAAGAATAATTTGTAACAAATTAAATGAATGTCCAACCAAATATTTCAATTTTTAATGGAATTTTCAACCTAATAGTTAAATTTTCAACCAAAACGGTGAATTAATCACCAAAAAGATTAATATTCTACCTCAAAGATACGAAAAAATCTTAGATATCATTTATCACGCCTAAAAAATTTATATGAAAAATGTATCCGATACTTTTTCGATATTTTTCATAGTTTGCGAGAAATATTTTTAAAAAATCTCCCTGTAGAAACTTTAAGAAAATATTTGGAAGAATAAAAAAGGAGGGGTTTTCCAGAAAATAATTTTTTTCGTGCTATGAACATTTTAAGAAAATAATTAAACAGATTTTCTTGAAGATCCCAATTTTTTTATTCTTCTATATATTTTTAAAAGTTTCTACTGCTATATTATGAGCATCATGCTCATAATACTTTAAATCTATTAAAAATCTTTGCGAAACCTTAAAAATTTCGGCGAAACCTTTGGGAAATTATTTAAAATTATATTACACTCTAATGAATGAGAATGTAAAAATATTGTGCAATCTTTGAAATGGACCTGAAATCTTTACAACAAAATTTTTAATCTTTGTGAAATCATTGAAATCTTTTTGAAATATTTGTAAAACATTTGGTAAATCATTGAAATCTTTGGAAATATGAATTTGATGGCTGGATTTATTATTATTCATTAATTATTTTTTATTTACGCACTAATAAAAGACTTAACATTGCTATTTCGTACCACACTACCCCTATCGACAATGATTTTATAGGACTTCGAAATATATTACCTGAACAGTTATTTTCATTTGGCCACAATCTTCCCAGCCCTCCACAATTTTAGGATGTTTCAACGCTTTTTTATATGCTGCAACAGCAGCGTGTGCACATTGAGCAGCAGCTTTTCCTTTGCCCATTTTCAAATCTTTTCTGACTACTAAAACCATTTTAAAATCGTCATTCGTAACTGATACTGGCGATATTTTCTGTAATATAAAAATTGGTTATTATATTAATTATATTACAAAACCTTACCTTTTAATATCAACGTGAAACAGACATAATTTGAAAGTATAGAAAAATTACATTATTAGGAAAAACGGATTTTTCAATATGAAAACAGTAGAAAAGAAAAATGTAGGAACATTCGAAATGATGAATCCGATTTTCAGAGCTGATTAAGTATTTGAATCTTAAATAACTTAAAAAAATGTAGTTGCTTTAAAAATAATCTTACCGGTAATGAACCGTCATAATGGTCAGTTTTTCCACTGCTTTTCTGTTTTATGAAAAAAGAATAAACACTGTAACCGATTATAACCGCATAAGGAATGCCAACTTTCGGGTCCATTAAACTATCAATTATTGAACGTAATAAATCCATTTTCTGTTATTAGTTTATCCAAATAACAGCAAGATTTCGCTTATACTATTAAACAAATTTGTATCGTGTTTTTATGTGATAAAAATGGATGAAACGTGGATAAAGTGGAGACACATAACCTCACCGTGAAAACATGTCCATCGAGTGAGAACTGAGAAGAGTGGGATTGTAAAGTGTCATGACACTTTGACAAAACTGAAAGTTACATGATACTTTGGAAATTTTTCAGATTAGATAAGGCGGAAATATTTAAAACTTGCTGTGAGGTACTAAATTGGAACATTTAATTCCGTATTAATATAAATAAAAAAAAGTGCACAGTGAAAATTAACGTTTTCCCGCTCAAAATTCCACTTCTTGATTGAGTATTCCTCTTCTTGGCTTGAAAATTCAACTACTTGGCTACAAGTTTGACGACTTTTTACCATTTATTATTTTGCCTAAAGATGTAATTACTATTTTAATGAAAAATCGTCATTTTTGGTATAAAACTAAGTTTCTTTCTATTTGGTTGAAAATTCAACTATTATTCAACTATTATCCTCTTGTCTGAAAAATATATTTTTTTCATTGAAAATTCATCACGGTTGTTTGAAGATTCGTCATTTAAGTAATTGTTTTTTTAAATGAAAATGTAGCTTTTTTATTAAACATTCGTTTTTTAATTTACAGATTTGTCATATAAGTTGAAAATTTATCTCCTTTCTTGAAAATTTGCATTTTTTTTATAGAAAATTAATCTTTTTGGTAGAAAACTTATCAGCTTGGTTAAAAATGCAAATATTCGGTTATTATTTGTTAAGAATTTATTTATTTTCTAGCCTAAAATTTGGTTGAAAATTCGTCTGTTTAGTAGAAAATTTAACGTCTTGGTAAAAAAATTCGAATATTCGGTCACAAGTGAGAATTTTTGTTAAAAAATTCGTTGTTTTTTAAAAATTAATCTTCTTCATAGAAAATGCAACCTGTTTCTTAAAAAATCATTTCTTTCTTTAAAGATTCGTCATTTAAGTTTAAAATTGATTTTTTGGATATAAATGTAGCTATTTTGTTAAAAATTCGTTTTTTAAGTTAAGGATTTGTCATATAAGTTGAAAATTTATCTTCTTTCTTGAAAATTTGCATTTTTTGATAGAAAATTAATCTTTTTGGTAGAAAATTTATCTTCTGGGTTAAAAATTCAACTATTCGGTTATTATTATTTCTTAAAAATTTATTTGTTTTGTAGTCTAAAATTTTGTTGAAAATTCGGCTTTATGGTAGAAAATGTATCTGCTTGGTTAAAAATTCGAATATTTGGTTAAGAGTGATATTTTTTGTTCAAAAATTCGTTTTTTGTTGTTGAAAATTAATCTGCTTCGTAGAAAATACAACTACTTTCTTAAAAATTCATTTTTTTCTTTGAAGATTCGTCATTTAAGTTTAAATTTTATTTTTTGGATGGATATGTAGCTATTTTTTTTTAAATTTGTCATCTAAGTTGAAAATTTATCTCCGTTCTTGAAAATTGGTATTTTTTTATAGAAAATTAATCTTTTGGTAGAAAATGTATCTGCTTGGTAAAAAATTCAACTATTCGGTTATTATTTCTTAAAAATTGATTTATTTTTTAGCCTAAAATTTTATTTTAAATTCGGCTTTTTTCGTAGAAAATGTATCAGATGCTTGGTTAAAAATTCGTATATTCGGTTACAAGTGACAATTTTTGTTCAAAAATTCGTTTTTTTAAGAAAATTAATCTTCTTCGTAGAAAATGCAACGACTTTCTTAAAAATTAATTTTTTTCTTTGAAGATTCGTTATTTAAGTTTTAAATTTATTTTTCGGATGGATATGTAGCTATTTTGTTAAAAATTCGTTTTTTAAGTTAAAAATTTGTCATATAAGTTGAAAATTTATCTCTTTTGTTGAAAATTTGTATTTTTTTAAAGGAAATTAATCTTTTAGTAGAAAATTTATCTGCTTGGTTAAAAATTAGTATATTCGGTGACAAGTGATAATTTTTGTTCAAAAATTCGTTTTTTTCTGTAGAAAATTAATCTTCTTCGTAGAAAATTCAACTTCTTTCTCAAAAATTCATTTGTTTGTTTGATGATTCGTCGTTAAAGTTTAAAATTAATCTTTATGGATGAAAATGTAACTATTTTGTTGAAGTTTCAATTTTTCGTTAAAAATTTGTTCTATTATTTAAACATTCATCTCCTTGGACGAAAATGCAATTACTTTGTTGAAAATTAGTCTTTCTTGGTAATATCATATTTATCAAAAACTCATATTTTCTTATTGAAAATTCCATTGTTTTGTATAAAATTAGTCGTTTTTGTTTCAAAATTAAACAATTTTATTAAAAACTTGTCTTTTTGGTTTGAAGATTCGTAATTTTAGCTTAAAATTCATATTTTTTGGTTGAAAATTCTATTATTTTGTATAAAAGTCGTCTTTTTAGCTTCTTTGATTGAAAATTAAACTATTGTATCCAACATTTGCCTTTTTGGGTTGAAATTCATCTTTTTTTGGTAAAAAATTTATATTTTTTATTTGAAAACGCAACTGTTTGGTTGTCTTTTTATTGTAAGAATTTTTTTTACAGATATTGATGAATTCTGGCAATGAATCACCTACTTTTTAGCTTAAAGAATGTAGTCCCTGAATGAAATTGGTAAAACTTTTAACAGATTCAAATCTACAGATTTAAAAAATAATTGTAAATTAATCTTCCAGGTTCAAAATTAATCTTCTTTTTGCAGAAAATGCAATACTTTCACTTGAAACGTTAGGAATTCAAAGCATTTCAAACCGAATATAATATATTGCCCACATTCATTTCGTTAAAATGAGTCATTTATTTCTCTATTTTAGTAAAAAATTCTAGTATGTTTTTTAAAATTTATTTTTTGTAACTAAAAATATCTAAAAAAAAAACTAAAAACTTCATTAAACAGCAGACAAAGAGTTAAACCCAAATAGGCGGTTTTTGGCCTATTTTTTGGACCTCGCTAGCAACCTGGGGGAAAAATATAAAAATATGGTACAGGTATCAAATTACTTGATATTTATTTTATAGAAAAAATACTATTTTTAAATAAATGAATTTAAAATTTAATAATTTTTTTAAATTAAAAAAAAACGAAACTTTGGGTTCACTCTTTATGTTAGAAAATTGAAGTACAAATCTTTAAAGGTAAATAAAATATATAGTGTTAAAAATAAGTTATGTAAAAAACAAATAAATAAATGCTTCGAAAATTGTAATCTGATCGTGTTTATTTCGTTTTTTATTTAAAAATACAAATATTTGTTTCAAGACTTCAAATATTGAATAGCAAGAATTGTATGATAATTCAAAAGAGCAAATTGCAAAATATATATGAAAATTAATCATTATTTTAGACCCTACATTAAAAAAAAACATTTTAAGTAAAAATATCTATATAGTTCAAAATCTCATCTCAATGCAAAGTAATTATTTTACTCCTCAATATGTTCAAGGTTTTTTTTATGAATCAAAATCTATTTTGACAGATCTTATTAATCTTCTTGTTAAATTCATACTAATCTAATATTAACGTTTTAAAATCTTGTTACTCCCCTTCGTTTTCCATCTTTTCATTAACGCGTGTCGTAGATTTTCAAATAAAAAAAGACGTACCAATTTGCCCCATCTGCATAAGTAATGCACTCATTTCCATTTTCAGTTTTTATAAATCGTTGATCTTTATTTTTTAAATACATCCGGCTTTACACTCTGTAACAAATCATCATTCCTTCCAAAACTCCATTTCCACAGAATCTCTTTGGCTATTTTTAATATTTTTCTAATACAAATCTCGATAGAATTACCCTTTTCATAAATATTCAAACTGCAGTCGAGTCAGTCGACAACCCCCAGTTTTCTCAATTTGGCTATCTTCAATATAAGACCACACATTGTCCTATAAAAATCGATCCAACCAAATTCGGGTAAATTCTGGATTTAAATTTCAATAAAAAAATCACGCATGTCAATATTTCCTTATAATATTTGATAAACGCTAAATTATACAAAGGTGAATCGATTCGCCAAAAACTGTAATCAAAAGATTCTGTTCATCTCAAGCGATATATTAGGGTGGCCCAAAAAATGAGATTTGAGAAATTTTAATGGGCACGTTCACCAAATTGTTCTTTTAGGCAAA
>JAWWLR010000054.1:72629879-72640125 GCA_035041075.1 Acraspis erinacei | reverse complement strand
TCACGCATATAAAATTTCAAATAAATTGACTTATAATTTCTTGACCAAAATCGAAGAAGAAAAAATTGGAAACATTTGACATGTTAAACTCCATAAGAAATAAAAATGGCCAGAGCAACGCCTAAAAAATTTTTTCTTGCAAATCAAAAAAACATGGGTAAATTTATTTGCCCAAGAGAACAATTTAGTCAACGTGCCCGTTGCAATTTCTCAAATGTCATTTTTTGGGCCACCCTAACATATATATATATAATAATGTAATAGCAAACGACTGATGTTTTATACAATTAAAAATCAATGAATATATATATATTACAATACTTACATTGAATGCAAAAACGATTTTTCATGCTATACTTAATGCAAAACGAATGGCGTTAAAATATAACGGATTTATTAGAAACTATCACTTATACCTGATTGTATTAAATTTCAACTAGTAACGGTGCATTCCTTTTCCAGTACAATACTCTACCTAAGAATCTCGTAAACATTCAACGCGTTAAATATATATTCTACAAAAATGATGCTGACTTCGTAGCAAAGCGATTGGATTCTCAGCGAGCGGCTAATGTACAAGCTTGATATACTTTCTTTTTTTTTTTAAATAATAATTCAAAAACACTTTATCTATCAAAATAATATATCCGCTTCTTCAATTTCTCGTTCACGTGAAATTATTTTCCATCGCTACTTAAATGTTACAATTATTTCCTCTGTATAATTATTTATTTGTATAATTACTCTGTATTTATATGTGTACAGCGATGCCACCTCGTGATAATTATCAGCTATTAAAATTATAGTACAGCCTGAGACTTAACAATCAATGTAAAGTTTCGATGCAAATTAGTTGTTCCGCCCATCAATATTATTTTAAATCTACTATGTGCATATACACTTGAAACACTGTCTCTTTATGAAAGCCCACATCACGCAGACTCTTCTTGAGCGAAGCAAATCGCACGCTCCTTTGCCATAGATACAGTAAGATTCGTTTTGTAATAATAATAATAATAATAATAATAATAATAATAATAATAATTATTCATGTACTAGTATGTATAATATATATGTGTGTATATATATTTTTTTGTTTCTTCGTGAAGAGGAAAAGTTCACAGTATTTTATACAAAGCTCGGAGTCTTCCCTAAATTATTATTAGACTGGAAGCTCGTGCGCCCTGGACGAGACGACGAGACTGGAGTGTCAAGACTCTTTTTAATTAAGTCGATCCCTTCAACTCTTGCCCATATTATATACAAGTCAGAAAGAAGCCTCGCTTTTACATGATCACAACTTTTTAGTCCGACCCAAGGCAAGGACGGATCGTAAAGCACAGGCTGTGGAGATTCCATCTCGGAACGACTTGAACGGAAGTGGTAATTTCTTCAAGGCAAATAAATAACACTAAAAATGCGAATGATTTACCTCCTTCGTACGACTACAGTAGCCCAAGTACTGCCATAGTTGTGCGATAAGTGAATCTGGACAATAAACATTCTCCAATTTTCAAAGTCTCAAGTCTTTGGAACTCTTGAAATTTACAAGATGTCATTTATAATTGATGTCCAATCAATTTGCTAGCCGATTTGAAAAAAAAACAACAAAAAACACTAAAAGTTTTGGCAATAAATGGAAGAACTAGCCTGTAACCCGAATCTGTAGTCACGAGTACTGAAGTCGAAAGGTATTCGTTGAGTCGCATTATCATTCGAACAAAGCACTGAGAATTAAAATTAAAATATGTTCGGACACCGCGACCAGTCTTGCTTGTTTTTGCAGTCCCAGTACTCCCCGTTGTAAATATGGCAGAGGCTATCTGTGAAGCGGTCTTCCTGCTTTTTGAACCAGAGAGGTTCATAAGCCTCGTAGGGTAGTCCTGAGAAATTGGCATAATAGGATGAAACAACTTGTCAAAATCTAGATAGTGGACGTTCAAAAAATACGCAACACTTTTTTTCAGGCTTTTATAACTTATATTACAAGACACTCGTAAATATATTAGCATAATCAATAATTAAATAATTAAATAATACTACAAAGATGACACACTAATTTCTTGAATTTGTATCTAAAGTTTCATATAAATGAATTTCAATCAAGAAAGATCAATTTTTAACCAAATAGTTGCGTTTTAAACTAAAAATAAATGAACAAAAAATATATAAATTTTTAACTACAAAGTTCAACTTTCAGGCAATTCGTTTTATTTTCAACCAAAAAGATCAATTTTCAAATAAAATGATAAAAAGTTTACTGGACTTACTTGAATTTTGAATGAAAAAGATAAATTTTCAAACAAGAAGATTAATTATCTAACAAAAAGACTAAGTTTTCAGCAATATACATAAATTTTCAACGAATTAGTTGAATTCAGAACCAGAAAAGATCAAATTTTAACCATAAATGAAATAGTTAAATTTTCCGTTAAGAAAAAATTTCTTTATAAAGAAAAAAGAATTTTCAACAAAGTAGTTAAATTTGCAATGAAAGTTATGAATTTTCAAACTAAAATGATAAATTTTTGACTGGAATATTTAAATTTTAAAACAAAAATATGCATTTTCAACTAAAATTATGAGACTGTAATAGTTGAATTTTCAGCCAAATTGAATTGAAAAAAAATGTCAAAAAAGACGATTAATTTCGACCAAAAAGAGGATTTACCAACTAAGAGAGTTGAATTTTCAAATTAAATGATAAAATATTCAATTGGAACAGTAGAATTTTAACAAAAAATCAAAGTTTTAAAATAAAATTATGAATATTTAACTAGAATATTTGAATTTTCAACGAAAAAAAATTGTACGCCAAAAATCGAATAGTAAAATTTTATGTTAAAAAATTTAATGTTCAGCCAAAGAGATGAATTTTCAACTAAAATGATGGAATATTCAATGAAAATAGTTATTTATATTTTCACTTGAAAAAATTAATTTTCAACAAAAAAAAAAACGAATTTTCAACAAAATAGTTAAATTTTCAGTAAAAAAATAATGTTCAGCCAAGAAAAAATGAATTTTCAACAAAACAGCTCAGTTTTCAACCAGAGATAAATTTTCAATCAAAATGACGAACCTTCAACCAAAAAAATTATTTTTAACAACCAGTTTAACTTTTTAACAAGTAATTAAATTTTAATTCTAAACAAGATTTAACTTTTTAATAAAATACAGTGGAATTCAACCGAGAGAGAAAATAATATAAGCAAACTGGTAAATTTTCAGCAAATACCTGTATTTTCAACTAAGAACTTGAACTTTCGACAGATAACGGGTCAATTTTACACCCAAAATAGAATGGGTAAATTTTCAGTAAAAAAATTAATTTGTAACCAAAGAAATAAAGAATTTTCAACAAAATAGTTAAAGACAGTTATATAAGACTACTCTTGCAGATGAAGAATCATTGTTATTCAATTTCATATTTTAGTGTAAACAAAAGAGCAGTTTTAAACTAGAAATATTAAAAATGCAACGATTATATTTTTTTATAAACTGAACACTCCTTAAATTAAAAGTTAAATTACTTTTATCTTAAATATTATAGTTTAAAAACCCTTAATATTTTTCTAAATTTTATTTTAAAATCTTGAAGCACCTGCATCTTGTTTTACACTTTTTCAAAATTTAAATTATTTTCCACATCTTTTGCGAACTTCTAAACATCCTTTAAAATGATTGGAATTTTTCCTAACATTTTTTTCTCGAATTAAACAAATTTCCTCAAAATCTTCCACATTAATGTTTGATAATTTTGTAAATCTTTCTAAATTTTTTTAAATATTCACTTAAGATTAACTTTTCAACCAAAAAACTCATTTTCAATTGTCCTAGGAAATTTTTTTATTCTTCGTATAAATTACTTCAAATTTTTAATTAATTTTAAATTTCTTCAATACCTCTAAATATCTCTGCAACTTACTCGATTTTTTTCTCAAAATAGAAGGTGTCCAATTGTTATTTTTACATAAAAATTCAACAATTGACTTTACAAAATACAATATTTTAAACAGAAAAATCAAAATTGTAACGTTCAAAGTTTAATTTTTTCGCTTAGTTTTTAATATTAAATTTAGAATTACTGATTTTAAATTAACAGTCAGATATTTCCAAATATTAAGTAATTGCTATTTTTCTGAATTAAAATTTTTCAAATTGAATGGTTTAAAAATGGAATATTTTATACTGAAATAATATTTGAAATTTAATAAAAGCTTTTAATTTTTAAGTTCTTTTAAAATCGAAATAGTTGATAAAGTTTCTGTCGGGCGTTAACATTTGTTTAACTAATAAGACTTTCCAATCGAAACAGCTTAATTTTTAACGTTAGAATTCGGAAATTATACGTGATTCTCAGTAATAATTTTGTTTAAAACTTTTTTTTCGTAAACCATTTTTTTTATGAACTTGCCTAAATTCTACGTAAAACTCAACATTATAACTATTTTCCCAATATCTTCATAAAGATTTTATTTCATTTTGCGAGAAAAAAACTCACTTAGTGACTAATTTCTAACCCAAATATAAGATTGAACGAATTTAAAGTACATTTAAAAAATGAATTCTAACTAAAAATGCAGCGAATTTAGTGGAATTCAAATGAGTTGAAGAAATTTTTTTAACATTCCGCTGATTTCAGTTAAATTTGAGTAAACTTGGAATAAATGAAAAGAATTCAAGAGACCGATGAAATTCACAATAATTGGAAGGAATATAATTGTAAAACAAATTTTAATAAAAAAAAATGTTCAACGAATTGAGTAAAAATAGGAGTGAACAGAATTGAGGGCAAATTCAACCAAATTTAAGTGAATTGAAAAAAATGTAAACCGAAGAATTAGATACAATTTGAGCATACACATTAAACATGAATTTACAAAAAAACCAAGTGACGTGAAAACAAATCAAATTAAAAAAAAACTCATAGAATTCATGAAATTTCGAATGAAATGAGAAAAACTCAAGTGAATTCAAAAGAATTTAATGAAATACCTAAAAAAATCCAGGTGAGTTTAAATAACTTAAGAGTGAATTCGAAGAAACTAAAAAAAAATAAAGTAAATAAATAGAACAAACTTTTTTAATTAAAAAAAAACTCCACTGAATTGAGATTAATGGGAGTGATAGAATTAGCGAATAAAAATGTGATAAAATTCATTAAACCAAATTGAAAATAAAAAAAAAACAACCATTAAAATAGGCCTTACGTATTTTTTGAACGTCAAAATATTAAAAAGAAGGTTTACAATGAAAAATTTACCTTGATCGGCAGCTTTTTCTGCGTCATTTTCCCGCGCACGTCGAACAGCGCGCTGTTTTTCTTCAAGTCGCAGTTTTTCAGCGTTTGCTTCGTCCCAAAGACCATCCTCCATTAATCGCTGATCTGGTCTCATACGAGAATCGGTGGGAGCAACGCCCTCCTCGGGTTCATTAAGCTGACAGGCGAGTTCGGTGAAGTAATAAAATTTCTCACAGTCAGGCCTGTAAAAACAGGTTAAAAAGAATAATAATTATTCACTATTTTCTGAAATACGATCTGAGAATTAGTCATTTGTGAGCTAAGGTAACGATTCGGTGGACAATTTCAAATTCACGTTCATTTCACGGTTTTTCCTGGTCAAGTTTTTTTCTTCAGTTTTCCCGGTCAACTAAAAGTAAGATATCCGTATTTGCCGCCTAACGAACACACAATTTTCAACCTAACTGCTGAATTTTCAACTAAAATGATGAATCTTCAACTGAAGTAGTTAAATTTTCAACAAAAAACATTACTTTTTACTAAATAATATAAATTATCAAATTAAAATTGCCAAAACTAAAATAATGCAATTCTAAGTTGAAAAAATTAATTTTCAACCGAACAGATGAATTTTCAAATAAAACTTATGGAGTATTCAATTGGAATAAGTTAAATTTTCAGTTAAAAAAATTACTGTCCATAACAAAGTAATGAATTTCCAACTAAAATTGTTAAATCTTCAACTAGAATAATTGAATTTTGACCAAAAAGATGAATTTTCAACCAAAAAGATTACTTCCACCAAAAAAGACGAATTTTCAGCTAAAAAATATAATTTTTCAACCAAAAATTAAATAAAGCAATTTTTAGTTAAAAAATTAATTTTCAACCAATCAGATGAATTTTCAACAAAAAAGCTGAAATATTCAACATGAAATAATAGATAAAATTTCAGTTGAAAAACAAAAAATTTTCAAACAAAAAAGAAACGAATTTTCAACAAAATAGTTAAATTTTCGGCCAAAACAATTCTTTTGCGTTAAGAGAAAAAAGAAGTTTTCAATGAAATAGCTCATATCTCAACCAAAGAAATGAATGTTTAATTAAAATAATGAATCTTCAACCAATAACATTAGTTGCAACCAAGTAACTTTATTTCCGAAAAAAATATGAATTTTCAACTAAAATGATAAATATTTAACTGGAATACTTGAATTTTCAACCAAAAAGAAGAATTTTTAAAGAAGAACATTAATTTGAAAAGAAAAAGATAATTTTGTACAAAAAGAAAATTGATTTTTTTACCTAGAAAATAATTTTCCAGTAATAAAATAAATTTTCAAGCAAATAGTTTAACTTTGAAATGAAAAAAATCAATTTTCATACAGATTTGCAAAAAAAAAACAATAGAATAGTTAAATTTGTTGTTAAAAATCTAGCTCTTAATCAAAAAAGGAAACAGATTTTCAATTAAAATGATGAATTTTCAAATAAAAAAAGAAGTACTTTCTTTATCTAAAATTTGGAAAAGGGAATTTTCAAATTGTGCTAAAAAATTCCCCGTTCCAAGTTAAATTATATTTCTTTAGGAAAATTCCTTGTCCTAAAATAAAAACGATAATTGTTTTCTAAAATTTCATGCCCCAAGTCAGGATAATTGAGGAGTAAGCGAATCAAACGTGATAATTAAATTAATTGATAAAATTATTTTCTTACAGGATGACCGTTTTCTCAATGAAAAAAATTCCCGGCTATCTCCCGGTTTTTTCCCGGTTCGCAAACATTTTTCACGGTCAATGAAATTTAAAAAATCGAACACTAAATCTAAAAAATTTTCAATTCGAAGTCATAAAAACTGAACGTATTACACGTATAAGATGGAAGCTACTAACACTTCAACTGAACCATTTATATTAAATACAGTTAAACTGCCAAATTACATACTTAAAACTTTTGTAAATTCTAAAATTCAAAAATTGAGATTCAGTTCCAAAAATATAAATCCACGTTATCATTTTAAATCCCCTAAATTAAAGAATCAATCAATGAATTTAAAAATGTTCAAAATTATAACATTATAAGCAATTTTAAATCATAATTCCAACTCAGAAATGGTTAAAAATGGAAGATTCCCTGTTTAAAGCTGGAATTTTAATTCTTTTCGAAAAATTCCCTGTTCCAATCGAGAATTTAAATTCTTTTCAAAAATTCTACATTTCAACTAATTGTAAGAATTATAATTTTTTTTTGTAAAATTCCCTGCTCCAATTCATAATTTAAATTTTTTCGAAAATACCTCTTTTGAACACAAAATAATAATTTTCTTGGAAAAATTCAATTTTCCATTAAGAATTGTTATTCTCCTGGAACAATTCCAGTTCTATTAAAAAATGCACTATTCCAACTCGGAATTTATTTAAATTTTATTTTTAAATATTAAGTAATTGTTCTTTTTTTTAATTCAAAATTTTCAAATTACATGGTTTAAAAATGGAATATTTTGGGCTGAAATTTAATAAAAGCCTTTAATTATAAATATATTATTTTAAAGTTATTTTAAAATTAAAAATAGTTTACGAATTTTCAATAGGGCGTTATACATTTGTTTAAAACTTTCGAATTGAAACAGTTTAATTTTTAAGGATAAAATCTATAAATTCTAAAATTGTGAACTAATGCCGAATCGATTTGCACAATCAATTATTATTTATTTTTTAAATCTTAAATTATAATTCAATTTTTAAAAACATAAATTAATTGATATATAAAGTTTATCAACTAAAAATGTTTGTTATAAAGAATCTTCGATTTTAAACGCTTCTAATTTTTAATAATGGTTTAAGTCGTAAACATTAAATTTAAAAATTCTTTTAATTCAAATGCACGCTTAAAAATATGAAATGGAAAATTTTTTAAATGGAAGATTTTCAAATTACGCATTCGAATTTGAATGATATTATAATTGAAAAGATCACAATTTAGCTAATTATTTAAAAACGGTTGAAATCAAAGATGGGACGGATTTTTGTTTCTAAAAATTTGTAAAATTCCCGGTTTTTCCCGGCCCAGCGGCCACCCTGTTCTTATTGCACTACAATCTCTGGATACATGAGAGCAACTATTAACTAATTTAAACAAAAATAAGTTCTCCTGAACAATAAGAAATTACAATTTAATTAGGGTAAACTGAGATAATCTGAAAAATGAGCAGATATTCAAATTCTAAATGAAATTGGCTTAAAGAAATGAAGAAAATATTCTTTTTTGAATGAAATTTTTGATTTAATTTTAAATTTAAAACGGGCATTTTGTTTCAGAATTGTTGGGATACTCACGGAGGCAAGCGTCGTTTCCAGGCCAGGACATAGGGTCCAGTTTTATAGACGGGATTGTCGGGAGTTCCTGAAGTACTAATAACCGGAGCTATTTCTATCTTGGTGTCCCAGGTACCCTGGACCACCCATTTCACTTCTTTGGTGTTGGAATTCATCACGACTCCCTTGACTTTTCGCTGGCTGTCCCTTGAGAAGTATGAATAGGGCGTGTACTTCAGATGGCACTTGATACCATCTGAGTGATTAATGATATCCATATCTCCACTTTGGTCTACCCACAATTTTCCTACTATAATATTGTGCACTGTTGTCGTCACTTTTCTCCAGGTGTAGTGCTGCTGATTATTGCTGAACTCCAGATGTGCCGTCCCGAGAGGTATCACCTGTAAATTATTTACATTTTTCGTAGTATTACAACTTGGTTGACATATATTATCAACTAAATATAAAAAATACAAAAATTGTTTTATTCTAAGTAATAAAAACTGAACTGCAAATGAAAGCAGTCAAAGTGAACTCTTGAATTTCAAACTTTGAAAATTGAAGTTTAAAAGTGGTTTCGTTCAACAATTTGGTATTCAAACGCTCAATAATTTACACGAATCAAATGGAAGCTACTAACACTTCTCAACTAAACGATTTAAAATTAAATGCAGTTAAACTGCTAAATTATTAAACTTTTATCAATTGTAGAGTTCAAAGATTGAGATTCAGTTCCAAAAGTATAAATCCATGTTAGCATTTTCGATGCTCTAAATTGAAGAATCAATTAATGAATTTAAAAATGTTCAAAATTATGCCATTTAGGGATTTTTAATTTTAGTTCTAGCTCAGAATTGTTTAAAAATTGAAAATTGCCCGTTTCAATCCGAAATTTTAATTCTTTAAAAAAAATCCCTGTTCAAATTTAGAAATTTTATTCTTTTTGAAAATTCTCCATTTCAAATAATTGTAATAATTAGAATTTGTTTGTAAAATTCCCTGTTCGAATTTATAATTTAGATTTTTTTCTCGAGAATACCTCGTTTCAACAGAATAAGAATATTATTGTTTGAAAAATTCAATTTTCCATTGAAAATTATTATTCTCCTCGATAATTTTCATTCGAGCGTTTCGACTCAGAATTATAATTTTGTTTAAAAATTCAATTTTCCATTCAGAATTGTTATTCTCCTGGATAAATTCCAGTTCCAACTCAATATTGGTTAAAAATTCCTTGTTCAAATACGGAGATTTAATTCTTTTCGAAAATTCTCCGTTTCAACTAAGAATTCGAATTTTTCTGTAAAATTTCCTGTTCAAATTCATAATTTTATTTCTTTTATAGAAAATATCCCATTTCAACTTACGAGTTAGAATTCATTATTTAAAAAATTCCGTTTTCCAGCTCGCAATTCATTATGGTTTTTTTTAATTTTTCCTGTTCCAAGGCAAATTATAATTCTTTTGTATAAATACCAGTTTCAACTCAGAATTGGTTAAAATTTGAAAATTCCCTGCTTCAACTCAGAATTAGAATTCTTTGGAAAAAATTCCGGTTGAAATTCAGCATTTTGTTCCTTTTCGAGAATTTCCAGTACTAGCTCGGAATTTGTGAAAAATTGACAATTCCCGGTTCCAAGTCAAAATTATTAGTACTTTGGAGAAATTCCATTTCCAACTATTA
>JAWWLR010000054.1:72556673-72570845 GCA_035041075.1 Acraspis erinacei | reverse complement strand
GCGGGCCCCCCCCCCTATACGGTCTTACCTGGGGTACATTTTTTGTTAAAAATTCATCGTTAAAAATAAAAAATTCAAATCCTTGGTTAAAAATTAAACTATTTTATTAAAAATTCATTTTTATGGTTGAAGATTCATAATTTTAGTCGAAAATTCAACTGTATTGTTGCAAATTAACTTTTTTGTTAAAAATTCAAGTGCGGGGTAGAAAGTTCGTATTTTTGGCTTCAAAACTCAACAATTTTGTAGAAAATTCAACTGTTTTTTTGTAAAATTTGTCCTTTTGACTTAAAAATTTAACAAGTTGGTAGACAATTCAACTTTTTGTAGAGAAGTCGCTTTACTAAATTGAAAATTATTATTTTTTCAATGAAAATTTAACTATTCCATTTTCGGCTCAAAAGTGATATTTTTTGGACTAAAAATTCAACTATTTGGTTGAAAAGTCGTCTTTTTGGTAGAAAATTTATCTTTTTGTTTGCAAATTTAATTATTAATAGTGAATTCGGTTATCCTGGACAATAGTAGAATACATATATGATTAGAAGTGGACTACCTAAGATTACTTGCCCATAAATATAATACTGTGTATTACAATTAAATTAAAGTGGATTACTTATGGTTATAAGTGGATTATCCAGGATTACAAATGAATTGCCTAAGATTACAAGTCGACTAACGAAAATGACACGCCCGTTAATTGGATTACTACGTATTGCAATTGGATTACCTTGGATTACAAGTGGATTACCTGTGGTTATAAGTGGATTATCCAGTATTACAAGTGATCTGGATTAATTGGATTATTGCGTATTAAAATTGGATTACTGCGCATTTACAAATAGATTATTAATGCTCATTTCAGATTATATAGAATAATAAGTGGATTACTGTATATTACACACAGATTATCCAGCATTACAAGTGGATTGCATAGGATTATAACCCTCACAGCAATAGGATATACCGGGATATCCCATTGGATCCCATTTATCTTCCAGGTTGTCCCAATGATATCCCAGGGATAACCCGTCGGATATCCCACAAGGCGGAAATTTGGATATCCCAGGGTAATCCCCAGGATATCCAGGTAATTTCCGCGATATCCGCGTAATTTCCCAAAGTGATGAAAATTTTCACCCAGTAGGAAATCTTTCATAATATCCGCTAATAGGGAAATGGGATATCTCGCCGATATCTCTTAAAATTTGAATTTCGGCATATAATTGCGGATTAAGATACTTTTCCGTCTGAGGCAGTTGCGAAATAGCCACCCCTCGCCCCTCCTTTGTTTTTTTTTCAAATTATGCAAGAAATATTCATAAAGAGCGAACAATATTGACAAGATGATATGATTAATATGCCGTTTCTTCATCATCAAATAATATTATTGATAACAAATGATGATTATTATGATTATGAATCATGTAGTATCAATGATTGGAATTTACACGCCCCAGAAAACTGTCCATCCTCAACAGTTGGCTAGGTCTCGGGTTCGCTTGAGCCGTCGCTACCAGTGTAAAGTGAGCATAATAGACTGATTTGGTGTTTCTTCTTGTGAAGTAAATTCGACCGCCTGGGTCGTCTGCTGCTATCGGAGGATGTGGTATTTCCCGCTTGAATTCAGCGAAATTATCAGCTCGAAACGTCTGTAGTCCAATTCCTATGTAGCTGTCGTAGGTTTATGGCCATTGATGTTATGTCCCCATGCAAGTGGTTCTCAATGGTGTTCTGAGAGTGCTGGTACAACTAAACGCTGGTCATTCGCCATTTCCATATAAACGTCATAGTTCCCAAAATAACCTACATCATGAGTAAACCAGAAGGGTCGTCGGCTAGTAATAGGAGGTTCGCCGAAAAGATCAAATTCATGCATTCGAATCAGGGTCCCAGAAAACATGCAATCCTTAGATTTTACTATAACGTGAAGATAATCTGGAGGTCTATCATTAGGAGGCTCAAGACGAACAGGAGATGCAGGTCGCGAAGATCCAAAAGATAGAGGAGACATAGAAGAAGATCGAGAAGAAGATCGAGAAGACATAGGAGATATAGAAGTTCCAGGCACCATTCCAGCTGCACCTAATTATGTAGGGAAAAAAGTAATTGAAAAAGTTTTTGAAAACCAGCAACTTCAGCATTTCATCATTTCGGTGAACACTGATCAATAAATAATGAGCTAGGATAAATCAATGGGCTGAAAGAAAGATACATTCGATAACGTAATGAAAAAATATCTAACACTTAGATGACAGTATGAAGACAGTACCAAAATAAGACTCTTATGTTCAGATGAAAACTAACCTCAAATTATTTATTCATAAAAATTGGTGTTTAGTAGCGGAATAAGATGTAATAACAGATTCGATGAAGGTCTTGCACGGTGGCTCTAAAAGCAGTTTACCCAATTTTCTTTCAGCTTCAAAAGATTTAAAAGATTTTCAGTAATTTAGAAGCTTTCAACATATTTCAAGGGAAACCGAGTAAAAATAGTCCCATTTTACAAAAAAATGCTAAATATGGCCAGTTTTACCAGGAATTTCTTTTAAGAAAAATTACTGGCAAATGCTTAATTACATTTTTAGTAGAACTTTTTGAGGGCAAAAGTACCTAAACGTCTAACTTCTGAAAAATTTTAAGTGACACGCATCCATAACTTTTTTTCTAAAATAATCCTGCTCTAAATAAAAATTAAATAATAAAGTGAGATATCAGAACTTGCAAAATTTCGTAAAATATGAGATGCAATTTTTCTAGTAAATTTGTCCCTACTTGGACTTTGAAATATAAAAAAGGTGATACTTAGGTACTAAATTCTATCACACCAAGCAATTTAGCGTGACTTTATCAAGGTTCCAAATACGCGCACTTTTACCGAAATAGATTCAGTTTAATTTGCAGATAAACAATGAATAATGAACGAAAAACGGAAATGAATTTTCAACGAAATAGTTCAATTTTCCGCTCCAGAGATGAATCTTCCATAAAAAATAATCAAATTTAAATAAGCAGTACATCTTTCACTGAAGTAGTTTAATCTTTGGCCAAAAATTAGAGTTTCTAAAAAAATTATCGCCCATTCATCAGAATAACTAGATTTGTAACCAAATAATGAAATTTGTAACTAAGCAGATGAATTCAGAACAAAAAGCATAATGCTAAACTTTTCAATCGTAGTTTTTGGAATACATTGTTTTATTAATTTATTATTTCAATTTGAAATCATACAAAGAACATAACAATTATTTAGAGGCACTTTAGGGTGGCTCAAAAACAAAATGAAAAATAAAGAAAACATAACCATGTGGAATGTAGCGCAGGAGGATCCCAAAAAATCTAATCATTTTGAAATCGATTGGTGAAGGCCTTGGTTCTTCGAATTAGCTATATATATTTGAAAACAAAAATATTTTCATGTAATTTTAATATTTCCCTGGATGCCACTTTTTCAAATAACTGGAGGCTATAAGAACACATTTTAAAACCTAAATAGTTGAAATTCCACCAAAGCAAATTAATTTTCAACGAAACAGTTACTTTGACCAAAGATATGAATTTTAACTAAAATTATCAATTTTCGAAAACAAAAATTTATTTTGAACAGAAGCGTTCAATCTGCAACGCAATAAATAATGTTTCAAATAAGATGAATTATCTACAAGTGGTCAATTTTCATCTCAAAGATATGATTTTTTAACAAAAAAGTACATTCTCTACTGCTGTAATAGTAAAAAAACACTCTAATTTAAAGGAAAAACACAGGTTAATTATATCAAACAGATGAATTTTTAGGAAAAGACATGAATTGAAATAATTGAAAAAATTGAAATAATATTTCTAAATTAAGAGCTGAGGCCCAGATTGTGGAATTTGAAATTTAGGTACTAATAGCTCCGTCGATTTAGCTCGATCAAAACTAGATAATGTCAGACAACACGCTACCGAAAACATTCAATGTTATAATCAGAGATTTCGGCAATTTCTATACGAATTACAATATGCTCTACAAGCAGAACATTCGAATGCCTCGGGAAAGAAAAGTAGCATTAAATTCTAGGAAAGGTCGGCTGTTAAAAAGTATGTCATGAATCTGCGTGACGATATAGGATTCCAAGTCCGGCCACTATACTTGTGACGGGTAGGAAACCCGCTCATCATGCCCTAAACGAAATCTTTTCCTCACCTTTTGTAAGTACGAAAAAGAAGCAGAGGAGGAAAAAAATTCCGAGGAAACCCATCAAGACGAGGAAGAGATACAGCCCTGCGAGATCGAGTATCAGCCATATCCAGATGGCTATCTTCAATACGAGCAGACTTGTACTGATTACAACGAAAGTGAAAATTATTAATCGACAATGGATCATCGATTACTTTTATTAAAGAAAATATTTTACATCCAAAACATCCCACCGAAAATTAAAACAAAGAATTTTACATGGGCAGAGATAGTAAGTTATCTACCCGGGTAATTAATTTTAAATACCTTAATGAAGGAAGACCATCTTTTCTATATATCCCTGAATCGAGTCTCAAAGTTTTAAAAATTGAAACTATTAGGAAAAATGGACACGTGATCATAGAAGAAAATCCTTACACGCCGGCTACGATCTAATGAATCACAGACGGACGAATCCAGGTACCTATTGCGAATCATTCAGATAAAACTATGATAATACCAACAAGTGGAAACAAATATAATTATATTAAGATTTAGGAACCAAAGGAAAGAATTCAACACATAACTTCAGAAGAGTATTGCAAACGAATTCCACTACGAAGGAAAAATTCTAGACTCTTTCACATCGAAGAAGATCACAGTCTCGATAGAAAAAATTATTGTACATTATCATGATTATTGTTAGCTTCCAGGAGATCAATAACTGGTCCTACAGAACCCCGGAGTGTCACAAACAAGAAATAAATACACAACTTGAGGAAATGTACACAAAAAAGGTAATAAGGGATTCCGATTTACAGTACAATTCTCCATTATGAGATGTACTTAAAGAAGCGGATACTTCAAGTAAGAAAAAGTGAAAAATTGTAGGGGACTGCAGCAAGCTGAACGAAAAGACAGATCAATATGCGTACCGTCTCCCAGTTATTGATGAAATGTTGGATCATCTGAGAAAGGCGAAATTCTTTTTAACCCTTGATCTGACATCCGGATTCCAAAAGATACCCATGGAAGAAAAGTCGAAGAAGTACACAGCTTTCTCTACGTAAGAAGGATACTTTGAATTCAAACGTATGCCATTTGTTTATAAAAATGCCCCTGCCACCTTCCAACGCATAATAGATACAGCGTTTAAAGGCTAATTGGCAAGATCTGTTTTGTGTACCTCGATGGTATTGTGATTTTTGGATCTACATTACAGGAATGTAATCAGAATTCAGTCACCATCTTTGAAAGGCTGAGACAGACTGGACTTAGAATGCAGCCCGATATTTGTGAGTACTTGAGACCCGAACTTGAGTACTTCGGACATGTTATCACTAAAGATGGACTTAAACCTAATCCCTAACAAATTGGAGGCTGTTGCGAATTTCATGAGACCTAGTAACGCCACAGAAGCAAAATCCTGTTTTAAGCCTTGCCGGTTATAACCGGAAGTTCATCAAAGAATTTTCCAGCAAAGCAAAACCCCTATCGGAACTAAAAAAGAGCAAAGTAAACTTTACTTAGACGCAAGACTATGAAAAAGCCTTGCAGATTCGAAAAAAGAGTTATAACTCGCGTTAGCCCAATGAAAAGATAGCCTTGGATATTTTTGGCCCCTTACCCATCAGGTAAAAACATCACCTCGTCTCTGAAAGAGACGACATCTGAGACATCTGACATCAATTGTATAAAAACGAGTACCTTTCACCCGCAGAGTAACGGCAGTTTAGAAAGAGCGCATGCAGTAGTAAAAGATCTTATCAAATCTGCAATGGAAGGAAATGAAAATGATTGGGACGAAAATTTAAAGTTAATTACCATGGGTAACACGTCAGTGCATGAGGGGACAGGATTTGCACCATTTGAATTAACGTTTTGATGTAAGGTTATCATCCCTTCCGGCTTACCAACTACCACCAGTTTAAAATACTTGGAGTTAGTCTCGCTATGGAGTGAATGGCACGAGAAATACATCACTAAAGATAAATGAAAAATCGACAAACAAAAACAAAAATACAAGGAGAGGTTAGGCCCTGACACGATAATCGAAATTGGTAGCAACAATAATTATGCAATACTACTAAACAGTGAAAGAGTACAGGTTCACGCCAATCAATTAAAATCATTTTAGGACTGATTTGCAGATTGATGATAATGCTGCTGCTCATGCTGTCCGCTTTCAGAAAGGTAATATTTACCACCTGGCATTTAGTCGTTTCTGTCGATGTCTCGCAAATTGAGCAAAGTTTTACCGGCCTCTATTACATCTATCAAAATTCCAATCAGATGTGTCACGCCTATATTGAGCAGTTTGAACCAAAGATACTAAAAATTCAAATCGATCGTCTTGGCGTTAGTAAAAGGATCTTGAACCAGCTCTTAGAAACTCGTCGCACCAAATGAGGACTTTTCAATTTTGTAGGTAGCATCTCTAAAACCCTCTTTGGCACCTTAGAGGAAAAATATTTGGAGTATATTAATAACGAATTAGATCAAATTTACACAGATAATAAATTACTCGCTACAAGCATATCCAAACAAACAAAAATTATTAAAACAATTCTAAACTCAACTTCCCACTACGTTCAGATACGCAACGAGCACAGTAAAGCAAACGTAGAACCTTTAAATAAAATTATTAAACAAACCGACACTAACACTCAAAATATAATTATAAATAACCAAATAACCATTTGCACATTATCATTCCAAGAACTGAGGGCTGACATAAACCTTCTCGTCGATTCAATCAATTATGGAATGCGTGGTATCATACATCCCCAGATATTGACTCCAGGGATTAGCAGTAGTATTAAAAAAAACTTAGTCAAGAATATTGCCAGTTCTCCCCGTTTACGATCAATGAAATTGTGTTTACACAGTTAAAGCAAGAGAATTCTTACATGGTTATTCCCGAGAAACCTACAACTCTACATGTACTTTGCGAGACTTCTGATGAGCATGTCAATTTATTATCATCGCCAAATATAACTAGTACCGGAAGTTGTATTCTTAGCACCGAAGGAACAATTATGGAAATTAGTCCCTTACAGAGCAAATACGTGGAAAGAATATATACTAAAGATATTAAACTACCGTAGGACAAAATCGATCTGGACTTATTAAAAGAGACTCATCCTTCTCCAAAAATATGTAAAATCTGAAAATATTAGAGAAGCCTGTCAAACCCTAGATGATATAGAAAATTCTCTGACTAAAATGAAAAATGCGCGTTGATCCAGAAATTGGACCAAAAAATAAGCGACGTGTTAGCATACTCAGGTTACGCCTGCATTTCGTTAGTTTTACTGTTTGCTTTATACAAACAGTGTCATCCTAAAATTAATTAAAGGTTATCTACCAAAAATTTGCATACAAATGTTCTGCAAACTGTATATTATACAACAGCATTTACAGATGTCGCTGAAATTGAACCTTTAAAAATAATAAGCACCCGAGAGGTGACATTATTAGAAATTTGTATAGCGATTTTACTATAAATTTAATGGAAGCAATATGCATATACTAATTGAACTTTTCTACTTAAAGTCCAGTTCTAATTTATCCTCAACTTGAATAAAATATCATGCTTTATTATTGAGAATTGAACATTACTACCAAAATTATTTTTAATTTGTGTAAAGTTAAATTACCTGACATTTCTAAGAGTTTATCAATGTACATGTATATTAAATTTACTACGCAGCCTCTTAATTACTATTTCATAGACCGAGTTCTTATATTTACTATAAAAATGTATAGTAAATGTATGTTAAAATTACAAACATTTTTAACAGTGCAAGCTACGCACTCATACAAAAAAGTAATGTTTTTCGGGGTAAAAACAATCTACTACGGGGGTATGACACGAGCCGTCGCCTCACTGTCTTGAAACTATGCCAGATGGGCCTTTGTACCACTACTACCCTTACAATAGCCATTAGGAGAGCCCCCTTTATGTGACGCCTAGGCTCGGGCGTTAGTTCTACTCCGACCTTGTCTTAGAAATAAAGTATCTCGGAATATTATAATAAATTAATATTAATTATGCGATTGGAGTAAGTAGAAGATCATAAGTGATTGTGTTTTAATACAGAAATTCTCTTGTGAAACCCCATTTCGTCACACGTAACTTTCTACTTCAATTTTTGTGAGAGAACTTGAGTGAAGGCCCTGCGTGACAAACTTCCTAATTCAAGGTTTTTTAAAATACGAGCTTGCTCATTTTAAATGAGTTATAATAATTTTGATCATGTGCTGCTGCCGTAAAAAATCCTTGTGAAATTTACTTAAGGCTATCGCTTTGGAAGGGAGAAAATAAAATAAGAACGGCCTGTGTATGTGTGTGTGTGTGTGTGTTTGTAATCTCAATCATGTAAATTACATAATTATTCCCAATATTTGTCTGTTTAATTGATAAATAAGGTTTTATTCACTCTAATTCTAAATTGTACATTGATTCCAGATAAATAATATAACGGCTATTGGTGAATTATTGAAATTAATAATTTTGTAACTTGTTTGTAATGTTAATAATTAACTATAAGCAATTAAACTCGAAAAGTTGTTGTATTAGACGCAGCCTTAGTTCTCTTATGACTGTTGAAGTTTTAGAAAACTGCACATCTGCTCTCTTGACTTCTTTTATGTTTTCATTGTATTGAGAAGCTATGGGTCAGTTTAGAAGGTCTACCAAATTTTTCCAACGACCAAAGAAATAGATAATAAAGTAATTTAAAGGGTTTTTTTCTGATAGAGAGTGCAGTTAACACGATGCTGTCTGAAAAGGAACTCATAAATCTGTAGTGAAGTATTTGTTAGGTCAGTTATGGTTATATACACTAGCTTCGGAACGTTCGAAAATCAGTTGTTTAGTAACGCTACCAGTGTGCGCATCAGAATAAGAACTTTTGACTGTAATTGCCCCTTTTTCTACATTATGCGATTCTTTTATTTTATCAATAAATACATTCTTATAATACAATATCCACCTCTGTTCATTTCTTGATATAACCTCAATAGGTTATGGGCCTAGGGCCGCAAAGTGTGTGATAAGTTCGTAATGTGATAAAGAAGTGTGTGCCGTGTGAAATACAGTGACGTTTGTTGTGCGAAAAACTAAACCAAATCAAGCAGTGTGAAAGTTGAGAAGCTGCGTGGCAAAGATAATTGGCTCCAGTGGCGTTTTGTTATGCGTACAATTTTGGAGGAAGATGACGAAGTTATCAGTGTGTTAGGAAACGTTGATTCATCCAGGTACTACGGGCAAGGACGACGAAATAAAGAAGTTCTTTAAGGCAGATAAAACTGCACTTAAGTTGATTTTCACGGCAGTAGATAAAAAACCATTAGACTGACTCCTGAGTTGCACAACAGCACACGACATGTGGAAAAAGTTGAACGCGATTTACGATATGAAATCGGATGAAAATTTAAGTATGGTCCAGAAGCAGTTCTTCGAATTTAAATGGGAAGAATCTGAAAGTGTTGCACACAACTTGTCAAAATTAGAGCAGCTGGCAGTAAAAATGAAGACTCTCGGTAGTGAAGTGAGTGAGAAAATGTTGATAATGAGAATTTTGACGACTACCGAAGAAATTCAATCATTTTCACAGTGCATGGGATTCTGTGTATGAATCGAAGAAAAGTCTAGAAAGCCTGACGATACGATTGATGAGAGAAGAGTCAAGATGGAAAGAAGAAGGCGACGTTGAACAATCATCGGTGGCACTATCAACAAAAGGTCATTACAAAAATGATTATAAGAAGAAAGAAAATAACGGAAAGCAGATTACTTGTTTTAACTGCGGAAGAGTTGGTCATGTGAAGAAAAATTGTTTCCGGTGTTTCATATGCAAGGATAAAGGCCACACGAGTAAGAATTGTAAAAACCAAAAGGGTAACAACACGAACAATTTGCAACCGAAGAATGAGCAAGAGAACAGCAGCAGGGGAGCAGGAGAGAAACTCACTTTGCTGGGAAATGCGGCGAAAACGAAGAACGACGACGTCTGGGTGATTGACTCCGGTGCGACGGAACATATTAGCAAACGACGACAATAGTTCAGCACTTATGGAGAATTCAGCGAAAAGGTGCAGGTAGAAATCGCCGATGGAAGCTTCTTGGATGCGCTAGGTAAAGGTAACATAGAAATTGAATCTTTTGTAAACGGGGAAAAATTAGTTGCGAGAATGCATGATGTTTTGTATGTACCGAGATGAGAAATAATTTGTTTTCGGTTAAATATGCAGCGAAGAAAGGCATTGATCATAATGTTTGTAATTACGGTAAAGAAGTGTTGTTTTTACAAAAGGGAAAAACAATTGCGAAAGGATCGGATGAGGGTAACCTATATAAATTAAATATACGGGTTATAGCACCGTCGAGTTGTAACATTAGCAGTAAAGTAAAATCAAACGCTGAGACGCTGCAGTTATGGCATAAACGGCTTTGTCACCAAAATATTAGGCACGTTAAAGAGTTTCTCAAAAGTAATAATATTAAAGTTACAGACGACAGTGATTTCGTTTGTGAAGGATGTGCTTACGGTAAACATCGTCGATCAAGTTTTCATAATAAAATTGAGCGCGCGAGAAAATCTCGGGAAATTATTTATACAGATGTATGCGGACCGATGGAGGTAGAATCATTAGGAAAGAAATTTTATTATCTCATTTTTAAAGTTGATTTTTCAAAATTCACTAAAATTGATTTCTTACGCCATAAGTCAGAAGTGATTGATAAAGTAAAAATTTTCTGTTCGGAAGTTGAAAATCAGTTTGATAATAAAATTAAAGAATTGCATAGCGATGGCGGTAAAGAATTCGTTAATAAATCAGTCGAGAACTTCCTTAATGAAAAGGAAATTAAACATACAATTAGCGCTCCTTATACTCTAGAACAAAACGGTGTTGCCGAAAGAGAGAATAGAACGATTGTAGAAGCCGGCCATTCGATGTTGCATTCAAAAGATAATATACCTTTGTACTTGTGGGCGGAGGCCATGAATACTGCCAGTGGACGGGATCAATAAGACGGGACAGACAAAACAAAGTAATAAAACGCCTTATGAGCTATGGTACGGGAAATCGGCAGGCATCGAAAAATTCAGAGTTTTTGGGATGGAATGCTTTGTGCATATACCTGCGGAAAAGAGAAGAAAGTTAGACAAAAAGGCGCGCAAAGGTTATTTAGTGGGTTATTTAGATGATGGAAAAGGCTACCGTGTGTATGTACCTGAGTTAAGAGATATAATAATTAGCCGTGATGTAAAGTTTAAGCCGGAAGAGACGTGCATGAAAACCGTAGATTTGAAATTGAATAAAGCTGTTGATCGGGATGAATCGCGTGAAAATAATCTTGAAGAGATGATTGAAAGAGTTGAGTGCAAACCAGATAGTGATCATGAGTATGGAAATCAACCTCAATCAAACAATAATGTTCATGTAACAGCGCCGCGTGAAAAGCGTGTAACAAAACAACTGAAATTTATGTTTTTCCGGTTGTACATGTAATGAGAAACATGTAACATATGTAACATGTAACATGTGTAACATGTAATGAGAAAGAGTTATGGCTACAAGCCATGCGTGATGTAATGAAGTCGCAAAATGGAAATAAAACTTGGATTTTACTAGAAAACCCAAAAGATTGCAAAATAATTAGTAGCGGGTGGATTTATACAACTAAGTCAAACCCTGATAATTCTACTCGGTATAAAGCGCGACTCGTTATAAAAGGATGTTCACAAAGAAGGGGTATAGATTATAATGAAACTTTTAGACCTGTTGCTCGTTTTGATACCGTCAGATTTCTGTTAAGTACTGCAGTAAAGCTTGATTTATGTCTTGGTCAATTTGACATTGTAACTACATTTTTGTATGGAAAACTATCAGAAGAAATTTACATGAAACAACCAGAAGGCTTTGATGACGGTACAAATCGTGTATGTAAATTGTTTAAAAGTTTATACGATTTAAAGCAAGCACCTAGATGTTAGATGGAACATTTAAAAAATTTATTTTTAAATTAAATTACAAACAAAGTCAAGCAGATCCATGTTTTTATACGTACCATGACAAAGGTAAAGTAATTTTTCTTGTTTTGTATGTTGCTGCTGGTTTGATAGCAACCTCTGATCAAGCATTAATTGATACATTTTTCGATTAATTAAGCAAAGAGTTTCAATTCAAGAGCACAACGGACGTAAAGAGTTTTCTTGGGATTGAAATCGATAGATTGAATGGCGGATCGATGTTTATTCATGAAAGTAAATACATTGAAAAGATTTTAGAAATATTTAATATGAGCGAATCAAAGGGTGTAGTAACTCCTATAGATGTGAACTGGTCAGATAGTAACGAAAATGATAGTGTTTGTAAGGCTCCTTATAGAGAAGCCGTAGGAAATATCATGTTTCTGCAAACGGTAACTAGGCCAGATATTAGTTTTGCGCTGAATTTAGCATCGAGAAATCTAGATAAACCTCGCGATTATCATTGGCAATTAATTAAGCGAATTTTTCGTTATATTAAAGGCACCTCAGATATGGGTTTATTGTATACAAGAATTGGCGACCTTGAAGCGTATAGTGATGCAGACTATGCAGGTGATAAGAGCACTCGAAAATCTACATCTGGTATTGTATGCAAGTATGCGAGTGCGGCCATTACATGGCAAAGTAAGCGACAACAATGTGTAGCTCAATCGACGACCGAAGCTGAGTATGTGAGTGCTGCTTCAGGAGCGAAAGAGTTGAATTGGCTTCGAAAATTATTTGATGATTGCAAAGTTTTTGATATCAGTTATGTATTGTATGTCGACAATACTAGCGCTATTAAATTGATTAAGAATCTTGAATTCCATCAAAGAAGCAAGCATATTGATGTAAGATATCATTTTCTGGGTGATTTGTATTGTAAAGGCGAAATCGATGTATTGTATGTTAAAAGCGAAGAGCAAATAGGAGATATTTTTACAAAGGCTTTGTCAAAACCTCAGTTCGAGTAATTGCGAGATGAATTAGGTCTTAAGTTTAAGAAAGATATTTAATTGTAAAGATGTACAGTTTTAGGGAGGGTGTTGAAGTTTTATAAAACTGCACATCTGCTATCTAGACTTCTCTTATCGTTGCATTGTATTGAGAAGCTAAGGGTCAGTTTAGAAGGTCTACCAAATTTTTCTAACAACCAAGGAAATAGGTAATAAAGTAATTTTAAGGGTTTTCTAATAGAGAGTCCAATTAACACGATGCTGTCTGAAAAAGAAACTCCTAAATCCGTAGTGCAGTATTTGTCAGGTCAGTTATGGTTATATACCCTAGCTTCGGAACGTTAAAAAATCAGTTGGTTGGTAACGCTACCAGTGTGCGCATTGGAATAAGAACTTTTGACTGTAATTGCCCCTTTTTCTACATTTTGTGATTCTTTTCATTTATCACTAAATACATTCTTATTATACACTATCCACCTCTGTTTATTTCTTGATAAAACCTCAATAAGTAAAAACGCCTTTGCGTTTGTGCGTGAATTTTTGTTCTGCAATAGTCCTCGAATTCCTGGCGGCATCTATCGTTGGTCCTTGTAGCACTTATCACATTTCGCCACGGCATTTTCCTTTGGTTTATCAGGAGGCAGTTTATCAAAATCCGCTAGAATGCTTTAGAAGCAAATTGAATAAGGGTTCATTCACAAAATACGTAATATAATCAAGGGATGGGTGGGGGTCTGCCGAAGTATCATTCTCCATGTTAAGACCAATGGAAAAGGTATCACGACGGGGGGGGGGGGTCAGAAGTTCCGGACAAATGTATCACGTATTTTGTGAATGGCCTCTAAAATTTGTATGCTTAGTGTTAGATTTTATTTACAAAAATAACATTGTTCTGTTCTTACCAGGATGAGCCGTTTTACGTGTGCTTTATAATTTTTTAATTGTCTGAAAGTCACTTTACACTTTTCACCGAACATTTTCGAAAATTGCACTAAATAACGATGTTGTGTCAAAC